>JAUBOD010000557.1:2223625-2244275 GCA_032353885.1 Nothura maculosa
AGAAGGAGACTCCACAACCTCCCTGGGCAGCCTGTGCCAGGGCTCTGGCACCCTCACAGGGAAGAAGTTCCTCCTCATATGCAGATGGAACTGTCTGTGTTTCAGCTTACACCCATTGCCCCTTGTCCTGTCACTGGTCACCACTGAGAAGAGCTTGGCTCCTTCCTCCCTACATTCTTTCCTCAGGTACTTCCTCTCAGTCTTCTCTTCTTCAGGCTAAACAGGTCAAGATCACTCAGTTTTTCCTCATATGACAGATGCTCCAATCCCTTAATCATTTTGTTTGCCCTCCACTGGACCCTCTCTAGAAGCTCCACATCCCCATACTGGGGAGCCCAGAGAGCTGCTCTCCCCTACTCAGCAGTGGTGGCCCCAAATCTGCCAGTGTCACCAGGATGACAGCTAAGTGCTCGATTCACATTTCATGGAGCTGGTGCTGTGAGGAGCAGGAACGTTTGGTGAGGGAAAGACATGCTCGTTCACCATGTTGCAGAAACTGTGCTGAGAAACAGCAGCCTGAGGGCTACCAAGAGGATCAGGTGGCTCCACGCTGGGCTGCATGACCCTCCCTCAAGGCACATTCAGATGCAGACCAGTCCCAAATAGCTGGCCAAAAGTCACAGCAGCCGAGACCCTGAGCCCCATCTCTATAAAAATCATCAGCTTTACCTCTTTAAACTGGAAATTCCTCTTGGTGTTCATGAAAAAGAAAAAATAGAAGATAAAAATATTCCTTTTTACTCAGCATCCTTGCTACTCAGGACAAAAATAAGTGTCTCGTGATTGAGCAGATATAGCACAGCTTTTGCTGGATTAAAAGGATGATTAATTCATACGCTTTATAACCAAGAGTTATTTTGGAGAGAGCATGAGCAATAGATGCCTGGAAATTCCCAATTAGATTCAAGAGCCTGTTGGAGTGAGTAACGCACACCCACTGGAGCAGCTGCTTGTTTGCACTGTCGCAGTGTGTGGATCACCTACCCAGCTGGCTGCAGAGACAGCGGCGGGCGGTGAGAGATGCCGCTGGATTCAACGTGACCATCTAGTTCTTGTTGTTATGACACTTCCTGGGAAAAAAAAAAGCACCAAAAAGAAGACAAGAGAAGGTAAACAGCTCTGGAACCAGCTTCCTGAGTCAGGGCTTTGGGGCATCTTTCTCTGAGCTACAGAGAAAAGGAAAGCACCCTTAGATTCCCAACACTCAAGATGTTCAAGGAAGCAGAGTCTTCAGCTGTCCGATGTCTTTCTAATGAGCTCCAGGGGAGTCTCTGGGCTCTGCTTGAGCAGCTTGGGGACCATCTCCTCAGTGCCACGGCTGCCATGTCCCGGCCTGGCTGCCCCCCAGGGCACCTGCTTCTCCTTCCAAATCGGGGCACCCCCTGGCTGCTCCTCAGCCTCTCCCCGCAGCTCCGGACTCAGTGCACTGCGCAGCAGAACGGCTGCGCTGGGAGCAGTCTCTATGACAGGGCTTTCTCTAGCAGCAACGTTCAAGCCCTGCAGAATCCATGATCTCTGGAGCTGATGTGATAGGATTTGTGTAACTGCTCATTTGCCTCACTGTTCCTGCATCTCGCAGCGATTTGTCTTTACCCAAGGTGCTGGGAGCAGAGATGATCTCATTAAGTCAGTGTAGCTGCACTTGCAGTGCAGGGAATAGATGCAGTATTTCCATGACTAAAATAACTACGAAGTGCACATTTTGGGGCCATGCAAGGGAAACACTGATGCTATTAGAAATTTTGCTGAGATTCCTGCCTGCCCCTGATTCTTTTTGCAGAAAGAGACAGGATTTGTACATCCTTTACAACGTTTACAACCAACAGTTCTTCTTATCACACAGTCTTCAGTCTAAGTTTCACCAACTTCATTGCCTTTGCCCCACACTTTTCCAGGGGCTGAAGTAATCCACAAGAGAGACCCTGCAAGTCGGGCTGCTGCCATTTAAGACACGGTGGCCCCACTCTGGCAGTAGAGGTTATCTTCCCTCTAACAGATCTGGCAAAGGGGAAGGTGTGAATTCAGACATTTCAGATTAAACTGCTGTGGGAAGCACGTTTGAACTAAATGCCAGAGTTCACATTGATGTGGACAAGGAGTGTTCATACTCTCCTCTCACTGACTGTGGTAACTGGTGTCACTAAAACATCTTTCCAGTGTCCCAATAAATGGACACAGAAACCACAGGAACTAGCTAGCTGATCACATACATAAGCTATAAAGAGATCCACTACTTGAATACAAATGTAGCTTTGATTATTATGGCTGTGCATCTCCAACTCTGATTTCTATGATTCCTTTAAAATCTTCCCTAGGCTTTTATAGTCAAAAGTTAAAATATTGTAGATATGCAGAGTCCCGTCTCTGTCTTTGATCAAGACATACAGGCACCATTTCTGGCAAAAAAGTGAAACTGTTTTTAATTTTCTCCTTCTTTGTGTCTTAAACAAAGGAAAATGCTAATAAACCTCCAAGATATTTAATGGCTGTGTCACTCCGATAGGAGTCCTACCCAGTTTTTCACTGGTATCTTCCAGCACAGCCCAAGGAAATGGGTCTGGGTATAGGGCAGAGAGTGTCAGAGGCAGAAACTCATTCCTCATCCTCTGGGAAGATCCAGGCAGCCCAAGGCAGCGGATGTCACATCAGTAGGGTCTCTATTACCTGAGCAAGATACACCGGCTTTTCCTCTCTGGGCTCTGCTGCTCAGGTTGCCATAGAGTTATTCACTGCACCTGGAAAACATGGATTGCCTGGCTGTCTGACCAGAACTGCGCACTCGGCTTGGAGGTCTCCTGCACCGTTCCCTGTTCCTCAAGGCAGCTGCGTAATTGTAAACATCTTTTTTACCCACCACGCTCCTCTAACAAAAAGGAGTATCTGATCCTGCTCTTGCCTTGATTATTTGGTTATTTCCTGTTTTTCTCTTTCCTTTGATCTGAAATGAATAATAGTCAAAAACACATCCTGGCTCTTTGTCTACAAGAGGTTTTTCATAGACAAACTGCTATACTTTAAGGGCTGAAATACAAAAATAGGAAAGGAGAAACAAATTGTATATGGAGAAGCAGGACCCCTTAAGGCAAGTTTTTCATGTCAAAACACTTGTTGGCTGCTTGTTTAGAGACTTTCCATTTAAGCAAAGCATGAAAGGCAATGGCCTGAGTCCTCTTAGCTGGAGCTTTAGGGGGATGATGGAAAGTGCTATGGCTGCTGCTGCACTGTGCAGCTTAGATGCTCTCATGATGCTCTCTCGTTTGAATTTATTTTTAGAGATGGAAACCTCTGCCTGCCTGTGGTTGTCGGCTTTGCCGCACCACGAAGACTGTCAGAAGAAATCAGCTCATGTGCTCCCTATCCCTCTGACCTTAGCAGGGAACATGGAGAGCTCCGAGCTCTGTTAGACATTTGCAGCAAAGCTTTCTTCTCCAGATTGTCTGGTTTTTTTTTTTTTTTTAGACACTGATGCCACTCATAAAATTTCAGAAAAAAAATATGGCAATTAGTGCTGCTTAAAACTTCCAGGGAAATGTCAGCTTCTCTGCATTCAGCATATGCTGAAGCACTATTCTTCATATGCTTCACATTTCTTCTCCAGTTTCTCATGAGTGAATAGATCATATCAAAGGTGTATTATGACTGAAGTTACTTAAGATAGTGTAGATATTCACTACCTGCAGACTCTGTTAGGTAGGGAAGGCAAAAATGACCACTGAAGGGAGAAAGGGAGCTGAAGTCAGATTTCTAATAAGCCATAATTTGTCTTTCTTCAAGCATTTATGTACTCCATCTGCCAGGTCTGTTTCCAATGGCTTTGACTTGCATAGGATATTAGAGTTGTCCTAACATGTCAGCATTATCAATCTTCCCGGAAGACAGAAGACAAAGTATGACAAGTCTGGGCATCTTACAGGTGTTTGTGTTAGCAGAGGACATCTTGTGTTAGTGTAGGACATCTTCTATCACTGATTTGGGGAAGGACAATTTGTTTATCCCAAGTCCTGGTAACAGAAGCTCTCAGCTGTCGCTCGTCACTTGTCCTCTTACCTCATTTGACAAGGATATTCCTAGCTATGAGCGAGTCAGCAGTGAGTGTCTCTGAAACCCTTTAGGTATCTGCACCGGTTGACCACTCTTTGAGACAGGAGGAGCAGGAGGTGCTCCTTTTGAGGAGCAGGAGGTGCCAGTGAAGGAAACAAGCTGGTGACAGAGCTATCAGCATCACCTTGGGTCACCTCACGTCAAGCTGTGGCCAGCTTCTCTACAACACTCTGAGTAGTCCAGTGGGGCTGGCTCGCTTAGGAGGGTGCTTGGCTAAAAGACCATTAATCTTTCAAAGCTCAGATGGCTCTTCCTAGTAATCCCACAGTAATTTACTCTGTGGATCAACCACAGAAAGGGATTTGTTTTGTTCTGCTTTTAAATATTGTCTTGTCATTCTCAGATGTCACAGTAAGCCTGTTTTCTCTCTTGAATTTTTGAGAATACAAAAGTAATAAAGAATTTTGTTCCCAGCATGAAAGTAATAGAAAATGACATCTGCTTATTGATAACTTAGAGTCCAGATTAATAATATTCATTTATTCTGACAGCGAAATTCTGTTCCATTGAAATTAATCAAAAGCTTTAAGGAGGAGGAGATTTTGCTCTGTATACTCAGATTTCTGTCTAATTTATACAACTATTCTGTTTGAAGCAGGCTACCTTTCTCTGCCTATGTTCCCCTCGAGACAGGAACCCTCTTGTTCTTATGAAGATGTATTTCCCTTCATCTCTATAGTGTCTCTCATCCTAATTGCAGTTATCTTGTTTCAAATGTCTCATTGTCTTCCCAATTAAAAATCAGCCACAGGGTTTGATTCCCCATCCTCCTTGCTCCCTGACAGACTTGCAATCACGGCTTGGAATTTGTTTCCCTTCTCTTGAGCCGGCAGCCTGGTTCAGAGGCTCTGATTAGCACTGAAGATATTCTTTGAGCAGGGTTCCTATCAGCAAAGCAGCGACACAGCTCACAGACCGCCGCGTGCCAGCCGTACAGCTGACAGGCAGTGCCATTAGAGATCCTTAGTGTTACACTTCTCTCTGGCTTTCTCATTAAAAAATAAAGAGAAAGAAAAAAAGGAAGCTTTCTGCATACTAAACACTCTTGCACCTCTGGCTGCAAAGGCATTTCTGAATGTTTCCTAGGAATGAATGCAGCCAGACACAGCTTTGAAAAAGCCTTTCTGGAGTCAGAGGGAGATTTCACCTTTGGCATTCGTAGGATGAAGGGTTCTCCTATTGCTTTGGCTCAGCCCTGCTCCTAGCAGGAAGAGCAAGAGACATCCCTGAGCGCAGGCAGCTCCCTTGGGAGGGAGCCTGGGTCAAGTTTAGGGGTGCAGTGCAATGAAGAAACTCCAAAGGGAATGAGCCCAGAATGAAATTAGAAGACAGCAAGATAAAATAAAGGTCAAGACCCTTATTGAAAGTGTATTGGCGTGACTCTCATAGTCTTTTCACCTCTAAGTCTCCACTCATGTTGTAGATTGGCTTTTACAGTCGTGCAAATGAAAGAATGCTGGGCAGTTTTTACGTTAATGGGAGTGTTACTGATAATGGTTGACAGAATTTGATAAAATTGTTAGAGATTTGGAGCTGTCTTTCAGTAACTGAAAATAGCTTGAATTTTCTAGCTGCAAAGGGTAGTAGGACAGGACATATAGAGCACATTTCTTCAAGCCTGTAGGCAAGAAATTACACATCCATTTCAGTTCAGAGCTGCCTTTCCTCTCCCTCTCACCATTCCCTTTGGAGTCTGACTAGCCAGGCCAGCTGTCTCACTGCAGTCTAGCTAGATGATTTTTTTATTAAAACAGAGCCATTTACTTGAATTGTACATGAAAGTGCAAGATTAGCATATAACCCCAACTGCCAAGCAAAAATATTCCAGATCAGCCGTTTTCATTGACGAGAGCATGATGCTTAGTATTCAAGATACAACATCTGAATACATTGAGTAAATTATATGTGCCAAACTATTCATGCATTGCCTGACTCTAAGATTTACTCATACAAACAGCCATAAAAACTACATAATAAGAAATCTTCAGCGTTTCTCCAGAATACAGATATCTTAGCTGTAACGAGTTGGGGGGTGAGTTTGAAAGCAGGGCTTATATTCTGTGAGAGGGGGACAGCACATGTCATTAAGATGCTAGATCAGGCTTGGAAATGTGGACAGTATTACTAGCTCTGACATGTCCTGCCTTCATGATCCAGGCAATCCAAATCTATCTGCATTTCAGAAATATCACCATTTCCTTTCTCCTTATTCCTGCTTCAGTGTGCCTCAACCTATTAGCTTCACCCTGCCTGGGAGGGGTTGTGAGGAGGCCATGGAGCCTCACGGCCACAAACACAGCATGTGAAATGTGACTATACACTTACCATTTCACCTAGGACAAGTAAATCTGTGCTTGGCTGATGCTTCACATATGCTCTGCCAGTATGCCTAGGTTCACAGTAATGCCTATAAAACCCTTCAGACAGTAACTGCTAAAGGTAGGTAGAAACACGCAGCAAAATCCTCCTTGAGAGGTTCTATTAAATTAATGGTTAAAGTTCACAGTAGACATAAAGACAACGTTAAGGAAGACTTAATGAAGACAATGAAGGAATAGGGATAAATACCCCTGGGGGAGGTCTGTATTAGAGAAATGGTTAAGTGAGCATCTTAATTTTGCCTTAGGCAGGTGAAACTACAGAGCATTTACGCTAGCCCCTCTTCTCAGATAATGAGGGAAGCAGCAGATTTTCATTTCTATATATAGATTTTACAATTGCACTATTTCACACTTTTTGCATTTATTGAAGCATGATTTTGGTGAATTTGCTGCCCTGTAAGGATGCAAAACCTAAAACTCAGACCATTAATCCTTAATACTGAGTAGATGCCGCTTGTTAGTTTGCATTTCACCATGTAATTATTGCTGCTGTCAACAAGCCTGAGAAATGTCAAGCTGAGATTCTGCACATCCAATTTACAAAATCAGAGAGGAGATGCTTAGAGCTGACAGACTTTGCAGGCGAGTGATTCTGGGAGCCACACTCTCTGCTTTGCAGGCAGGAAAACTCATCCTGGGTATATTCGTGTCAAAACGGGGAAGACGACAGGCTTTCAGCATCAGTGAGAACTGACAGTGAGTTTGGGTGATTGTTTGAATGTAAAGGAAATATTTTCAAATATTTCACAAGTAATTTAGATGCTAAGAAAATTCCAGCCAATCCCTTTCTGATCCCTAATCACGAATTCCCTCAATAGGTCCCAAAATCTGGCATCTGGTTTTGGCAATGTTGACTTTTTTTCTATAGAATTGTTTGGTCTTAAATCTACACATCCCTTTTGAACTTCTTGTTAAGTGTATGACATTTAAACCTGGTATGCTAACTACTCTCATTTCATCTTCTTAATTGCTATATTTAAAGTAATAACTTACTTCAGAGCTACTGAATTGCTTTGTGCAGATAAAATGTATCTTGAAAAGACTGAAAGTTCCATGGAAGAGGGTAAATACTCTCACTGAACAGGCACATCCTAGCAAATTTCTGCTGTCTGCATATGGAATTAGTAAGAAATGTGTACAGTGGATTCCAAATGTTCGGAATTGAGAGTCACCTGGATAACAGCTTAACAGGCTTTATGGCGTTAACTAGTCAGCAACAAAACCTGCTTTTAGCCACTAATGCCTTTGCTATACTACCAAAGTGCTCTGCAGGAGATCAGCAAAAGCTTTTGGAACAAAATAGTTGCTTGTATGTTAATAATTATGAGAGACTTTCTCTGATATAAGTGGCCAGGCAATACAGACAATCAGATTGAAGTGGGAAAGTTGCAATCACCCTCCGTGGGCATAAAAGTGAGAAGGCAGCTCAAAGGTGTTCTTCTTAGTCACAGACATGTAGATCATTTTGGAAAGAGCAAGGTTCTGTCGCAGAAGTGTGGAGGATTGTAGAGGAGAAAGAAGAGACCGAGAGGACCATTCCTCATTCTGCAGACTGCTCACATCGCAAATGGCCTAACCCCACCTTGTGGTAGTTCTGGTTTAGGTTGCTTGGTTTCTTCCTTGGGCTGCAAATGTTTCCGGAGGTTTAAACAATCTCAGGAAACTCAGTAAAGAAGGAAACTCCCTATAAAAGGAGATATTAAAATGGTATCCCGAGGAATGTTCCTGACTATTCAAGCAAAACAAGATCCTGGAGAAAGTCAAATGGTCAGCAAAGGGTGGGCAGCGAATTGAGTCATGAGCAGCTTGAAAGTTAGATCTACTCCCAGTGCAAAAACTAGAGAAAGCAGCAATGTGAAATCACTTGTGTTTTAGGTAGATTATAGTGAACTAGATAGAAATACTGTCTGAATTTGTTGTACTTCCAGTCCAATCACATCTGAGGGAAAAAATTACTGTCTCATCATTTATTCAGAGCATCTTTGTTTTTTTAAAAGCTGTACTGGAAACATCCTTTCAAAAAACATAGCCTCACTAATGGCCACAATTAACCAGCTTCCATGTATGCTCCATTTAATAGTAAGTTTCCTGCTAAAAAGCACATATAAAATGCTACACTTAGTAAGAAATGTAATTAAAAGTGGATGAAAATGATCTCTTTTCAAGAGATCCCTCTGTTTTCCCTGCTTTGTGAAATGAAAACATCAAAGAAACAAATATTCTATCAAATGACTCACTGGCAATCTATTAGCATACTTGTGTATCTCTCTGCCAGCCCTTCGTACACCAACCTTTTCACAAAAGCTGCCTACTGCAGACTGGTGTATGATTTCTAGTTAGCTTGCTGGTCACCATCGTGATATAATCTCCTTCCAAAGCAATTTAATTAGCACAGTGAAAGAACTGACCTTTCTCAAAAAAAATTTTTTTTCCACCATGCTAAAAATACCTCATTGAATATGTCAATAGCATCCTTGATGCATGCAGCACTCTGATGCCCTATTGTAAGAGAAGAAGCATTTTAAAAGAATAATTTTATAGCGAATGAGAAAAAGAGGCTTTTTAGTGTGTTTTAAAATGGGCAATGTTATTCAAATGCAACATTATAGAGAATGTGCTAGATGAGGAGAAAGACCTTAGATAACAATGCATTGTGATCCTCATAGTGTATTTTATAGTAATAGATATCAGGACACTGCACAAAGGAACCATGGATTTCTACCCATCATGCATGGATATGGCACAGAAAACCAAAAGGCTGTGGTGTCCATCCCACAGACATATCCACCTGGAATCTATCCACTGGGATCCACCTGAGAGATTTGCTCCATCATCATTTATTACCTCAATTCCTGCTTTCAGTGTGAAAGCTTCAGCTCGTGTTTTGCCCTGGGGCTCTTTCCAGAAGCTCCTTGTTGCTGGATGTGGCTGTGGGCAGAGGGTTGCCCACCCCAGCACTCCCACAGGGACAACTGCCGGGTCTAGGCCTGCCTTTCCAGTGCCAGTCTAATATTAGAAAGAACACAGCTTGAAGCAGCACTTGTAAGTACACAGGATCAAGCCTCATCGGTAGGTGCACAGCGTGTGTCTCACTCACTGCAAATGCTCCTTGCCATTTCACAAATCATTTTAAAAACGAAAGGCAAGCAATTATTTGAAGGCAACTTACAGTCCAAGCACGAGCTGCGTATGTGATTCATTGGTAAACAAGTGCTGTCTCATGGTCAGTGATATTTTCTTATTAGATGGCTTAGTCTTCCAAGCTGACAAAGTTGGTGAAATGTTCTGTATGTCCATATGCAGGACAAAATCGCTGTCCTCTTCAGCTGCCTCTTTCTACTGCTTCTTTGTGGAAGACAGTAGCAGCTAGAGGATCTGGCTGGGCCAGGGCCCTTTTCTGCCATCGAAGAATAATTCTGGGCTCAAAAAGCTGCTGTCTTCATCTGTTTAACAGTAATCCCCTTTACAAGAAGGGCACACTTAAGAGCAGGGTAAATGCATTTTTAGAGGGATGTAAGGGTCTCAGGGCAAATGAAAATCTGGCTCATAGCCCTCGGCATGTAAACAACCTAGACAGGCTCATTTATAAAACCACACAGAGCTCCCCTCAGCCCAGTGGCACTCACTTTGAGCACAGGTTACACGTCTGGAGGTTTTTGTTTCCAATGCTTTTGTATCACTAGCCTTGCTGACTTTAACTATCACCTCTGCTTAGCCTGTGGCAGTAGTCCCTGGATGCCCGAGAGTGTAAAACTGGAGCTCAAAGCACATGGTGCTGTGAGCTTGCAGTGATGAAAATGGAGCCGGTGTGAGCCGGCCTTGTGCCACCAGGAACCAACCAGCACAGATCGTTCGGCCTTTGGAAGCCCTGGGCTCTGTTTACCAGGGCTGGAGAAAGGGGAAAAATCCTGCGTGCTTCCTAATGCACTTCTGTACCCTGCCCAGTCCTCTTGTCCTGCCTATGGCTCAGTGCAGTGCAGGGACATTGCTGCAAGGGCACCTCACGTTCCAGCTCCTAACACGTCACATCCAGCTCCTCGTATGAGGATTGTCTGCCAAATGTGGTGCATCGAATAATCACAGAGATGGCTTAGGTACCACCACAAAGACTCTGTGTGTGTGTGTGAACGTAAACATATACACCCACAGAAGGAAAGAAAAAAAAATCTAGAAAATACCTTTTTTATATGGCTTGTCTAAAAAGCAAATTATGAGAGGGGGAAGAAAAAGAATAATGAAAAATATTTTTCCTATTTCTGCTGTGGTTTGCTTGAACTAGCCCTTATAATAAAATCAGACAGTGCTATTTTTGACATATGACTTAGCAAGCGCAAGAGACAAGATGAGGTCTACTTTATGTGTAAAAAGAGCCCAGCTTTTCTCCTTCATCTTGTTTTTACGTTTTCTTGAATATCACAGTTCTTTCTTTCTGGTCAAAAAGCAAGTTGAGCTCAAGCACAGACTTGAGCCCACAGCTGAAATACAATATACATCTTCCCTCATCCTTTTCCTGTTTCTGCCGTACAGTGTCTGTGTGACTGTGAGCCTGGCACAAGGTCTCCCTGTGCCTCTAATTGCCAAGTGCAACATGAGCTACAGATCGAATAAAATCTATAAATTCTATGTGCACTCATCCACTGTAGCAATAAGGGCCAGAAAAGTATTTAGATGGACTGTGCACATTGGAAAGATGGCAAAATGCCAAATATGAACAGACTAAATGGTTGGAAAACAAAGTGGATCCAAGCTTTCAAGAGGAATTATAACTTTTAGTAAGCGTAAAAGAAAATATTAAATGTCAAAAGCCTGTGTCATGCCCATGTAAGTTATAGGAGTGACTCATACCAACTTCACCTTGGCACCATAAAACCAGCACTGAACACAAGAGCCTTCTCTTCTGCCTGCAGCTATTTATAAGGTCTTTTCTCCAGCCCCCTTTTAGCATGAAATAGGGGATACAAACAACAATATCCTGATTTTATATCATGCTTTCTTGCTTAGGTTGCATAGAGCTCTGAAAATATGAATGTGTGTGAGAGGAAAACAGCAGTCTTTACTGAGAGCCAAAGTCTTGAAAAATGTCTTGAAAGAACACAAGGCCGTGGTCAGGCTTGAGGGAAAGGGAGGGCATTTTCCTGCCCTCTGGGCCATCTGCTGGTGTGGAAAGACTTTTTTTTCTTCAATCTGCTTGGAAGCAAAGTCACCTATCAAAATCTGACTTGTTTGTTGACCTTTGCCCATTGTTTGAAAGCAACGAGTAGGGATTTTATAAATTGCATTCAAAGTTTTTGCCTACCTGATCCTGTAGCACAGCCCTCTAACCAGCAGGAAATGTTCAGATCTCCTCCCCAGAGCTGCCACCGAGCCAGCTGAAAAGAGCTAAATTGCTCGGGTGGTTGTGTTTTTCCTGCAGCCCCTCAGGTTCCTCTCTCCCTGTGTCACCAAAAAAAAAGGAAAATATTTCTATTTATTTTGCATGCAAAATGGATAAAATTCTTTTGATTTTTTTTTGGAGGGGGGCTGTTTCATCACTGTAGATAACAAATGCAGGTGAAATTACAATATCAAACTAAAGTACAGTCAATATAAAACAAATGCAGGATTAATTTATATTACAGGCCTCTTTCTGGACTGTGTGAGTTCAGATAGCCTCAAGACTAAGTGATCAACCAGTGTAAGTATTAATGACAGGATCATGACTGCAAGTGGCATGCATAGACCATAGGATTACATTTCTTGGTATGTTTGGTGAGAAATCAAGACGACTTAATATGCCCCCACATTTCCTTGTTGGCTGATACGTTTCTAGTAGCACAGTGGGGAGATAAAAGAAAGCCAGAAGAGCCTGTAAGTGTAAAATAAGAGAAGTCCTTCCCACAGTACGGCAGGATTTCTGAGGTGGAAGGCACAGCGTGGCTAAAAGGATCCTGTTCATGCCAGGGGGCTTTGCTCCACGTGCGCTGCGGGCTGCTGCTCACGGAGCAAGGCCATCGGAGCAAGCGCAGGCAGCGCGACGCCCATCTCATTTTATCAGTGGCACTCGTGCAGGAATGACAGAGCAGCCCTTTAGCGGCAGGAAAGAGCAGGTTCCTTGCAAAGGAGCATGTTGTTGCAGCACAGCGCACAGGGAGACCTTAAGAATTACCGAAACAAAACTGCCTATTGTATCCATCCAATAGAGACAGAATTGGGAAGGATTTTTTATGTCAAACTTTACGTGTGAGACCTGTTTTGTGTACAATTGTACACACTGATGATGTTTTTCATTTAAAATGAAAATGGAGAGCAATTTTGAATTTTCACTTCAATGTTTGCCTCATAGATTGATAGCATCCATCCTGCAGTCCTGAGGAATCGAGAAAGCAATTTGTAACAATAACTGTCAGCAAACAGCCGTAACTACCAGGGTAGTGTTACTGTGCAAAATGTGACTTATTGTAAAGTAGAAATATATGTGGCTTCAGTAAACTACTGTAACTTAATATAGGTTAATAGAACTTAATGAAATGTAATTTACCTTTGACTGTAGTCTCGGTTATTCCCAGGGCAGTTCCTCAAAATTCTGCAGGAAGAGAGCATATGTTGTGAAAGAGAGGTAAAATTGAGAAAATCTAAATATGCGAAAAAATAAGCATCATTCACCGAGGACGAAGCAAAGACAGTTTCAAAATGATAATTAGTCATTTTCCAGCTATGCTTTGAATCACCATTTTTCTCAGTCTTCTAACCTGAACGCTATGCAAATAAAGATACGCCCAGCTTAAAGCTAACTTAAGCAAAAGCGCCCAAACTTACTGAGTCTATTCATGATTTACAATTTATGAGAAGATTATACCTTTGTTTTGGAACAAATGCAAGCTATAGCTTTTCAAGAAATTTGAAATATGCCTCTCTGTGGGAGAAGCAATTCTCCACTGAAACAGTCAGATTTAGATTAACACAAGATATGTTGCTGAATTCTGATGCGAGAGAGGGACTCCGGAGCCTGCTCAAGACTTTGCAGCCTCGGCGTTGAACATAGCTGGGCTGCTGTGTGGGCGGCTCAGAAAAGCCCTGGCACCGTCCCGGACGTAGCCTGTGACCCCACTGCTCCGGAGAGCAGCCGGCAGCATCGCCCAGGGACAGCTCTGGGCTGCAGTGGGGACTCATCCTCTGGAGCACTTCTTCAAGGGCTGCCATTTGCAGCCCAATATTTAAGAATCGATTCTTGCCTAATATAAAAGATCTGTTTTTAAGTGCAGTGTTTCCAAGCTGGAGCACAGAAATGCAGGCTGGGGGAACACGAAATTCAGTGCCCTGGTTTCCTTCAGACTCTGAAGGGAGGTGTGGAGGGCCAAGCTTCAAAGGAGCTGCAGGTGAAAGGCCTCATTTCAAAAAAAAAAAAATAGTGTAATTTCACCAGTTTTTCTTAAAGAACCTCCGCAGCTGCTGGCATATCTGCTTTGTCTGCTTTCATTCAACCAGGTAAGACCAAGAGGTCAGCCTAATGCTTGTTATTATTTAAAACCTTTTTGCAGTTAGCCACATATGCTAAATTAACCATAGGCCACTGAACCTATGAAAACAACTTCCAGATAAGCATTAGCATGAACAGAAGTCAATTGAATTATACCAGAGGAGCACGGGAACTGCTGTACTGTACGCTAAGTGTTTAATGAACAATCAATTATTCTAACACATGATCATATTTTATTTCTCATTTCCTTCCATAATATTACAGCAAACGCTTCTGAAAGTTGAAATAAATTACTCCTACTGTTTACTTCTACTCATTTTACCATTATTTTACTGTTGGGGTGATTTCTGCTAGTTTAGAATATGTAATTTTCCTTGTGAGCAGTTTCTTCTTTGCTCACAGAATGCTGATATAAAAACAGCTTTCCTAGCTGCCCAGCTTTTTAAAAATACAATTATTTTTGCTTTCTGAGTTAACACAACCACACTAGGTGCCCAGCCATGATGAGGATCCCAGTTTGGATCTGTAGATTGTACTGGGGGGAGCCAAGGGTCTTAAAGTGAGGCACTGTAGTATCTGTTAATCTACCTAAATGTTAAGCTATACAGAACCCATGGTGCTCTGGTCCATATGGATTTACCTAATTAAAAAGGTAATGCTAGCAAGCAACCACGTCTTCTCATTTTTCTGGCCTGTAGTAAGGGGGTAGGTTGGCATTGCGGTGAATAAAAAGCCTTACAAGTAACAAGGCTCTGCAGGCGAAGAACAAGATTGTCACTGTGCAGTTCATGAGATGTGTCTGGCTTCAGAAGGGTGTCAGGGAGGCGCCAGCTCCTCCATTGGGGTGCACTTTCTCCGGACGCATCCCCAAATCCTGCATGGGACTCGGCCACGACTGATTGACTGGCATCAATAACCCTGTCCCGCTGGGCTCCTGAGCAGCACGCCGAGTCACTCATCTCTGATTAAGGAGCAGTGACTCACTTGCTGCTCTGACTCTCCCCTGGTGCTTTCGCCTGCGGAGTAATTTTAATTAAATATTTATGAAGAATTCTGCATAGTCACAACGTTACTATAAATGACCGAGAAAACTGGAAAATGAATGCAACTTAGTAAAGGCACCCCGGTGTGGTAGTTATATAAAGTCATGTAGCCCTGCTGACAAAGGGGCATTTAAAAGAATAAATTGATTTAATTCAATATCTTCATGAGTATGGTCACTAGTTCACTTAGATACTTGGACACTGTATTTCCTGCCCATCCAGAAAATTAGAGCTGCTCAAAATTCAGAGATGAAGACATGACTTCTACTGACATGTGTGATGAAGAATTGTTTTTTTCCTGTAATTCAAAGCCACATGTGATTTGACTCTGAAGAAGCTCACCTGGGGATGTTCCTTTTGCAGAAAGAAAGACTGATGAAGATTTCATGTCAGGGACGTACAGAGTTTGGCAGCAGCTCGCCAAATGAGGCTATTACTGGCTACTTTCAAACTTTAGAATTCAAGGATGGATTTGTTATGTTCGTTTTTCACTTCTGGGTTAAGATATAAGCATTTAAATTCTCACATGCAAAGATATCTCAGAATAGGATGATATTTTTTGTGCTGGTAAAGATCATAGTCCTCCTTGCTGTTTTACCTCATTGCTAGGACTACAGATAATCTGACATATCGTGGATTTCTAGGGTCTTTGGAGAGATGGTTCTTCTTTCTGATACGCAGCACCAGCTCTCCCTGCTGCCATGGCTACTGCATGTACTTTGTACTTTGCTTTCAGGAGCTTTTTCATTCCCCCAATAGAAATGGACTGCTGAGGCTTGTACTTCATGTGAGGTGTAAGTGAGAGCATCCAAAGCCTTCCCAAAGGACAAATAAGGTTTTTTTAACAATTTTGAAATGATTTAGAGAAAAAATAAATAAATAAAAAGGAGGTCCTTCTATTTCTTATACTGCCCACTGTGGAGAAAAATGAAGAGTGAATGGCATGCTATGTTTAAACAAGGAGTATTTTCATTATATGCACATTTTAAATCAATATCATGTTTTGGAACAGTACAGCTGTGAGGTATGTGGATGGTTCTCACAGCAAGGGAGTAAATCAGGATCAAATTTCAAACTATTCAGGTAGTCATTTTTCTCTGCAGGTTAATTTCGCATTGATGAAAAATTTAATTAGAATAGATCTAAATCTCTTCATTTTCATGGCATACGTAAACGCAGGAAGACTCAACAAGCAAAAAGCTCCTTGATGAAGAGGAAATTGAATGATAGAATTGATCTCTGTAGGTATATCCAAAAGCTAACACAAAATCAACTCTTCTTCCCTACTAATTTTCAACAAACTATACTATACCGTGAAGCATTTTCTGGAAACAGAATTGTGATAGACCCATAATTACACATTTACACAATTAGAACACATTAGAATTTAGAAGGTGAACATAGAGAAATAAAATGTCTTCTACTGCCTTCCGAGTAGGAGTCTGTATTTTCACAAATACCCAAAGTTAGTCATGACAGAACACAATCAACATGAGTTTTCGGGGTGTTTTTGTTTTTTGTTTTTTGTTTTTTTTTGCTATCATGGCTGTTATTAGAGATGTAATTTGGGTATTAAATAGAATCAGTTGTTTGTTGAATTTCATTATCAGATATTCAGTAATTTTTGGCCATTTTTTGGCAAGCAGTTCCTTGTGTTTACTTGCATTCACCAGTGGCAAAAATATCAGCAATGAGTTAAAGTAGAGCATAATACAGGAGTTTTAAGGAGTCCTTTCTGTTATATGAGTTTACTGATGTATAGCTGTGGCTCCCCTCCAGCTGCTGAGCTCTGTTCCTGCTTATGTGCTTTAGATGTTGTGTTTTATAACTGACACCGAGGTAGTCAGGTTACTCATGGCAGTTTTCTTTGTGCTGAAGTGGAAGCAAATGTCGCACGTCAGACGCTGAGTGTCGGCAGAAGAGCCGCCATCGCAAGCACCTACGATCACCTACTTTATACCAAACTAAAAGCAGGGTAGTGAAAGCCAAAAAGGTTGCCTGGCAGTCCTAGGAAAAAAGGACAGCATGAAAAATCCTTAGAGTGACATATGTGTTCGCCTTCATTAATATTAATAGAAGGCAAGAGAGGTATGTGATTATTTTCATTAATATTAATGGCAATAGAAGGTTAGGTAGGTACCTTAGCTTCTCTATAAATATTACATAGAGCAGCTTTTCTAACTTCTTGAACAGCCCATGTGAAATGCCGGCAGGAAGATACTGATACTGCTTTCAAACAAACATAAAGGACAGTAACATTTTAACTTGCTAAGCATGTCTGTTTTTTCCCCCAATATTACATCAATAAAATTCCCATTTGCCTGATGTAAAACATTCATTTCCTTATGGGCTGTTGCCAGTTATGGGAAAGAACGGATCAATAAAGTAAAATGATGGGATTCATGAATGTTAAGAAGTCATGCATAATTTACAGACTGAGCTTAATTCCAGCATGCTGGAAATGAGGCTGCTATAAAAGAGTACAACTTTCATGCACTGCAGATATCAGGAAAAACAAGTCAAATTACTGCATTTGGTTAAGGCATAGAAAGCGTTGTCCTGATATTTTTAAAGCAACTAGGAGATATGGACGTGGACAAAGATTTATGACTGTGATTATCGTTTTGCTTGCTGACGTAAATTAGCCTTCTGGGAAACCTAAGTTATTTCTCAATATGCTCTTAATGGTCTGAGTCAGAACTGCGGATGATCCCTCTTCTACAGAGGATTTATAGTAAAAGCAAAGGTGAGAGCTTCCGTTGCAAAGGACAATAGAAGTGGGAACAGAAATATTCCATGCGAGTGAGCTCACCCTCCGGCGTCTCGCAGGTGCTACTGCTAAGCAAACACGACTCTAGGCGAGCAAGGGGAGCATTTACTTTTCCAGCTGGATCAGGCTGATGATTATTCCAATCATTGACATTATCTCTGCAAACAGGGAATTCTACCTCACACTGAAAACACAGGATTTTACCAAGGTAATGGATGTTTCTCTCATCTGAGATCACCTGTATGTTACTGGTCCTGTGTCAAGGGGATTGCTGTGTCTCCATATCATTTATTTTCTGATTAATATGCTTATCCGTCCAACTTGGCTTCTAGCATCAGTGCAGAGTCGCAATTGACACCAGCCAGTGCTGCAGCAGATGCTAATTAGCACAAGGTTCACAACTGCAGCAGTCAGGACAAAGATGGGGAAGGAGGGAGCCATAAAGCATCAACAGACTTGCACTCTACAGAAATTATTCCTGCTATCCAGATGGTAGCCTGAGAGATTTCCCCACTGTTCCTGTTTCCTTGTGCTGTAGCTATTATCTGTATAAGAACAGCAAGTACTGCTGCAGCTGTGCCCGCACACGGGTTTATAAGGGCACCACTAAACGAACTGAGCGCGAAAGGCTGCAGAAAGGGTTCAGCTATGCTTATCTTCTCACCAGTGGACATCTGTTCTCATGATAAACTTCCGGGAGGGTTTGCACAGTATATAGCTCTGGCACAAAAGGAATTACAAAGATAATAATCAGATGCCAAAGCAAGATGACAAAACAGTGTGGGGCAGCCAGGCAATTTTAAAGGCCATATGTGATTTATGACCGAAATGGTGTTTCCCTCCCCAAGAGCAAACTTGTTCAGCAGTGGTGCCAGGATTCTTTTGCTAAGTGGTTCTGTTTCACTGAATTGTCATGCATAGACTGGAAAAGACGAATTAACTTCAGCCTTGTATGTTTCGGCCTACAACAGATGAACTGAGAGCTTCCACTGTCACTCACTGGTGTAACAAGGCTGTCTTGGGCTTGGTGCAGGACACGGCAGAGGTGTTGTCCTCATAGCAGGCCAGGTGAGCGCTGTCAGGAAATAGGCAACCTCAGGCCAGCAGCTCCAATGCTTGCTCTTTCCTTTGCAGGTGGCTCCTCCAGTGCTGGCAAAGGAGCAGTGCCCACACACCCAGCAACTCCCTTCCTACTGTGCGCAAAGCTCTTGTATTCAACACACAGTAAACATATCATGAATAATCACACCAGGGGAGGCGTTCCCAGAGTTGGTTACTGGAGTTCAGCAAATACTAGCTTGTGTTTATGAAAGCTGAGTTCTCATCACTACCCCAACTATGCCCTTTGCCGGCCAGACCTCCCCACCACGCGCCTGGTGTTTGCTCCTCCTTGCACCACAGCAAGAAAGCAGCCTGCGTCGCAAGTGGAACCAACCACGGTGCCTCTGGCCTTGTTTGCAGACTCCTTATTTGCCCAGTGACGCCTAGGAGTAGTGCCATGCATGTCTTCAAGTTGAATTAAACATTCTGATTTGTGCAATAACTTAGTGGAGGCTGTTCTGTAGCATATCATTTTATTGACTACTCTCATAGTTGTTTTGGTGTGAAAAAAAAACCTCAGTTTGGACAACATGGACAAGTAATGGTTTTCCTTGGCCTCTCGTTGCATTTTCATGCACTTAAGTAGCAAGTTCCCATCCAGGTCTCAGCAGAATGTACTGCGTGCCTCAAAAGCCCTCCCCAAGGGGAACTGGGAAGTATTGCCCTCTCTGTATTTTTTCCTTTGCTGAATCATTTATTGCCATGTATTTCTGAGGAAAAAAAAGACAAAAAAGCAGAGACGTGTTCTCCTTACCACTTGAAGACTCATTCAAACTGAGCATTACTACTTCTCTTGTTCTGTCCAAGCACGTTAATATGAAATAAGTATTATTTTAAAAATATTTATACAGATAAATAAAGTTGTCAAATATAACTCGACAGCATTCATCTGGCCTGCTAGAGGGTTGTTAAGAAGACACCTCTGCCATGTTACCTGAGTCTTTGTACAATACACTCAGTGCTTCTTGTGTTAGAACTGGACTCTGCCACAACATGTCACAGTGCCAGAAGAGAAAATGAATCAAAAATACAAAAATATGCATATTCTTACTAGCCATATTAACTGACGCGCTTCTGCCACAATTTCCTTCCATTCCTGTTTTGTTTTCTCTCATCTTATACTAATTAGGCTTCCTGCTAAACCCTACAAAGCAAGTGGCAATGCTTTCGCACACTTTGATGAACTCAGAAAAGGAGTGATTTTAAATGCAGGAGTGTTAATTACCCCATTACTCAAGCGAGCCTGGACGCTGGCGCAGCAGTTGGGAGCGGAGCAACGCTCCCAGGATCGGCAGGGAGTCGGGCTCGCTGCCGCCTTTCCCCGGGGCTCACACGGGCCCCATCGGCGGAGCCGCGCGCTCCAACCGCAACCTCGTGAGGTGGCACGGGGAGCTCGGTGCCCTGGGCCTCTCATGGGCCCAGCTATTTCCTTTCCAGAGAGCGGCTGGGAGAAGGAAAAGGGCTCCAAAAGGCTCTTGTTTGTTACAGAGTCGCAAGACCGGTGGCTCAGTGACCTCTGCCTTCCAGAATGTTCCAGGTTACATCCCCATACAGGCAGCAGAGACTATAAATCATCTTGGGTGAAAGAAAAACCTTCTTCTGCAAGCGTTTTTGTAACATGGGTGTAAGTTGAAACACAGGCAGTTCCGTCTGCATGTGAGGAAGAACTTCTTCACTGTTGGGGTGCCAGAGCCCTGGCACAGGCTGCCCAGGGAGCCTGTGGAGTCTCCTTCTCTGGCGATCTTCCCAACACGCCTGGATGCCGCCCTGTGCCCTGTGCTCTGGGTGTCCCTGCTCG
>JAUBOD010000557.1:2263531-2283781 GCA_032353885.1 Nothura maculosa
TAACGGCTGCGGGCGCCGCGGGCAAAGGGCAGGACGGGCCGCGCCCGCCGCGGCGCCGCCCCCGGGCCGGGCCGGGCTGGGCTGGGCTGGGCTGGGTCGGGTCGGGCCAAGCTGGGCCGGGCAGGGCAGAGCAGGGCGGCCCGGGCAGGCGAGCGGAGCGGCGAGCAGAGCGGCGGTCATGGCGTTCGCGCGGTGGTGGTACGCCATGGTAAATAGCGCGGCGTTGGCGGCGTTGGCGGCGTTGGCAGCGCGCGTCCCGGCGGGCACGGCTCCGGCGTGTGCCCCAACCGGCGGGGTGCGACGGGAGCCCTGTTCCAGGAGCCATCTCGGGGCTGCTTCTGCTTAGGAAAAATCCTGAGCCCCTTTGGATTTTTCTTGCTTTTTATTTATTTTACTTTTTTTTCCCCCCATTTACTTATTTTTCTATGCCTTAGGCAGTTGGCGTACTGAAGCGAGGTGCCCCTCCTTGGTGGCGCTGGGTGGCTGGGCTGTCACCTTATGCTCCAGCTCGTTAGCCTTAAGCGAACCTGCAATTGGGCTTAAAACGCCCACTTTCCGCTTTGGTCGCGTGAGTCACGTAGTTTGCCTTTCTGTGGAACAACTGGAAAAAGAAAAGTTGTTGTTCTGCTAAAAGTTTTAGCAGAAGTGTGCATTTTATAAGGCGATTTTTCACAGAAGATATTATGTTAAGGTATTTGCTAGGTGTGTGTGCTCAGGTAGATAAATCCCTTGAATTTCTAGCCGTGCTTTCAGGCTGACCTAAGTGACCTAGGCCATGGCCAGCAGTGGGTTTTGGTGTCTGTCATTCAGTGGGTTTTGGTGTCTGTCATGCACTGTGTTACATCAGTTGTGTGCCCCACAGTTGCAGACATTGGGCAAGCGTGGCCCAAAGTTGCAAATAACTTTGGTGAATTGCTGCACCCAGTAGGAATATTCAAGACCTTGGTGGTCCTGGCTTATTGAGTCTGGGATGCGAGAAGGTGCTAAGCCTTAATGTGTGTTTTCAGGTGAGGAAACCATTGCTGTATGTGCTCTGGAAACCTGTCCTGATGATGACCTGGTAGCCTCTGCTAGGCTCAGCTAAACTCAGGGCTGGCTCCTTGGTCCAGTGCTGGGTGCGCATCACACAGGGAAGCTGCTGGCTGGAAGGTTGGGGATGAAGAGAAATAAGCCACGTGCTGAACAGAGAGAGAGAGAGAAGGGAAGAAGAAAACGGAAAAGAGATGGATTAGTTGTTCTACCTGTGCTTTTATCTGGGTGGCGCATTTAAAGTGGAAAGTGATTGCTGTTAAAGGCTCTAGATTTCACCAATGCATTCCTTGCACTTATCGCAGAGATGTGTCAAGGACCCTCCGTCATCTCACTGTTCTCAGAGAAGCATCATAGATATTGCAGATCTCTTTCCCCATTTCAGCTGAGAGCCACGGCTAGATTTCTGGCCAGCCTCCTTCAGTATCTGTGGGGCTGTGTTATTTGACATGGGCTGAGGATCTGGCACGTAGACCTCCCTTATTGCCCAGTCACTGCATGTGTTGACACTGCAGTCCTGCAAGATGCTGTGCAGGGGCTCCAAGCCAAAAGCCTGTTAATGGTGATGGGTCGCCGACCCATCACCTCATCTGCCTTGTCATGAAGTAAGACTTAAACTGGGGTCTAAGTGCTGCGAGTACAGATTGAAAATGCAGTTCGGAGTTTAATTCTTAATATTTTGCTCCCTCCTTTTCACTTCAGTCATGAATTTTCTCATTTATGGATGCTCTTTCTATCAGAAATAGCAAAGATAGCTATAAAACAATAATGTCACACATTCTTGCATGCTGTAATTCTCCAACAACTATAGGAAGAAGTTGTTGGTTAAACCTGCTAATGTAACCCAAACTTTATTCTGAGTGATTTCGTGACTGAGGTGGAGCCACTCCTGTCTGTTGGCCTGGTTATGGATATGTTATTAGAGCATGAATACATTGCTTTGGCTTTGTAATGAAAGATGAGCAGAAGAAAGGAAGAATGGCCAAAGGAAAAGCCACCTCTCTCAACCAGCAGGGTTTGTAAAGGAGCAAGAGGTGCATACTGCCCCAGAAATCTAGCTTATTCTACTGCTAAACATAGTTATTTGCTTTTTCTCACTGGAAGATTCAAGGCTTGGCAATACAGAGCAGCAAAGCACAGTTGAAGAGCATTTTAAACTTTCCTCTTACTTTAAGCTGAGGTGCTCAGAGATCCAGCATGAGCTCCTCAGAAGGTATATGAGGAAGCTGCACTTTTGTACATTGCCTTCTCCGGATGCCAGGCTTTCAAGTGAGAGAATAGTCATAGACTGCTATATTACCTGAGGCTATTGGTGCGTAATACTATATAGCTGCCTGACTCTGAGTGGGCTTGGCTTTGGATTAAAAAATACCTTGATCCGGACGTACGTGCTTTGTTCCAAGTGCTACACAGTGTTTGGATTTTAAGTTCAAGTGTCATTATTAGAGGCGCTGTTTGCCTGAGGCTTCAAGCAGTTAATTTCCAGAGGTTCCTGCCCTGGCACCCGGTGTGACTCCGTGCAGCTTGTGCCGCCCGTCAGTCCCTGCGGGCCCTGGCTCGCATGGACATGCGCATCCCGTCGGGCAGGCCAGGGACAGACTCATTGCACCCAAACCAGGGGCTGCCCGCAGAGACAGCGGTAGCAGCTGCCTCCTTGGGAGCAGGGCAGCATTCGGCTTCTTGAGCGCTGTGCTGCTGAGAACACATCGGTTGAGCTCTGGAGCCTAATCTACCTTACGGAGATTTATGGGGTAGGAGCTCCAGTTCCTGCAACTTCCAGCTCTGCTCTGGTGCAGGAATTGCATTGTCAGCAAAAGCGGCTTACTGATATTGCTTTTACCAGTATGTGTGTGGTAAGCTTTTACTTTGGTGCCAGGAAAAGGCATCAAAAGCTTGTTTACCTGTGTCTGTATTAAATGTTTTTTTTAGGGCTGTGAATGAGCTTGCCTATTACCTAAGAATATGGCCTAAATGGCTTGTTTGGCTTCTGAAGAGGAAAACTTGGAATATGAGAATAGTATTTTTAATATTAAAATCTACCAAATTAGGTATCCAATTGATGCCCGATGTCATTTTAAAAACTTGAATTATTAGCATTTTGTTAAAAGGAATTTTTGAAACTTTTGTCCTGTACCAAAACATATTAGAGATCAGTCAGCAATTCTTTTTCTTTTAGTTTTATGATATACATTCAAGTGTCCTGTTGCCCTGGGCTGCCTGTTGCTTGAGCACATTCCAGTTGGAGATAATGGTCCATATATCATTGCACTGCTTTCTGCTGTATCTATGTTAAAAAAAAATGCTGTTGAAACTCTCTGCAGTGGTAGGATAGTTAACTTTACATCCCACTGCAGAATCTACAAAGCAGTAGTAGAACACAGGTCCAAAATCATCTCTCACCTTTCCTTAACAAACCAAACAGAGGTGGATGCCCACTCTCACATGTTTGGGTGCCTATAGAAAGTAACAGTACCAGAGATGCTTGGTAACAGCAGTGCCATTTAGAGTCACTATAAAATCTGTAGGGTTTTTTGCTTGTGTGTTTGCTTTTTTTTGTCATAAAGACTAAATATCATGTTTTGGTGAGGGTTTTTATTAAAAGATTATATTCACCACTTGTTTTTTAGAGCTCTGTAGAGCACAGCTTGGAAGCTGAATGCCAGTGTGAATGAACTGAATGAACTGGCTCTCCCTATATGTTGCTGAGGGTATGCTGGGGACAAATGGGTTTCAGTTCAGGTCAAAGGAAAGCAAGAAGCTTACTAACCTGAACACAATGAAAGATAGGGGAGGATTGGGAATCTAGTGGAACTGGATCCCTAATGGGCGTCTGTGCTGGAATTATCACAGAGATTGTTTTGCATATGAAATATAATTCTAGAAATGAGAGTAAGAGCTGGCCTCCAGGTAGGGAGGGCTGGACAGATGGGCATTTGACTGGGATATTTTCAAGGACAGTTCAGCTGCTGGGGCGCACGCTGGTGTGGTTGGTTTCTGAGAGACCTGCCTGCTTTCTGCTGCAGTCTGTGGGACTGAAGCAGCTATCTGCTAGAGCACTCTGTGCTGATGAACATTAAGTGCTAAGTTTAGGTATCTTTCTGAACTTGTCACACACGCGTAACAGTGTTAATTATATTACACTAAAAGACGTTACTTTTCAGGCATCATTTCACTTCAAGTTATCTGTCAAATCAGCTGGAAGTTCTGTAGCCAGTTAGTGGGAATTTACAATGTTCCATTCACTCAAATTATAGTAGGCAAAGTGGATCATACTAAGATATTTAGGATTCTGTCTACTTATAAGGTGTTATTCATGATTTTAATAATTGCACATTTGTTTTCTATACCTGCAGCGTGGTGAGAAGAAGACAAGTGAAGCTTCTTCTGAATCAGGAGAGAAAAAAGCAGAAACAGCAGAGGTAAATTAAGCTCTTTCACCCTATTAAGAAGAAAAGTTGGTAATGAATTCCCACATATACAAATGTTCTTATTCTTCTGATGACAAGGTGCCGGTGATTGTAGTCATATACAGTTCATTCCAGAAACATGTATGTCCTTTTTTTGTTTAGCATCAGGCTGTTTAGCAGCCTGTTGAAAACATTTATCTGCTCCTCCTTTCACTAACCGTTTCTTGTCCCTATCAATGGAAATCAGTGGGTCTGTTTTGCAGGGCAAGGGCACTTTGTTATACATTTTGCAGTACTGTTTTTTGATTGTCCAGACACAAGGATGGAGTGGAGTGTGCTGTTGCTCCCACCATGCTTGTACTTGAGTTTGTGCTTGTTGTTCCCACCTTCTCTGCATCCTGGCTTTTCTTACAAAGGGAAGATTCCTATATGGACAGTGCACATTTGGATTGTCTCCTAATACAACACTGACCACACAAGTGTATTTTAGAAAAATACCTATTACATATTCTTCTTTATCAGGAATTGGTATTTATAGTTCAAAAATCCTTGCTGGGCTGTAACTTTGAGTTTGACATGCAGTTTTGTAGCCCAGTCGTAGCGGCTCTTGTTACCCATCAGAAGCTATAGAGATTGTGGACAGACTGTGGGCAGAACAGAAGGACAAGAGTTACCCCTCTCCCAGCAGCCACAAGCTCTGGCAGGCTCTTGGTTCAAGGGCCACCCTTGTGTGCTACTTGTGGTGCAAAGAGACAGTGCTGCCCAGGCCAGGAAGCAAGGGCTCTGTCTGAGGATTTGCTCCCCAACAGCTTCTGTGATTGCAAGTAGGAACAGCTCTTGCTCATGGAAGCAACAGAGCAGATTCAGAAGGAGAAGAGCTCATAGGTACATCTATTACTATGTAGTTGTTGGCTTTAAATGTCGATAACTGACACTTGGGAAAGCAGAAATAGGTACACCTGGTGCTTTGCTCATGTGGCAAGCTATTATTTGAGAGAGAACTTTGTCTAAACTGTATATTTAACTCCAAAGTATACTTAACTCCTGTGCAAATCAAGGTCAATGAACACCTACATTACAGCCCTTTGGAGTAGATGATTAAAGCAATTACCTCTCTTTCCTGGCACAATATCAAGAAAGGCCTATCTAGCATGGAAATTTGGTCCTTGTATCTCCTTTAAGAAAAAAAAAAAAAACAAAAAGACTGTCTAATGTCTTTCTTTATCTTCTTAGTTAATCTTAAATTAATGTTAAATTCCTTGACAGCATGTTGTCACTCAGTATAGAAGTACTGATCTTTTTGTGGGAATGGTGGGAGTTGAAGCCTGCAGCCTGGCTTGTAGAGTTACTATTCATGGCAGAGAGCTGTCATAGAGATGTGCTTCTAGCTAGGAAAAGACTATTATTACGTTGATTGTTCTGATGCTTATCCTTTTAACTTTCAAAAATACTGGGTTTGTGGGTTTTTTTTGGGAAGTTCTTGCTTTGTTTGACTTCTCAATTTCCTAACTTGTAAGTGGCGTGACTGTGTTTGTAAGTGAGAGTGGATGAAAATGTTTTTCCTCTATTTGGTGAAATGGCACCACCTCTGCCAGTATTGACTACTACCTCCAGAACTCTCCAGTTTCTTAAGTAACTGAAATAGCAGCTTAGCATCTTTACACTATTTTTCTAAACTTGTAGTTTACAAGCCTGAGAAGGTCTGTTATTCCTGTATGCTCCGTTTTTTATCTTATATATGTACATATTATATATATGTTATATATAACATATCTGCAGAAAGCCATGTCCAGCATATATTTGTTTTGGACACACATGTCACTACCAGGAAGGTTTGAGTAATGATCAAGAATTTGGAGGACTTGTGTTAATTTTGAAGGGTAACTTTTAAAACTGTGCATTCATAGGTTAGCTAAAAAGAGCTAGAGTTGAGTCCGTCTTTCAGATTTTGAGGATATGTAAACTCACAAGGAGTGAGAGAAAAGGAGTAAAGCCTGGAGAAATAAAGATTGAAAATTATCAGTCTGACACAAATACGAGTAGAAGACAGTTATTAGCCAGAACCTCAAGGATAATTCAAAATGCATGTTACTGAGGTATGGAATAGATTTCTGGGGAAGCTTGTGGAAGGCTTTCCTTTTGGGGGCTTACAACTAGACTAGGTAAACAAACAAACAAACAGCAATAAAAAAGCCCACAACAGATTCCTTGCAAATAAAAATCCCATTTTGATAAGACATTGTCCTACATAGAGGTATGGGGGGATTAAATGACGTGGTGGTAGCTTCCAGTTTCTAACATCGTAGCGCAATAAAATCATGTGCTGAAAGATATGGCCTGTAAGCTTGAAGATAATCTTTTAATAACACTACAGGTTTGGAATCATGTTTAATCTTGCATGGTTCATGTGCACTTCATCTCTGTCTACATACCTATTGATATTTTTGTTCAGATTTATCAGACCTTTTCTCCATAGTTTTACTTTCACACTTTTAGTGCTTTTCTTTCATGTTGCCCTCTTAAAACACCGTGTAAAAGAGATGAGCAACATTATTTAAATGACGTAGATTAAGTCTGGGGAAGAGGAGGAGCTGGAGCACAGGACTGGAATTGTTTTACTTAAGGTCATCCAACAGATAGCAGGAGAGAAAAGAAACCAAGTTGTCAAGTGGAGGCTGGTGTAAAGAGCAGTGTGATGCGAGTCTGGCTCAAGGCTTAGTAGCCCCCACTGGACTCAAGGAGCATTCCCATTTGAGCGGTGGAAAGTAAATATACACACTCCTTCCTTTCTTCTCTTCCCTGGGCTTGACACTAGTTTTACTAGTCAAAAACATTTTTAAAAAAAAGT
This sequence comes from Nothura maculosa, assembly GCA_032353885.1. Classification (NCBI taxonomy): domain Eukaryota; kingdom Metazoa; phylum Chordata; class Aves; order Tinamiformes; family Tinamidae; genus Nothura; species Nothura maculosa. The sequence continues at coordinate 2,270,816 of JAUBOD010000557.1, forward strand.
TTAACATGATATTAAAGCAGGTTGAGCTCTCACTTCCTTCTGAGATTTAGTGAAATTTGGCTAGATTTAGTGTTTCAGTTCCCTAAAACAAAAACTACAATGTAGCCTTTAAGGTTACATTTATATTTTCTGTAACTCTTCTCCTTTGTAGCGGTGGAAGGCAGTTACCTGAGCACTTGGGTTTCACGGAAGTGCAGGACTGCTGGATCTATCACACTAGGGAGGCTTTGGGAGCAATCTGCTTGGAACAGATGCAACTCTGGTATCCGCCTTGACAGTCATACTTCCTTGGAATGACTGAGCTCCTTTGCTTGATTGTTCTGTGCATGTTATCAAAGGAAAACAGGCACTATTGTGCTTAAATCCAGCTTGTCTTGTTCCTGTTAGGATACTGAAACTTCAAATGTAGCCGGATTCAGGGATCATCCTGGCACAGGAGCAGGTCAGCTTTAGGTTGAGAGATGTAATCTGTGAGTGTAATGAGGAGCAACTGAATGTATGGCTGTGTCTTGCCATGCGTCATGGTGTCTTGCACAAATATGCAAAAGATTTATTAAAGCAAATGACAGAGTACTACAACTTAAGCATGTTAGAGCATATAATTTTAAGGGAGATGTACGCAGTTGTTTATCTACACAGTTCAAAGAGGAAATGTGGGGGTTATGGGCACATAGTAAACTGGCCAAGGACGAAGATTCGAGTCCAAGGGTGTGTCCCTTAACTCTTTGTGTCTTCGCCTGCAGAACTTTAAATCTGTTCAACTCACTTGGACACTTCTCAAATCTAATCTACTTTTAATTATATGTTCTTATTGCATATGTGTATGTGGTAAACGTTAACAGAAATGATTCTCATTTGGATTGGTGGTTGCTCGTGCACTTGAAGCTGTTGCATGGGTTACAGCTGGAGTGCTCCTGGAACCCAGTGTAAATGCATACCGTGCTGCAATGTTCCCATAGGCATCCTTCTCTTTGCTTAGCATGTTTCAAGACTGTGCTCCTGGATCAACATGTGCAGCATGCCATTGCAAAATGGGTATGCAAAAGAAATTGAGTTCCTTTCCTGCCCATATTCCAAGGTTTTGTCATTTTTGCATATGTCATTGGCGTTTGTTACCCCTCATCTTGACATAATTTTCAATTTTTATGTACCTTTCTACCAGCTTCAGCTCACTTTTCTTCAGCTTCATCTTCTACCAAGGTACTAGCATTTTAGAAACCTTTGGAAGCTAAGAGATTAAATCCAAGAGGATATGGGACAAATTCACTGAAGAGAGGCTCAGGACACTTAATAAAGCATCTTGAAATTAAGAAGTCCCGGGCCACAAATTGGGAGATGCATTGCCATATACCTTTCCTGTTTAAGCAACTTATTTTCTCTTTTATAGCTGCTGTTAACTAGTATTGAGACAGGGAAACCAGATGATAGGTAAACCTTAGGCCTGACGCAGTAAGGCACTTCATGTGTGCTAGTACAAGGTTGCACCTTGCTACGTGTTACTCACTGCCACTTTGCACACGTTATCAGTGAGAGCTTCCGGGAAGGTTTTGCATTTTGCTCGTTAGTAGAGCGGTGAGTCTGGGACTCCCTGCCTTGCCACAGTAAATTCCTCATTCTGCTGCCATCCTGTGACCTCTTGGCGATTCCGTCTGCACTTGCCTGGGCTGTTGGCTGAAGGTGACAGGTCATGAGGCTCCACCGGTGCCCAAGTGAGAGGAGAGCAGACAGGTCCCGGATGAAGGCCTGCCCCCTGCCTGGGGAAGTCAAGCAGTGTTTCAGAAGGGGAGGGTAACACGTGGTTCTGCTGCTCAGGTGAGAGCTGTGGTCAAGGCTGCCCGTTCAGAGGGCTGCTTTGAGAGGAAAAAGAGGTGGCAAAATGAAACTCTTGTGGGAGACAGGGCTCGACTGCTAAAGGACAAATGCTAATCCTGCCCTGATCTTCCATGAGGTTTGCTAAAGTGCTGGGTGATTGAAATTGCCTTAGTAGATATCTGAATAAGGATGTTTGGTTTTTAGATACAGTATTGTGCTTTCATTTTAATAGTATTTTGGAATGAGACAAGATAAGTTTAAACCATGTGCATTTAACATAATGCTAGTGGCAGAAACAGAGGTGGTAGGACAGAATTCAGCTGGCTGTTATTCAGCTTAGTTAATTCTAGAAATGCTAAATTCTAGTTTACTTAAAAGAGTATAAATATGACATTGTCTATTGCAGGTTAGGGTCTACTTTAGTACATGGTTACATGTACAAAGCATTAGTTTTGATGCAAACCAAACTCCGCCCATCAGATCTGATTGTATGTTTATCATATACATATACTCTGAGACACTCCTAGCGTGCATTGAATCCATATGATTGGATTTAATCCAGTTTGCATTATTAACTGCACATAATTTTGAAAGCACTATTCTTTTTTTATTATAATAGAGTGATATGCCAGTTAGTGAAATGCCAGGCAGAAATTCTGTATCGGTCTAAAAATCTAGTCTGTACATCACCAGCACGTCTGAATGTAAAAAGGCTGTACTTAAAGGAAAACAAGGTCATATATCCCAGGAATTTGAAGCCCCAACTTGGAATGGGACCAGATATGATATGAAACAAGACCATCCCTATCAAACCCTGGTTAGAGTCATGCTCTCAAGCCGTGAAACTGAAATATGTGCTGCTGGTTTAGCTTATTTCTTTTTATAGCAGGAAACACATTCCTTGTTTTGGAAGAGTGATAGGAATAGTTGGCACTGAATTGTTACTGTCCTTGTAGAACTGCCTCTTTGATCTCACATTTAACTTTGGGATGTCTATACTTTTTTTCTTAATCTTAACTTTTATAGTGCAAGATTCCTTATCTTAGACAAACAGCAGATTTAGTTGGAATGCAGAAAAAAAATGCTGAATAAAAACAGTATAACCAGTAAAAATTTGTTAGGATGACCAATATTGGCTCCAGTTACTGGGATTCTTAGTAACTGCTTGATTAGAGCATTTCTGAGGCTTCCTTCCCCCAGCCTTTTAAAATTTATTATTATTTATCTATTTTTATTTGGTGACAAATTCTTTGTTTCACACTGCATTGCTTTTTTGTTGCTGTTTTTTTAGCTCTTCTTACAACCCTAAATTTCCAGGTCTTCCATGAAGCTCTGCTTTAACAGTACCCTAATTTAGTGAAAATAATTTGAAGTTAAATAATGGCAGAAACAAGGGCTGTTAATGTGATGCAGGGGACATCTAGTGGCCTTAGGGGAGTATTGTATTGCAAGAGAGATCAGTAAATCGAAGAGTGAAATGCTTTTCAATGAGGAAAGAGCTTCTCGGTCTGTTTTTCTCTTCTGTTTTGATGTTCTGGTTTTAATTTTTTACCCCCATTGGCAATGTGCAGTAAGTATTTTTTAAAAGTAACATTATTTTGGTTAATTTTTAGTATTCATTGTGAGTTGTTACTATGTAAGACCTTGTGGCCACTAGGGCAGAGGCAGAAATAGAGCTTGTTTGCTACCCAAAGACAGGAAGCTTGAGACTGAAATATTGCTTAGGATTGTCGCAAGCCTTTGCAGAACAGAGATGGGACATTTTTTCCCCATGTGATCTTATTTGTCTCAAGGGAAAACAGCTGAACTATATTTGTTTTCCTTGCAAAATCATTATGAACACATAAATGATGTAGCCTAATAATTATGAAGACCAAATCTTCTGGCCACGTCTCTGTGTTGCATTTCTTAACTGGGGAAATGTAGTCAATATATCAAAGGGATATATATTATGCCCACTTTATTAAATATAAGATGATTAACACTATGCGTCACACGCAATGCTATTCAGGTAGTTTCTTGTAATTGTTTTGTAAGGAAGTTGTGCTTTAATAATTCATTAATTCCGTTATCAGGCTGAGGAACCTAATACAGCAGCAAGATGATTCTCCCTTTAGGTGATTGGGACTGAGAGTGGCCCCCAGCCCCAAATTCTTCTTTCCTCTGCTGGAAGGGGAGGAAGAGCATCACAACTAGTTTGCCTGGAGGAAGCGCTGTGAGGAGGATATTGGGAAGGAGATAATGTCATTATTTTATCAGGTCTAAGAGAAGGATGAACCTAGTAGCATAATGTTGCCATCTTTCTCCTTTTGTAAGTGCAAAAGGGTAAATACCAAAGAAGTCACTTTCAAAAACAGATGCTGCAAGCAAAATACATAACTCCATTTAGCCTATGATGTTTTATATCCAGGAAAGAATACTGATTTGGCGGTCTAACTTTCCACGTAATTTAACTCCAGGGAGCCGTTCTCTACTCCAGAAGGATTTATTTTCTGTTGTGCCCTCCCACCTCTTTCCTTTTCCTTCTTTTCTCTGTCCTAGCTATATCACTTGCCGGCGTTCCTGTTGAAATCATGGTATTAGTCAAGTTTTTCCCCCAGATTGTTTAACTGATTTATATAATCAATTAAATTAAAACATGGTTTTATTTCACACTAAATAAAGGTCATTTACTATCTTTAGTTTAGGCTGAAAAAAAGGCTTGTGCCTGAAATCTTGGTGTATATTCACTGGTGCCATAAAAATTACTTATGTTAAACATATTACATACCAAAGGTAAGTTTTGAACACCATCTTAGTATTATTGACAACCTCTGAACAAAGACTGTAGTTTCAGCCAACATTGGGACAGACAGCGAGAACCTTTATGGTAACATAGTGCAGTTAGACTCTCAGTATTCACTGTTTTTAAAATAAGTGGTCTGAGCATTTTTTTTTTCTTTTGGAAATGGAAAGACCAATAAATTGCAGTTAAATCTTGTGTTCATGCACAAATTTAGTAACTTATTTAAAAGTTGAATGGGACGGTTGTGGAAAGCTCTCAGTAATGAGCGTTTAATCCATGCTATCAGAGCTGAAATCCAAGATGTTCTGCATCTCTCCTGGCTTTACCAAACTGTAACACATAAAGCTTTTTTCACCTGCCCTTAGGAACATTGTCACATAGGCCTGGAAGGCCACTGTTCCTTTAGGGAATGGAAAGGATGCATTATAGTGGGCAAAAGGAAATGCCCCATTCCACTTAAATTTTGCAATATTATGCAGGATCTTATTTGGATGCCACTGTTCTCAGTGTGATCAATCTCAAGGGTGAAATCTTTGAGGTAAATGTCACAGTTGCTGCGTCAGAATCCGTTGCGCTGAGTCACTTTTCTGTGATGCTAATCTTACGTAGGTGGGAACAGAACATGGTCCCCTGCAGGGGAGTTCCTCTTTGATCTTGACTGTGCGGCTTGCTTTATGTAAGAGATTCCCTCCTGTTTGCAAAGCTACAGCAGAAAGAGAACATGAGGTGGCAATTACCTTAATGAAAGACAGCCCTGAGACTACAGGTCTTCTGCAGTCTCTTATTGCTTGAAAATTGGTGCTTCTCAGTCTGAATGCGTATTGGATCTCTGAATTATCATTCTGCAGGCTTCCTCTGCTTGCAGAGAATTGTGGCACTGTTCATCTGTAATTTTCCACTTAGCAGAGAAAATTAATAGGTCTCATCTATCTGCTGCCTCCAAAAATCTGATGCTTTTTGCTCTGTTTAATAATAATAGCTGCTTTTGTAGCCTTTGCTAGATCTGATTTCAACAGCCCCTGAGTTATTCCAGGGATACATGCTAGTAATGGAATTTCATTGGTATTTAACTGGAGGTTCAAAGGAAATGTAATGTTTTTTTTCAACTTCAAGTGCATTTATTCAACCAGCAAAGTCATCATTTTGCCCTGAGTTTTGTATAGTTACTTCCTTTTTCTTCATCAGATTTTCTGACATTTGTTCTTTCTTTTTTTTTGCAGAAGAAATTGGCAAGTGCTAGCATCAGTCAGCCCTCCAAAGCACAGACAAGTGGAGCACCTTCTACCCTCACGGTAACGCACAATTAAGAACATTTCTTTTTAGAAAAGCAAGGAACAAAAGACGTGACTTCAGCCCCTGCAGTGGTTTAGAAAGCAGCTGGTGTCTCCCAGCGTTGCAGGGAGCTCTGGTGTCTCCCAGTGCTGTCTCTCTACCAGCACTGGGAGAGCTGCTAGAGACTGTTGTGAATTGTAATGAAGGAGTCATTCAAACAGGCAGTATTGTCTTTGGGGGCAAATAATCTTTTGATAACACTTTTGCTTTCTTGTTTCTTGTTCCTCTTCCTAATTACTGAAAGAAAATTCCTGTTCCATAAATAGCAGTGGTAATCTTATTTTGATTTATAAGGCTCTGGTTCTTTCCTCACCCACGGGTATTCTGATGTATGGATCCTGTTTATTCAGCAGGACCTGATGAGATGAAAATAGCCATAACTTTGCCTGCTTTCACAGCTTGTGGCTTGGTTTCGACTTTCAAGGAATTAGTGTAAGGGATATACACGACTCTCATATTGGCATTGATTTCCTATGAGGTGCAGGAGGGATTATAGCATCTAGGCAGGTTCAGCTCTCGCAAAGCATTGAACTAAGGAGCTGAAAATACTTTTTTTTTTCTCCCCTTTTTTATTATGGTGACTACACATAAATTGATGGCTGCAGTTGGTAATCACCATTTTGTGTATTTTCTGTACTTGGAGATATCCCAGTATTTGAAGTACTTAACCTGCTTTCCCTGAGAAACTTCTACACTTCCTAGATCTGATCAACTGAAAGAGTTTCTGCTTTTGAAAGAGATTTTTCACTTTCTTAATCAATTCTTTTGTAAAATAATAAAGACACTTTTTTGCTACTAAATCAGTATTTTCCTTTCTACTTGGTGAGGAAGGACCCAAGTTATGAACTGTTGTCTTTTTCTTTAAATGCTTTTGTCCATCACTAAACACATCCCAAACTTTTGTTGCTCTTCTTCTGTCCTCTTCAGTTTGTTGGTGCCTTTCTGATTTTAGTTAAGCTGGAAGCAGCAGTCCACGTGCATATTCTTCCTGCATATTCATCTCCTGCTGCGCAATTCAGTGGAAAGGTCCCATGCAATTTGCAAGCTAATGCCTATGTTGTTAAGAAATATCTTTCCTTTTTTTTTTTGTTTCCATTGTAAGCATTGCTTCATATTAAATACCCAAGAAATATTTTCTAATGATATTATTAAGGGTAAGAAGTGGAGGATAATATAATGGAGAAAAAATGTCATTACCAGGAATTGCTTTGTTTTAGGTTATGAAAGCCTGGGCTCTGTAATTTTTTTCAGTATTTAATGCTCCTCCAGTTTCTGTGACATTCCAAACTAACAGTGATGATTATGTATTAGAAATGTATTTACTTTATGCTGCCTAATATTGACTCTTAATAGGTATTTTAATTTGAAAAGTTTTATTTCCTGCTTGACCATGACAACCTTTCTTCAATTAGGCAGAATTCTTTTTTAAGATTTTTTTCTTTCAATAGCTTCCTGTGATGCAATAGCATTATTTAAAACAGAATGGAATTCATTAGTTCATTGCCCTAGTTTTGCTCTGTGTGTGAATGTTTACACACACACACACCTCCCTCCCCTTTCAGTCACTCCTACATTTTTAAGCCATTTGGCTAGCTGCACTCTGTTTTGCTGCCCTTTGTTTTTCTCCCCTTGGTATTTCTAAAAGACATCTATTAAAAAATGTTACAGGGAATTGAGAGGAAATATCTCTTTAGAAGGCAAGTCAGTTTTTTGTTTCTGAAACAAAAATAAAGCAACATTTTCAAAACATTCAAAATCATTCTAGCAGTTTTTAGATGTTACTGAGATTACTTTTTTTTCCTGATCTATAACTTTCCTGGGTATTGTGTGTGAAATTTCTTTGGACCCTTTACATTGTTTACTGGTCAGTAATACTTCCTATGAATATACCTTAACCAAACTCTAGCTTTGGAGAGCACTACTAGTCATTTTTTAACCTACTCTTGATCTTTTTTTTTTTTTTTAACCTGCTTGTGCTCTGTGGTTAAGGTGGTTATGCTAAATTAAATAACCAGGATTTTATTTGCTGACTTATGGTCTAAGTCGCCCTTCCGTCTGTTAGTAAGTAGTAAGTGATGATCTTCCTCCTGCTTGGGTTGTTTGCATTTCTGAGTCCCAAACCATAGAGACTTAAGTGCGTAATGGCTACTTGTAATTGCATAATGCCTGACAAACAGCAAGCAGTTTAATTCTCCTGTGAGTGTATCCTCTAATGGAGAATGCTCATAAGAGCTGCCGCTTACATGCCCGGCTTCCCGTAGGTTTTACAGTATTTCCAGAGCGCTGTTCTTTGTGTCCTGAGTCTAGCCCTGCTCTCTGTTGTTCCCTTCTTATGTTCCTGCCGTGGCAGCTGTTACTCGTGTGCTGCTCCTGCTCCCTTGCTTCTTGCAGGAACTTTATTTGGTGCTCTGCGTGCATGTCCGGGTTAGGAGAAAGAGGTGCTGCTTCCCAAGTCCGTCTGCTCTTGGTACTGCCTTTGTGTTCTCCATGGTAAGGACAGCTAGAGGGTTGAATAGGCAAACCTGGTGCACCCAGTTTCTGTAAAAAGGAAATCTAAATGGCTGATCTAAAGATGTTTAATTGCAATAGATGTCCCAGCTTCTTTCTGATGCTCTTTGCTCTTGTTCTGGAGCAAACTGTCACAAGGGGGCATGTGCCCTGTACAGCACCCAGCCAGATAAATGAAGTGAAATGACATTCAAGGAATGTTAGGGTCATAGGCATTAGTTTGCAGGGGCTATTTTCTCTTAACAATCTTTTGAATTGTTTTTATTAGATTAATAGCCAACAGAAGAAATACAGTTTATAGCTCAGTGTTCAATCATAACAGTAAGTAGAAGACACTAACATTTGAGTACAGCTGTATCCACCATCTTTCTAAGATCTTTGTGTTCTTATAAGGTAATTATGTTGATACAGAATGAAGTTTTACTGATTTTTTTTTTTTGTGTGTGTAACAGATTTTTGGCATTGCTCTTAATGAACAAAACTTAGTTCTGTCACTGGCTTAGTGAAGTGAGTATCTTTGTCCACGATACTCTCCTGGCTAAATTTATTAAAGGAGTACTGGGAGAAATCAACACTAGTGGAAATTCTATAAGAACAACTTTTATTTTGGACTTCACTAGTCTCAAATATTTTCTGAGGAGGATTCTAGATCTTAAGTCTTTAAGAAACTCAAGGTTAATCATTTCTAGATGTCATCCCAATTAGCACTGTTTCTAAAGAGAGATTCAATCTGTTCTCTTGTTGTACGTGATACAAAACAGGAAGAAAGAGAAGAGCAATTACTAAATGTCTTTGAACAAAGTTAGTAATACTTCTGCAAAAGACTGCAAAATCTGTCACAAATTTAATTATCAAGATGACCTTTGAAAGCAGTTCCTGCTGGTAGTACAGTTGCTGGGAGTTTTTCCTTTGCTGCATTCCCTACTTAAGTGTCACAACATTTGTTTTGTGATCTTTGTACAGGCACATTATTGTGAAAGAAGGCATTTTTGAACAGAGAATTTCTGAGGTCGCAGTGCTGGCTTGAAATGCTGTCAGAAGGGCATAGAGGTGTTGCTGCCTTTGATCAGCAAAATTGTAGGCAAGGTTGGAAAGGCTGTCTCCCAGTTTTGTGGGTATTCTGTAAAAGACTTAAGTGGGCTGTGCAAGAAACTCAATTTCACGGTTTGAGCAGACGAGGTAAACCTCCTAGCATGAAGATCCTCAGCTTCTAGGTGCTCTGTGGCAGGTCAAGGGGCTGTGTCCTGTGATTTGCCCTGCTCGCAATAGGTGACCTTGCGCTTGAGAGACTCTGGAATGGGGTCAGCTGCAGGCAGGTGTTGGTTCTGCCGCTATCTCCTCTCTCCCATTGAGCTCTGTTTCTTCTCCCCTTGAGACAGAAGGGATGCAGACCAGTATGAAAATGAAATGATTAAAGAGTTTATTAGGGAGTATTTTTCATTAAAAAAAAAAAAAAACAACTTCATATATTATAGAGGTGTTGATAACTTACTTGTATAAAAAAATAAAGAGCAGGTCACTCTTGGTGCTGGTAGGTGTTTTGTGGGTGATATTTATTTGCTGTTTGTTTTCACCCCAGTAGCTTGGGTCAGTTTGAAGAAGCTGCACTCAGGGGTTGCTAGCAGAGGAGCTGGCCTTGGCTCTTCCCTTGAGGCAAACAGCCAAAGGCGAGGTGGGCAGCGCTGCGCCTGCTGCACTACCCAGCCCTGCGCTCGCTGCACTGCCCAGCCCTGCGCTACCTGCACTGCCCAGCCCTGCGCCCGCTGCACTGCCCAGCCCTGCGCCCGCTGCACTGCCCAGCCCTGCGCTCCCTGCACGCACTGCGCTGCGCTCCCTGCACTGCCCAGCCCTGCGCTCCCTGCACGCACTGCGCTGCGCTCCCTGCACTGCCCCGCTGTGTCATCGTGCCGGAGGGGCCGGGCCAGCTCTTCCGCAAAGCGAAACCAGAGGCTGCTTCGCACTGCAGAATGGAAAGCAGCCTCTCCTAACAGTCTTGCTCGAAGCCTAAAGCTCAAGCCTATCAAGTAAGTTAGCTGTCCCTACCGGCTCTTTTGGCAGATGGCCTCTGCTTTAGGCTGATTTGTCTTCCCGTTTTCTTTTTCCTCTCTTTCCTCCCACCTTCTTCCCCCTCTGTCTGTCTCTGCTGGCCTCTCGGTGGGCTGCAGTGACACTAGCTGCTGATTTCCAGGGCTTCTGATGTGATCCCTTAACCTGGAGGCAAGAAGCACTCCGGGCAGCTGGGTACAGGCAGAATTGCTTTCAGAATTGTTCTAACGTGCTGGGAGCAGCTTTGTCACATAGTGACTGTGCAAGTATTCCCCACGTCTGCTGTGCATTTTCGAGTGTGTTGTGTAGGCTGCACAGCAATGGCTTAGGAGACGTAAGCAGTGTCTTTAAAGGTAGATGGGCAAGGGAGAAGAGCAGAGTATATAAGTAGGGCCCTAGTTGTTCTGGATTTATGTTTGGATTTATGTCTGCATTTATGGTTTCTTTGCACATTTCTAACAGCTTAAACTTCTCTCACCTCAGCAAGCCATAGCACTTTTTGGCATATAGGTGCAGAGCTTGGTGTGCCTGTGGCACACCAGATATTGCATAGTCAGGGCATGAACATCTGTAAGAACCAAACTGTGTTTAGTTACTGATACCCATTTTAAGAGGAAGAGTTTGTTATATTTGATACTTAAGAGATGCAAAGGAATCAGATGTATGTAGTTCCATGGAACAAAGTCATACATTTCATACTTTTCATTAAAGTGCCTATTATTTTTGTTTCCTAGAACTAGAAATTAGGTAAGTAATACTAGATATTAGATAGCCAAGTGTTGCTTAGGTTGCCAGGCTTTGATTATAATTACTGTAAACTAAAACCACTGCTCCATTATCGTAGGTGTTTTCAGTACGGCCCAGAAACAATGTGAAAAGACCAGATCGTGTTCCCTGCTGAGCTGTGACAGTATCAGTATCATCCGTGCTTCTCCTCTTTCCCTTTGGTGAAGACAGTAACTGTAGATTAAATACCACAATAGCTTGGGAAGTTCAGAGGCCTCTGCTATGTTTGTGAGCTGTGATATTCGGGGAGTCTAGTTTTCCCACTGTTGCTTTTGTCTGATAGCAGAGGCAGCTGCTTCTGTAGTATGACCCTTTTCCATTTTATAGGAAAATCAATTGATTTTGCAGAGTGTGTGGGCGAGGAGAAAACCCTAGCCCCAGCTGGAGAGTTCTGGGGCCCTGCCTGGCCTGTGCATGTCCGGGCTGGCTGTTCTCTCAGTGCTGGTTCTGCAGCCACATGCGCTTGCTGGCCGCCCTGGTGAGACTGGTAGCCGGGGCCCTGGTGCCTCAGCGGCCACAGGGGCTCTGGGAAGAGCACGGATGGGGCAGGGGGAGGCTGGGGAACAGCCCCCATCCTTGCCGTGAAGGACCCACCTTTCCTTCTCGGGGAGCCAGTACCCACTGTGTAGATCCTGATCGTTCCTGTGCCTGCTGCTTTTGAGCATGGGGGGAAGAAGAGACTCGCAGAGGCCTGGGACTTCCTGCAGACCCCCTAGTGCAGAAGGCACAAGGATGAAGGGAGAGGTCTGTGCTCTTGTGAGATACTCGTGAGCTGGAAACCTCACTGCTCCGAGAGAAACAGCCTGCATGCCAGCCTGCTTATGTGCCTTGCTTGCTACAAGTCTGCCTAAGCTTAACCCAGTCCTGTGGTGTTGGGTGCTCAGGAGGTGGCCCTGTGAGGCATGGCAAGGCCTCATGAGGGTGGCCGTTTTATATGTTTGAATCAAGTGGCAGGTACTTACTCCTTACACATCCTCTTGTAGAGTGGATATGACATTTTAACAACAAAATTCTATTAAGATGGCTGATACTGATATGGAGAATTTTTTTTGTCCTTCTGTCTTGTTTTCCATTCTGTTAACAAAGACTGTTTTGTGAGAGTATGTATATTGATTCATATTGCTTTATGGATAAAGCACATTTCAGAGTTTGTACAGTTTCTGATTTGGAGCATTTGTCACTTGTTTTTGTAACTACTAACTGACCATTTCATGGTCAGCATTTCATTATTGCCCAATTAGATGATCGTTATAAAGGGTATTCAAGCTCATAACCTCACAAATCTTTTCCTTTTTCAGGAAGGGCTTTTCACACTCCTGCTCAGTAGTGGTGCAGACCAAGTGACACAAATGCTGGCTGAACTCAGCTCTGGGTGACATGTGGCAGGCACCTGAATAGCTTGTTTTGCTGGCATTTCCTTATCAGCTTGCAGTTCGCTGCTGCAGACACCGTTGGACAGTCTGGTGCTCGAAACAAAACCCAGAATTGAAAGCTGTTAACTAGAGCAGTCACAGCTTGAGAGCAGCTACTTCTGCAAGACATTTCTGTAGGGTAAAACAGAGAGCTGAGCAGAGGATTTCTAAGCTGCCTATAGAAGCTTACCTATAGAACTTGCCTATAGAAAGGAGAGTTCTGCTGCAGTGACCAGGGCTTATGTTACTGTAATGCTCCATTGCATGGAGCGGAAACATGAGAAG
>JAUBOD010000557.1:2283881-2294615 GCA_032353885.1 Nothura maculosa
GAAAGGAGAGTTCTGCTGCAGTGACCAGGGCTTATGTTACTGTAATGCTCCATTGCATGGAGCGGAAACATGAGAAGGGCTGTGACAATATTGGCAGGGAGCTTCAAGTGTTTGAACATGACTGAATGGAAATAGAGTTCTAGTATGTGCCACCCTGTAGAAATTCTAGTGATAACGTGAGAATTTTCCCCGAAGATATAATCAAAGATCATATTTTAAGAAGAAATAAGAATAGGGGCTTTAAAATAAGTTGTTCATGTGAAGAGTTTTTCAAGTCATTTCCTTCTCCCCAGTGAGCTGTTCTACCTGATGCTCAAGAATTGTGGTTTATCTGAGAAATCCTTTAGGCCTCGCCAAAGGAACAGATATTAGCTAACCCCTACTGTGATCTGGTGGGATGGCTAAGATCCCCTTCATGACACCTGCAAGGAAAAAGGATATTTTTGACAGAGCATTTATGTGCTCTAGGTGACCTTGCGTGAGCAGAGTGTTGGACTAGATGACCTCTGAGGTCCCTTCCAACCCTAAGCATTCTATGATTCTATGACAGTAGAGAAGAAGCTTAAAAATCTTTTACTTAACTGAAGCTATGAGTTTAAAAAAAATAGTGAAACAACATTTAAATTCTGTGATGGAGAGGTATAGCTTGGATTCAAAAGCAGAGCGTTGTTGCAATATTTGCTTTTTAACTACCTTTAATAGAAACAAAGTGTATAGATTAGCAAAGATACCAGGGAGGTGGTCTGGTGGCATGTATAATGAACAGCCAATCCCTCCCGAAAACCTTCCACCTTCAGACCCAGTAGGCTATAACAGGACATACTAACAAAGGAGTAGATGGAGCTTCTTCCCATCCTCCGTGAGGTAGCTGTAAGATTTTCTGTTTATCATTAACTTGCAGCATGTAAGCAAACACAAAATGTGGTGTAGAAAGTTTAAGAAAGTTTGTTGTTGCTCACTCACCTTGTAATGTCCTTTATTTAAGCATGAGCTGCTTCAGAATTTAAACAGTGATAGTAAGAAAATCTTACTGGTTTTAAGCTTTAGGCTTAACACAGGTTGCTGAAATCGTGTGGCTTTAAGGGGGACATGTAACCTAAATGTAGTTTGGTTGATTTTAGCTTTGGTTGATGTGCTTAATATCCCTAAATGATGGTTGATCATACTCCTCTGTATAGATTGAGATCTGTTACAAGTATCTGTTTCTTTTCATGCTAAAATTGCATAAGAATGAAATTTCAGATTAGTTTTTTTCACAAGAGTAACCTGGATCATCCTTTAAATTGAGCTTTGCAGGTTCTCATGGTCTGATGCTACCAGTGCTGGTCTTTGTCTCTCTGATTTATTATATTTGACTTGCAGGTTCAGGAAACAAGGCAGCAGCACAAAGATCCTGTTTGGTTTTGACACTCGTGTCCCTGAGGAGGAGAGTTTCAGTGGGGCTGGAAGGTGTCAGGTGGAGTAGGTGTTCTGGAGCTCTCCTACCACCCCATTTAAGGCTGGAATGTGCCAACAAGGCCTTTGTACTGGGTCTCCACCCATGGTTTTACTGCATGCCAGGCATCCCTGGGCAGCCAGCGCATGCGCACCCTCAGTTCAGAGCAAAACTCTGTGCACCCACAGCTGACACCCAGTTAAATTATTGGTTGAGGCTTGTTTACTCCTCTGCAGCCTTGAATGTATCTGGGGGGATTGTATTATAGTTTTAACATTCTGCAGAGTGTTAATACATTAATGTATTCTGGTTGTCCTCCAGTTTATTCTTCACATTTGCTCCAAACTGTGAGCCTACATTTCAAAAGAACAAATGTATTTTTGATTTGCCTAATTTCTAAGGGGGACTCTTACTTTGGAAGTTATTTTTAAAAAAAATCTTTATCAAGTTGTGCAATGTTAAACTATCCATGGATAAGAGATTTTACAGATTTTTAGACGATATTCACATACACTGAGCTTATGAATTTCAAATGCACAGGAAATATCTCTAGAGATATACTTCTTTTAGCATATAAATATTTAAAGCTAAGCATGTATTAAAAATATCAGCCACAAAAGCATGAACTCAAGCTGCCAATTGAAATAAATCTTAATTTTTGAATGTTGAAACTTTGGAGATCTGATGGAGGGGGATTTGCTAACATAATGGCATTGAGCACAAAAACAGGGAGTTTTGCTGAGGCAAGGCTGGAATGAGCTTAGTGATATCAAAGTAACAAAATATAGTTAACTATCCATTAAAGATTTTTCCAGTGTGTGTTTTAGGGCTTTTTTTTTAGATTAATTTATTTACTCAGCAGTTGGCCTGGCAATAAGCTTTGTTTATAATGTGCAGTGTTTGCAATTGCAAACAATGAAAATAGCCTCCGAAAATAAAACGGACCCCTCTAGTTACATGTGGCAGTTATACATTAGAGCTTGTTATCTAAATTGTTTAGAAAAGCAATCATGCTGATTAGTTCCACACAGAAGCTCTACACAAAAAGACAATATGGTGAGATATAGTAAAAGAATGCTTTAGGTAAACATGCCAGTGACTGCAGGTACAAACTGGGTTTTTATGTCCTACTACTCCATATGTTAAGCTCTGAGTATAAACTTCTGCAGAATTGTATGCTGTTGTGCTCACAGTGTCATGAAATACATCAGTCCTCTGCTTTTGTTGGCCTCCTGTCTGTTAAGAGGCTACTGTAGGAGTCATGGAGGTAAGAGCTGGATAACTATAGCAAAATAAACCATTAAAGCAAGTGAAAGATTTAACCCCCGACAGCTCAAAAGGTACAACAGTTTTTTCCCTCCTTCTGTATAGATATACTCTGTAAGTTTGTAACACTGCAGTGACAAAATGGTCTTAACTCTAAGCCTGGGAAGTAGTCCCAACCTGTACATCGAGGGTGGCAAGCCCAAAGAGTAATCAAGTGGGCACTGAGCCCGCAGTCCCGGAGCATGCAGAGCCAGGTCACTGAGCAAGCGCTTGTCTAACCTGTTTCAAATCTCCCCACGCTGTGATTGCCACAGTTCATCCGTGTGGGTGCCCCAACTAAGAGGCCAGTCTCGTAGTGAGAAAAGTCTTTGTGATGTGCCTTCCAATATTCCTCGCTATGCAAGAAGTCTGTCTTATTTTGGCTCCCGCTTACCTTGGCTCCCTGACCAGAGAGGAGAGGACATCAGATGGCATCCTCCTTATCCTGTTTCCTTTTCCTCTTCAGCCTAAGTAGTCGTACATTGCCTCCCAGTTTGTTATTTTCGTTTTGAGTCCTTTTCTGCAAAACACTAGTAACATTTCTTAAAATAGTGCATGCTGCTTGCTATTTTGTACTGAAGCATGTTGGTGGAAACATCAAGTGCAGCCCAGCCTTTAAGAAATCCTTTCAGCGGCCCCTTTAAAATGTTTTCCAATTGGAAAGCAGGCTGAATGCAGTTTGTAATCTAATGTCACTTAGACCTTATTTCTCTGGTTTATTTATAAAAAGCGTTACCTAATGTACTGTAAAAAATATTGTAGTAACAATGTCTCTCAAGACATTTTCTTATCCAAAAGGCTTGTTACCATGTATAGAAAATATTCATGCTTATTCTTGGCAAATTTGCTTATGCTTATTCTCTTGTTGTCATGTTAAGTGTTTATATATTGGTAGCTTGTTAAATATTTTCAGTATCTCTTCAATTTTTGAAGTTGGCTGTCAGGTAGGTTGTTGCCTACCTACCTGCTAGATAGCAGCCTGGTAGCTGCTGATTCCTACAGATGACAGCGACCTTTTGGAGTGCGGTGAATTATGCCCTGCCCAGGTTTCTGAAAGTCACCCTGGTGGCTGATGCTGTGAGAGTGTCTTGCTGTGCTAAGTGTAGCAGCCGCAGGGAGTTTTCCAGCTTCCTGTAACCCAGAGCTCCCCTGGCCTCCTTCACCCGCTGCTTTGTTCCAAAAGGCCCTGCCTTCCTGTTTCCTGAACACTTCAAATTATTTAAGGTTCACTTTCAGGTGGCTTTCTGTTTTCATCCTCTGTGATGTGTTTTCATCCTCTATTACTTCCCCATCTCTCAAGCACAAACAGATTAAATGACCACTTTTAGTTTTGTTTTACTAGCCGAAGTCTTGCCTTTTGTCACCTTTCCCTTTCAACAGCAGCATAATAAAGGCTCTCAATCTGACACGTGAGTTTCTAAGGGTGTTGCTTCTCTTTTGCTCCAGCTAGATGCCTGGTTTTTTTCAGGGGACCTTCCTCCACCGTCACCCTCTCACCTGGGGCCAGCAGTGTGCTGAAGTCCCTCGATCAGCCCCTATATTTGTGCAGTGGTGCCGGTAGCATCTGCTTGGCAGCCTCTGCTCGTGACTTGGGCACTTTATTAGCAGAGCAGGGAGAGGGCCCGGGAGCTGGAAGAGCCTCCAGCATCTGGCAGGCCCCACACACCCTGGGATGGGCCAGCAGTCCCTTCCTCACCTCCTGAGGGCCAGCCTCGGGTGCCTGTTGTGGGCAGGTTCTGTGTTTGCAGCCGCACTGACAGCTCCTGGAGCTGCTTCCGAGCAGCGGGAGCTGCTGGCCATGCCCAGAGCTGTGTGCAGGCAGTGGGAGCACCGCGTGCGGGCAGGACCCATGTAGCTGAGGGCTGGGAACGACCTGCCTCCCTGCGGGTCACATTCACTTTTCCATCCATCACAGATTCTGCCCTCTGGAGACCCCATCTGTTTCTGCTAGAGCACCAGGGTGATTTTCCTCTCTACCCCACATTCCTGAGTGCAGCTGAACTCCTGTCGCTCCTGCTTTGGATTGGGGAATTTAACTTTTTCCCGCCAGGGCGTGTTTGGCCCAGGTGGTGGCCGGGCATTAGGCCGCACCAGGAACAGGAACAGGGAGTGCCTCCCTGTCCATGGGTCCCGCGCGGAGCCCCAGCCCCGCGTCAGGCGGCAGCTATGCCGGTTACCAGGCAACACCTCAATATTTGCGGCCCTGTCCCGCGCCCAGGCCTCGTGCTCGTGTCGGAGCGGGGCGAGCGCCGCGCGGGGCGCAGCCAAAGCAACGCACAGCAAGGGGATGGGATCCAAGCGCAGCCTTGCGGGAAAGCCGCGCTGGCTTTCCGGGCTGCACGGTAGTTGGCAAACAAACAGTTAGATGCCTGCAGCTTCTGTGACCGCCCTGGGAGGAGGAGGAGGAACCTCCTTGCAGGGCTCTTTCGTGGGGGAGGCTGGACAGTGTTGGGGAAATCACCAGGCAAGGAGTGCCCTGTAGTGGAAGGACGACAAGCTCTGCCTGTGCGGAGCCAAAGCAAGAAGCTCTGCACAGGGTTGTGCCACCTTCCTTATAGATGAGGCCAGCTGCAGCAGGAAGTGCCCTGCACCTCCCTGCCCCTCCCTCCTTTCCCTGCCCGCCTCCACAGCAAGAGATATATATGATATAGACTCTCTGACAGCCCCAAATATTTACAGGCGAGGACAGCCTGAGCTTTCTTCTTAGCAGTTGATCTGCAGCCACTTACTGGACTGTTGCTATCTCAAACTTTTCCTACTCCATGAGCATTTAAACCTGAGCTCCTCCCCACGCTCTAAGTATTTTGGTTGGATAGCACAGGAAGAAGCAGAAACTGGTGTTTGGTTTTTTTTTTTTTTTTGTGAGTAAGATCTTAAGCTAAGATAGAGAGCTATAAAGCTTCCTCTGAGACAGACCTCCTTAAATGAACAGCGATGTTGCAGCAACCCCGATGGTAAGTAGCACTGCGTCCATCAGGTAGTGCTGCGCTGGACCATCTCCAGAGGTTGGCATGGGGCTCTTGTAGCAAAACTGCACAGAATATTTCAGCTTGTTGTAAGAAAAAGGCTTGGTGCGAGGTTTCCAAGGAGAGGAAAGGAGAAGGGCTCAGGTAAATTCTAAATAATTCATGCCTTGCAAGTTATGGGGATATATTTTTATTAAGTGAATAGCGATTAGGATGACTAATGTGAAGAGGTGTAGAACAGATACTTGTTAGTCATCTAGAAGGAATTCAAATTAATTAAATAGGAAATGATGAAAAGGGAAGTCTGTTACTGGGCAGAGTAAGAAAAGTATGACCTTTCTGCCTACAGATTACCCGTAGTGATGGTTGAAGTTTATAAAAAAGTGGTTCTTAATATTTGTTCCCTCTCCCCATGTTGATTTTTTTATCTCTCCACTCCTCCAGAAATTCTCATGTATTATAATCAGTCTCTATGTGTGTATATATAGAAGCAGAAATTATTTGCTTTTAAAAGCATGACGATTGTAGATTCTCTCAGGTATATATTTAGTCATTAAACCTCTTGCAGAGACATGCAAAAAATCGGAAGAGGCTTTGGGTGCCACTCCTGCATGTGATAATTAACCACTCAGCGTAGTTCCTGTATTAGTTATGTTACCAGTGTTTGCAGTTTGGCTGCATGTCCATTTAACTTTCTTCCACGCATGCACCCAGTACACATACACACGGGTCTGTGAAACTGAGTAAGAGCATAGGGAAAATGTAAGTATCAAGCCATGAGAAACTGACTCAAGACCTGAAGATAGCTGTGCTAACTAAAACTGCTGGTATTTCTGCCCCTGGGGCTTGGGGTGGGTCAGAAGCTGCCATCATCATGGTGTACCTTTTAAATTTGTTCTTATTCTTGAGGAATGTTTGTACTATGAAAAGGTTTGAAGAGGCTGGGTGGATCTATTTAAAAATAGCCAAATACCTTAAAAGTTTTATTTGGTATTTAAAATGAGAAAATTTTCCATATGGAAGAAAGGAGGGACTCCTGGTATGGAATAATAATATTGCTTCTGAGTTCATTCAGACAGTATGTATTTTAATAGAGCAAATGACACGAGAAAACCTCTGGGGGGAAAAAAGTCTAGAAAGAATTTGTTTTATTTCTTTGAGTGTAGACTGTGAGTACGTTGTTGTAGTTCAGATGGCAAACACAGCTGCTGAGAGAGGTGGTGTTGTTATCTGTATAACATATTGATGGGACAATTGGAACTTTCTTTTCTGGGCTAAGAAAGATATTCTGCATTAAGAACAGAAGTAAAACGTCTGCTTTTCTCTGACAATAACATCACCAACACTAGGAAAAGAAGCTGGCATTTGCTGTTTCTGTGCAGGAGTTGCATAATATGCTGAAACACTTTGACTTGTGTTACACAGTGATTATTTATTCCTTCCTATCTCTGCGTGACTGAGTCTGTAAATTTAGTCTTAAATATTTCATATGCTAGTAAATACAAGAATCCAGTTTCCTTAAGAAAGAAGCTGCAATGTGCAAAGATCCCGCTCAGAAACTGTAGAACTTCAGTGGAAGAGCAGATTTGCAGATGTTTCAGTACTTGATATTGCATTTGCTTTCAAGTCATGTCAGAGAAGAGACTGCTGTAATGAGATATGGGGGGATTATGCTGTAGAAAGCCTGCATAAATGTATGGTAGAAATACAAGCAATACAGAAGATCTAAAATGGTAAATCATTTTTTTCAGTAATAAATCATTTTTTATTTTTAGTTAGATGGCTAACGAATTCAAGTTGCTTTATGCTTGCTTAATATAAATTACATTAAACAAAGGTGAAATGTAACTCAACTTTTTCTTCCTCAGAAACAATCTCCCTCTGCTGATGCATCAAAACCACATATTATGGAGCCATCTGAAACAAAGGTATGATTTCCTAAGAAACTCATTAAGTACAAACACATAATGCAAGAGAATTTAATATTTTTTTAAATACTGGATCACTTGGTTATTTTGCATATTTATTGTCAGCAGCTGAATTTCTACTTGGCAAAATACCTGAAAAGAAAAATGTTACCAAGAACACTTGGAGGATTTTGTGAAAGCAATACTGATTGTAATTTGAATTCAATTGCATTTTGTGACATGCATATAGCTCCCCTCATGGCATAATTACAGGGTTATTTACATATTGATATTTTCATATATTGGAAGGATTCAGGGCAAGTTTTAGTTTTTAGTGGGTATTTAGTCTCATCTTCTTAGTCATACATCTGTGTCTGCCTGTCAGCTTACTTCCCTCATCCTTTACACTTGTTTTGTCTTGTTTAATGACTAGAACTTCTTCAGTGTCGAAGCTGTATCATCAATGCCTATACTTTGAGAAAAGATTTGTAACCTCACTTAGGCCCCTATTGCTTAACACTGTTATCTAAAATAATGAGCAATGATTCAGTCTCTCCCTTGTTTCTTTTTCTATAACCATAATAGTAAAATCAACAGAAAAAATACTGAATATCAGACTAGACCAGCAAGGACTTGCGCAGTGGTAAAGCTTAGGACTTGTTTGCACTTTGTGTACATGAAGACAAGTGCCAGGCAGTAGGGTTGGTAAAGGCCTCTGGGGGTGACTGGATTGAGCACCCAGACTATGCAGGAACAGCTCTGGAGTTGTATCAGAATGCTGAGAGCCCTGTCAGGCAAGCCTGAGTACCTGCTTGTGTGCAGGTTGCACAGCCCATCTCGGCTCTGGTGTTTCAGCTCCTTCATTTCTTTGTTGTGTTGGGGAGCTCAGAGCTGTGTGTAATGCTCCAGGTGGGGTCTCAGAAGTGAGGGAAATACAATGAATTGCCCCTTCTCTCAGCAGTGTCTCACACTGTGCCTTTAATAATGAAGCAGCCCAAAATGTAACTGGCCCTCCTCACTGCAAAGTGGGGCACTGGCTCGTGTTCCACCAACTGTCCATGAGGACCTCCAGGTTGTCTTCTGTGTTGGCTCACAGCCTGCAATGCTCTTCAATGGCAAGTGCAGGCTCCTTTTTGTCTCTGTTGAACTTCATCTCTCCAGCCTGTTGACATCTCTCAGAGCTGCAGCCCAACCCTCTGGTTTACCAGCTGCTTCCCCTTGTGCTGGTATTATCCACAGACTTGATGAGGCAGGACTTCTTCATTCTGCCAGGTTGTTAATTGAGATAAGTGCCATTGGGCCAGTTACTGACTGATGGGCTAGGTCGCTTTTATGTTTTTAATATTGGTGAAACAGAGACTACTTTTGTCCAGGTATAGAAATTACTGCTTGCTTGTAGACTTTGAGCAAGGACAATATTTTGAACTTTTCTGAACAAAGAAGTCATCATAAGAAGTATCTATTTTCTTTTTTTTCAGCTCTTCCTCCTTTACACCCCCCTGTATTCTTGTTTATCTCTGCGAATGCCTTCTTTCATAACTAATAGCTACAGAAGGCTAATGTTTGTGATTTCTTTTAATAACCCTTTCCCTACACACACACATACACAAACACACACTCACTGTGTTACACTTGTAGCAGTGAGATAGACCACAGTTAAACCTTTCCTATTGAGGATTATTACTCATAAATGAAGGTACTTGTTAGTGTCCAGTTTCAAATTCTTTTTATGTTTGTGTCATGTTCATTCCTCGTGCTTTTTCTCTATTACTGATTCCAGCCAAATATCTAAAAATAGATATTGCCTTTTTCTTACTTATGATCTGAAGCAATCCTCAGAAGAATGCAGTGACTTTATAATGAAATCATTAAAGCTGATGCTTGCCTGATGAAACAGAGCTACAGCAACACAAGTGTAAACCTCAGTGCTGTGAGCCTAGTTGACACCAATTCCTCTGAAACAGTTCTGCGTTGCCACATGTATGATAATTTTATTTTAAATGTGCTATGTTATTAATGGCTTCCTTCTTGGTTAAGGAGGTCATTTACGTTTTGAAGTGTATTTCTTTTCTTTGAAAAAAAAAACTGGAGCACTGAAGCTTTAGTTTCTGATCTCAAGTTTCTTGAAAGTGAATCACTCTGACTCTATAACTTGCTGCAACCAAGTGCCCTTTCTCTATCCAAGAGGCTGTGCTGTACTCCTTTCCTTAAAGATCTTCCGGACCCTCTAAGCTCTCAGATCTACACCTACCTCCTTTGTTTCTTGTGGGTTTTGCCACTTTGAAGAACCTGCAGGTTAGAGCAGCTGAGAGAGGAATGTGGCATTTCTTGTTTTGTGGCAATATCCAAAGGGTTAAGCAAGGTGGTCAGAGGTTTGGAGGTGAGGTGCCACCAAGGAAAATATTTCCTGTTCAGCCTTCTTCCTTTTGCTAGTGTTGTCATCTGTGTCATTGCATTGTTAAACAAATAAGAAAACTGATCTAGCTGAGAAAGAGGGGTTTTTTTTGCCTTTTTTTTTTCTCTTTTGTCGAGGCTCTTTTCCATTTTCTTCGTTCAGATTAACTCATGGCCCCTCAGATACTGGCACAGTGCCGGTGGGACAAGGTGATAGAAGGGAATGTGGGATGTCTCTGCTCTGTAGGAGCTCAGCATAGGTTTTAGTGATGCTGTGGCTTCGTGCTAAAACTGCTCACGATTTTTTGTGCTTAAAGGATGACTAAGTGTTGCCTTGCACAGCCCCCTGCTGAAAATGTGAGAGCTGTGCTTTGATTTGTCCAAGAATAAAACTGTAATGTTAGATTTGACCTTTGTTATTGCTAGAAGTCTATCCAGGTGGAGGCGTCTGTGCCTATGCGCATGCACAAGCATGTGGTCACGATCACTTGCTTTAATGTGGCCTTAACATGTTCAGATATGGTTAAGTAAGTCTTGAATCAAAATATTGCACATAACAGTCCATATATTCTGTAGTATTGTCATAAACTAATAGTATGAGTAATTCTGTAGATTTTTAAAAGCTGTATAAGAGTAACAGATAACATAACCTACTTAATATACAGTAAGCAGTCTAAGTAGGATGTTACACCATTAAAATGTTAACCCCTTTATCCATTAGTCATGA
>JAUBOD010000557.1:2294789-2315657 GCA_032353885.1 Nothura maculosa
CTACTTAATATACAGTAAGCAGTCTAAGTAGGATGTTACACCATTAAAATGTTAACCCCTTTATCCATTAGTCATGAGCGAAGAGCCTTTGATTGCAATCTTCTGTCATGCTTCTTCACATTGCCACCTGCCCTTTAACGCCACCATAGTTAAGATATAAATTATTGGAACCATATATTTTTGGAGCCACACTTTCTCACTTTTGTGGCATTCTTGCTACCAACATGAATGAATTACTTTTTGCTTTAGCTGGTGTATAAATATATCCAACCGTATCAAGCTACAAACTGAAAATTGGGATTAACTTTTTAGGCATAGGATTGAGGACTCTACCAGTACACACACAGATATGCATGTCTTTGAATTAACCATATGGTAAGCATATATGTGTGGGAGTCCTACATTAAGTAGGAGTGCACCTGAGAAGTACCAAGAACCATGCAGTACCAAAACTACAGTCAACAAATCCCATTTTTAAATTACGAACAAGTTAGATTTTTGTTGTTTCACTTTGAACAGGTGGTTAAAAAAGTATTTATTATTTGTCTCTTGGCAAGTTTAAATATGTTCAGTGTATTAAATAGACAGAGAGGTTTTCTCTGTGTTCCGTGAGCAGCTTCTGCAACTCTCTTGCTGTGTGAGTGCCTTGCAGCTGCCTGTGCTGCTGGTGCCCATGTCGGCCCAAGCGGAAGCGCAGGGAGGGCGCTGGATCAGGAATGCTCTGGTGCGTGGCAGTGCATGGATGTCCATCTCTCTCTGTCAACTCGAGAGTGTTTCCACCTGCTGCTGTTCCTAGCAGCAGTTAATCAGATTGCACTGAGTTCATGTTTTCTGCCAGGGACTCTGCAGCTAGGACTTGTGAGGCTCATGCATTAGTCAGCAGCCCTCCTTACGAGCCCCAGGTGACTTGTCAGCAGCCACTTTGCCTCTTCTAGTGTTAATCAAAGTATAGCTAAATAGTAACAACAAAAACAACAACGATAAAAAAAAGGTGAAGAGCCTGCCTTTTTTTGCTTCTTTTTTCATATCAAGTATAATGAGCCTTTTGATTTTCAGTCTTTACTCTTACCTGTTTCTGTTAGGATTAATTTATTGTTTACTGTACCTTAATTTGAGGTGAATCGTAGGAATAGATATTTGTGATGTGGCTGCACATTTATCACAGTTCTTCCTTCTCCTCCGTTTCGCTCCTCCAGTTAAATATTCATATGAGATATATATATGGATGATGACAGCGCAGGGCTATGAGGATGATCAGGGGCCTGGAACATCTGCTTTATGAGGAAAGGCTGAGAGAGCTGGGCCTGTTCAGCCTGGAGAAGAGAAGACTGAGGGGAGACCTGATTAGTGTCTATAA
The DNA here is from genome assembly GCA_032353885.1 of Nothura maculosa. Classification (NCBI taxonomy): domain Eukaryota; kingdom Metazoa; phylum Chordata; class Aves; order Tinamiformes; family Tinamidae; genus Nothura; species Nothura maculosa. The sequence continues at coordinate 2,296,147 of JAUBOD010000557.1, forward strand.
ATACCTCAAGGGAAGCAGTGAGGAGGATGGGGTTGGCCCCTTTTCAGTGGTAGACAGCAATAGGACTAGAGGAAACAGCCACGAGCTGAGGCACCAAAAGTTCCACAGGAACTTCAGGAAGCATTTCCTCACTGTGAGGATGACAGAGCCCTGGAACAGGCTGCCCAGGGAGGTTGTGGAGTCTCCTTCTCTGGAAATCATCAAAACCTGCTTGAATGCAGCCTGTGCCATGTGCTCTAGGTGACCCTGCGTGTGCAGGGGGGTTGGACTAGATGACCTCTGGGGTCCCTTCCAACCTTAAGCTTTCTATGATTCTATGATATATGTGCTTTTGGAGCTATGTACCAGATTCTTACAAAGTGCCCAAAATATCAAAGCATTATGTTAGTTGTGTAATACATATAGTCACAAGAATGAAACAGATATAAAGATATTCCTGTTTTAATAAAGTAACCACTTAAAAATAACCAAGGTCATTAATCTCTATGTGTCCACTGCTTATGTTTCAGCTCACACCAACAACCAAAGCAGAACCTGGAAAAACTGCACAGTCAACCAAGGTAAGAACTTCCCTTGCGTCCCTGGGGCTTGTGACCGCCTTTGAAAGGAGGGGCCCCGAGCTGCCCTGCTGCTGCGGGGCCACACGAGCTCCTGTGTGGAGGGAGATGCATCCAGCTGGGTGCAGAAGGGCCCATGAGCTGCTGCGTGGAGGGAGATGCATCCAGCTGGGTGCAGAAGGGCCCATGAGCTGCTGCGTGGAGGGAGATGCATCCAGCTGTGTGCAGAAGGGCCCACGAGCTCCTGCGTGGAGGGAGATGCATCCAGCTGGGTACAGAAGGGCCCACGAGCTGCTGCGTGGGGACAGGCAGTGGGAGCCCAGCCAGGGCGCCTCAGCGCCCTGACTAAACAAGTCAGATGTACAGTCAGCTCCCGAGCTGCTTTCTGAGTTTAAGCATGTGTAGGAAGAAGCAGGGGGAGTGAGGAGTTTTTTCATTTTTTCTGGATAGTTATCTGAGGCACGGTGTAGAATCTGCCCAGATATCAATTGCAGGCTCTGGGTCTTTCCTCTGTCACTTGCTATCATGCACTTTTTTTCCTTAATTATTAGGAACTCAAACTGACTGATATATTTTAAGGAATATTGAAATTCTTTTCTCTCTGCTTTTTACCTCTTTTTTTCCTTACTTATGCTCACAGAAAACAGGAAAAACTTATCAGAGCTTTTAAAGAGGAAAGAAAGCATCTTAAGTAAAAGCAAGCAACCTCCTTTCCCCAGCAAACAAAAAACCTCTCCGAATGCAAAGCATGCAAGCAAGGGAGGAGGTAGGGAGCTGTAGCACAAAAGTATACAGGAAAAGGTGATTGCCATTTCACTTTTGATTGGCTAAAAACATAATATAAAATACCATTAAGGATAAGTGTCCAGCAGAAAGTACTGCATGCAGGTTTTTCCTCCTCACATTGTTTCCAGACATGGCTGTGTGCATACCAGCTGCTCTAGATAAATATGAACTGTGCCTTCTCCCGTGAATATAGTTTGAAAGATAAATTATTACTGCCTTCTCTAAAATTGCATGTGTGTGTCAGGAAAGGAGGGGTTTGCATAGCTGGCTAAAAATAAAGTAATATAAGCGCTCCTTAAAAGACCCTCTCATTTTCAAAGCACAGCTGCAGTGATACAACCTTGGCTTTCACCTTTTCTGTTAAACCTTATGTAGATAAATACTTAAAGGATTGTCCACTTTAGAGTGTGTACTCTAGGCAGGAAGTGCACCTTCCTCTTTGTGTCCTGAGTTTACTTACTTTCCCTAGATGACAGGGAATATTATTTCCTATCCAAAGATTTACTGCAAGTCAGAGCCTTTATTCGTAGGTGCATTTGAACTATTCTAGATCCTGTTCCATTGCGGTGAGTGGTGGTAAGGATAAACAGTCTCAATTTTTTTTTTAATGACAGCCAACAGACTCTCAAGCTAAACAGCCAACAGACTCTCAAACTAAAGAGCCAACTGAAGGGAAGCAAAAAGAAACCAGTGATGTAAGTTTTATATATACATATATAGCCTTTGGGACTTTCTGGTGTTATTTTTCTTCTTTCTCTCTTTCGTTAAAAAGAAATGAATAAACAATAGGCTCAGAGATACCTAGCAGCAATATGTATATCTCTCTGCAGGCAAAAGAACTAATTGGACCTTCTGTGACAACAGCTTCTAAAACCAACAATGCAGGAAAAGAAACTACAAGTCAAACTGAGCAACCCTCCCAACCAACCTCCATAGAAATAGCAAAGGTATAGTAAAAGTAGCAATTCATTTTTTATTACTTACATTATTAATACATAACTTAAGGGGAGGGAAATCTGAATCAAGATTCACTTATGCTAATTGTAAAACCAGCTTGGGTCAGAGAAATCACAATGTAGAAAAACTGTGAAATTGTGCTGTTTTTAAAGGTATGTACCACATGCTTCCTTTCCTCCATGCTGCTCCAAAATTTCAGGCTTCAGAAACTTTAGTTTGCCTACTATAAAAAAAAAAAGATTATTAATAATAGTAAGCCTTAGCTGTAGGGCAGATACTACAAAGTACTAGCATCAGCTGGCTGTGCTGCTTTAAATAGAATCGTAGAATTGTAGAATCACTATGACTGGAAAAGACCTTCAAGATTATGGAGTCCAGCCATAAGATCATTGAATCCAGCGGTTGCTGATCCTGATGTGCATCACACATCTTTTGTCTTCATCACACATCTTTTTTTTTCTTTAATTACCTCTTCTAGCTCTTAGCCAAACAAGTCACATTAGCCAAACAAGTGACATTAGGATTCATACTGTAGTTATAGGCTTGCTTAAACCTGTAACATGTATTGCATGTTTGGGGGTGCTCTACCGTTCATACAAACTTTTTCCTAATTTCCTTGCAAATAGTTGGGTATAGCTAATTCTTTGCAGTTTTTCATTTGCCTTTTTAACTACTGTAAGATGAACAGATAGGATTTTAAAAAATATATTTTTATTTATCTGTATTTAATTCTTATGAGCACTGCTGTAGTTGAAGTTTTACCTGTGAGATGTTTGGGTGATATATTGTAATCACAATGTCTGCTCTGAATGTGGAAAGCAGCTTGCAGTGGGCAGCCCATCTGTCCTGACTGCCAGACTCTGAACAAAACTGGGAGGATAAAGGTTAGAGAAAGGCGTAAGGAGGGGATAATTTCAGAGAAGTGTGCAGGATAAGAAACTGGTGGAAAAACATGTAATGGCGTTTCAGTCTGGACCTTTATACATCTGGTCTGTGTGTGTCTGAGTAACAAGGTCACAGTAAATGGAGGACTTGTGCAACCCTACTACAAGTCTCATCTTCTTATCAGCAAATGAGAATGTCAATAATGTTGAAAGAAATCTACGTTGTTTGTTGCTCCTAACATGCACTTGACTCTCTGAAGCAATAGTCAGTCTATCTGGGCTGTATCTTTTGCTGATATTAATGGTGTGTTGAGAACTACCAAGCTTTGAACTAATTCAAATGTGAATGAAACCTTTCTAAAGAGGCTCACAAAGAGTCCCATAATCCTTTTGCATCACAGACTTCTTTTACTGTCCAAATAAAAGAAAGAGGTAAAGTTATCAAAACTGTGTGCTGCTTTTTCACAGCAGAATGATGCTGGAAGCAGAACTTACCCACATATTATTTTCTGTAAGTGGTTAGCTCCCTCTACCCAAGCTCATGGAAGCTCTCTAGGTTTATTATCCTGTTTCTGAGTCCAAAGAAATATAGATATGCAGCCTCCAAGTTGGACTTTTTAGCTTAGGCTTGATATTACCAAGCAAGTTGTGGCTACCCAACTTTCAGACCACTCAACCAGCAGGTAGAACTCACCTTTATCTGCTCTTGTGGAAGCATAGGTGAACAGAAACAGCTTACACCTACCTGACTGGAACATCTCCGTTTCATCTAGTTCTGTTTCAAGAATTTTTGACATAAGATCATCCAATAAAGTTGTCTCATACCTTTTTCTCTTATTTCTCCAGGCTAAGTCTGAAAATAAGTCTGTATCAGGTGCTACAGCTGTTGCAACTGCACCAGCACCAACTGCACCTGCAAGTGTGGCTACTACAGCTGATGAGTCGAGCTCTGAGGTAAATATAGCCCCAAAAAAAGGCTTCCCTTGTGAAAATGTCTGTGTGCAGCACTTCAGTTCTGTCCTTTTGGCACTTTAAAGAGATGTTTGCTTAGGCTCACTTTTTTTTTTGACACTTTTTTAAAGAGATGCTTGCTTAGGCTCACTTTTTACAGCATCTAGAAATGCTGTCAACAAAAAGCTGATTATATTTCATTTTCAGTTATGTGTCTGTAAACATAGGTTTGTCTGTAAGTATAGATATATCAGTTGGTATACAAGTAGAAATAATTTTGTTAAAGACATTGAGGAAGAAATTTTAGAGCAAGTCTGGCTGAAAACAGTGGACTTGCTCAGAACAAGTTTTTGGTTTTCTTTCCTAGAGTTCTCTACAAACTCCCCACATGACTCAGATTTTTATTTTCTTTGCACAGAATAAAAACCTCTTAATCCTTTGCTTATTTTGTAGCCTGCTATGGATGAGTCTGCACTGGACAGCCTAATTGATACTCTAGGTGGACCTGAGGAAGATGCACCTGCTGGTCCAGTTTACACTGGTCCAGCGATTACGGTATTTTATATCTGCATATATTTTTTTCTTCTATTTAGTAGATTAATCTCCTCACTATTACATTGATCCAGTGACTGTCACTTTGGTTTGCCAATAAGTAAAATAGAATTCAAACAATTGAATTTTAACGTTGTGTGTAGTAATACAGAAATGATATGATTACATGTTGATGTAGCAATAGTGACATGTCAAAGTTAACTGTTCTTTTCGCTGTCTTGTAAGCGTGAGCTCTAACAGATTCACAAAAAGTAAAAGCTTCCACCCATGGCAGAAACTTGAGAATTTATAAATATTTAGAATTCAATCTATATTCTCTATCAAAATCAGTCTAAATCCATGAGCTGAGACATTGCAATGACTTAAATGGCTGCAAAAGGAAGCTGCCTGTGGCAATGCAGAGTTTTGCTAGATGTTGAAGCTAGCTGAAGTGCATGTGCATGATGCTATCTGCAGGAGTGGCCCTCTGACCTACTGAATCCTCGTGCTTTCTTTCCAGATATGTTACTGTAGATAGCTCTACGTTAGAAACAATAAGCTGCTCCATAAATGAAAGTACAAAAATAGTAACCTTTGCATTATTTTCATAGGAAGATATTTCTAAAGAATACTTAGAAGAACTGGGTAAGAGGGAAGGTAGTCTTCCTCCAGAGTACGTTAAATTGTTGAAGGTAAGTGAGGTGAACAGAACCATTATTTGTGCATGTTTTCTTCTTTTTTTTTTAATATTGTGGCCTTTTTCTTTGTTTTGTTTCATTTGTACCATTCACCATAAAGCTAATTCCTAAATTAATTCTTCTTTTAGAGCAAAGTGGACAGCAAAGATGGAGTCCCACCAAAAAAAGATGAACATTCTGAGGTAAGGGTGAAAATATATCATTCTTAGCATTGCATTCCTGATAAAATTTAACAGTATTCTACCATCAAAATTTCTAGAAAGCAAGAGGGGTCCCTAGGCCTCACAGATGAAATGAATACTAGTAAAAATAGTAGAGTTTAACGCTTTTTTTAATAAAGAAATTGAAATTTCCAGGTCACTGACTGAAGCTGAAACAATTCAGTCAAATACTGCTTGATATTTTAGGCATAAAAGGCGTAAAGTAGGAAATAGTTGCTATGCTAGGAGTAGCTTGGTAACATCTCTAGCAAAGTCTACCAGAATTTATTTATTAACAAGATTGTTAATTTCACTGTTTTAAAATTTAACATAGAAAAGATGCACCAGCAAACGAGAGAGGAATATGTTTGTTTCTTTGTTTATTGTGACACCTCAGAATTGCAACAGCCACATGTGCTTATGTGAGCTGGCATGGAGCATGCTCAGATTTTCAACTAAATTTGACTGCATGGAGTTTTGAATTTTAGGAAACGTAACCTAGTTTGCAATTTCTTGCTCAGAAACCAATGACAGATGATGAGCTTGCAGATGCCCTATCATCTGATTTTACCTGTAGTACTGCTTCTACTGAAGAAAAGAAGGAAAAAGTGACAGAGGTACTGATATTTTGTATATAACTTTATTGCTGTAAAATATTGCCATTATTGTCTTTATATGTAACTTGAAAGGTATCTTGACATTGTTTCTTTTTTTCTTCTCTTTCTTTCTTTCTTTATATTTTTGCAAACTTCCATGTAATTGTATCTCATTTTGTCATCTGGCCTGTTTATAAAAGAAGCCAAGCAAGGAAGGAGAGATCATTCAAGCAGCAGCAGCAAGTTCTGTCAAAAGCTCTGCTCCTCCGAAGGAGAAGAAAACAAAATCGAAAGAGGTATGGATAAGCATGTCTCTGGTTAATTTCTAATTAAAATTCACTGCTTGTAGAGGCATTTCACATTTTGCAAAGGCATTGGTATGTGGGCCAGATCTTGTGAAGACACCCTACATACTTATTTTTAGTTGAAAATCCTGCTTATCACAGGCAGTAGTGGAATAATAGAAAATGCACTTTCTTAGGATCTTCAAAGGACATTCTACATCTTAAAAATCAGGCCTTATTGGATCAAATCATTCTGCTTCTGGATTCCTCTTTGGGATAACTCATATAGACATGGCAATTATAGCGTGCCATATTTTTCTTTCTGATTTTTCCCTTTCTTTAAAAGGAGATTTATTTTGAGTCTGTGCTGGTTTAGTCAAAGAATTTTCAATATGCTGCAATCTGATGTTCCGAAAATCAGGGGAAGTCAATGACCCGTGTGGTATTGGCTGTTTGCATGAGCATCATATACAGCGTGAAAGATATATGAGATAAAGCCTGTGTCATTTTATGGAAATAACAAGGTGATTTATCTGTTTATTAAATACAGGAAATCAAGGATGATGCAATGGAAGCTCTTCTTGATACTCTTGGTGAACTCAAACCGGAACCTAAAGAAGATCTCAGCACTATTGTAGAGGTGTCAGAGGTATACATTTTCCTTATTTGCTTTTACAGATTTTTTGCAACCTCCTCATGGAGATATGGTGTCTTTCTGATAGATATCATGCAAACATGTAACACAATTTTTAAAGAAGTTATTTAGATATGGAAGTCCTAAGAAATGTCCCAGCCTAATGTGATTAAGAAAATCAAGAAATTAATAACCAAGGAGTTAGGATAGAAGATAGTCATCTGTCCTTGTGAAGTTATGCATGCATATGTATATGTATTTTTCTTCAGGTCTGTTTCAATTCCTCTGTTTTTCTCCAAGTATTTGGGCGCAGTTTGTAACAGGCTTTTCTTTTATAGATTTACTGTTGGTTTTCTTTGAAGAAACTTTTTATTTTCTGGTGGGAGTTTTCCTTGTCCTACCAATTTGCATTATTTTTCTTATTTTGACTCTGGTCATTCCCTCTGTCGCCTCTATCTTTGCAGGATAAATTTTGGATTTTTAATTAAATTTTGTATAACTTTGTAACCCTGCCTGTTTCCGTTCTTTTGAGTGGCTCTGGTAGACCAAAGATTCAGCATTATAGCTTATGTAGTCAAAGTGGTGATTTAAGCCAAGGAAATCTCACTCCAAACAGTGTCTGCAGTAGTTTAGAATTAAAAATAATAGTCATATTTACGGATTGTATTCATTGTTAAGCGAAGATTATTTTTAGGAGATAAATTTGATATTAATAAACTGAGAAATTGGAGGGCTTTTATATATATATATATATATATATATGTGAATGATACCAGTACTTCTTCAAATTAGAAGGCAGAAGAGGCAGAATAATCTTGGTAGTAAAGTTGCATGTGTTTTAAAACCGTCCTGTGAATTTCTCTAAGTGGATATTGTTGTCTTCAGGTAAAAGCAAAAGAGAAGAAAGAAAAAAAGCAAGGAGAGCGCGATGATACCATACCTCCAGAACACAGGTTAAAACCAGAGTTGGTAAGTTTTCATCTTTCTATTGCCTTGTAAATAGGGGACTCTCTCCTTCACCCTTTCTCGTCACTAATAGGGGATATATGTGTGAAAAGTAATCAGTAATATTATTCAGTGTGCAGCTTTTCCCCATTGGTGGTTTTTGTTTCTATGGGTTCCTTCTCTTCCTTTGAGGGCGTAATTTGATTTATCAGATGTCCTCAGCAAATGTCAGAATTTCCCAGCTCCCATGTTCTCTTCTTGGGCATCCTTTTGGCATCTCGCCTTGAAATACTGCCACTTGACATGATGTGGATTTTTTCAACATTAACGAAAATAAACTATTTTCAGTGCCATGCTGTTTCCTTTTCAGAAGCAAAAGATTTTGCCATGATTATTCTTATTGTTCTTAACAAAGTTGCTATATAACTGACCTTGCTGGAGCTGGATGTTAACATTTTGTTTTGAGTGGAGCAGTCCTACCTCTCTCTGAGATTTCAAGACTACCTGACTACAGATCTGGGATTTAACCCTGTTTTAGTCCATATGCAAAAGTTTGTCTTTCGCACTCAAAGCCTGCTTTACTACTGAACTAATTTCTGATGTATATCGATACTCTATTTTGCCAAAGGAAAATACAGTAATGAGCAGTGTTTTCATTTTGTACCGTGCTGGCATTTGAGTTGTTTTCTTGCCCACTTTCCAGGCCCTCTAAGGATTACCTCTGAGCAGGGGTTGGGGTGCCCCTGTTACTGTGTCACTTATGTTATTGGGATGGTGACTGCAGAGCATAACCCTTCTTAGACGAAAAGATATCAACAGTATTTATATTTTTCACTTGTAGGATAAAGATGGAAAACCGATATTACCGAAACCTGAAGAAATACCTAAGGTTAGAAAACTGACAGTATTATAAGAGTATGACTAGACACTCTGTTTTCTATCCCTCTGTCATCACTTCTCTCTGTACAATTATGTAAGTCTCTTAGTGTTCTTATGTGTTTACTTCTTTGCATGAAGCCCAGTGCTCTCAAGTGAAGCTTATTGCTGAAATTCCCTGATGGTGATTAAAGAGGAGAATAGAAATTATTTGGACATTGTGGAGTTACAGGAAATGTAATTAAGTTAATGTAAGGTTCCCTGTACAAGTCTGCTGAAACTGTCAAGGGAAAGAGAGAAATGAGACAAGGAAATCTTCAGTTTTCTTGACCATTTCCTCTAATCATCAGATGATAAGAAACATAACTGAAAGGAAGAAGAAGCTGCTGTGAATCTTTTTCTAATCTCAGAGAACCACTATAACTTTGCAAGAAGTATCCCTAACATGGCCCAGAAAGTGCAAAGTCTTTTGAAAGAGAGAGTTATAAAGGCTAATTAAAGATAAACAAGAATAAAGAAAAAATTAGGGGGAGAAAAAAAAAGAAAAGAAACCTCGCACTGAAGAGATAAAGTATTTGCAAAGTGAAGCCTTTCAGTGTGAGGAGTGTTATCAAAATACTTGAGTAGAACTGGAAAAGTACAAGTAATTGGTGTTCTTCTGAAACAAGCATGAAGGTCAGTCCAAATCTGAAAAAGAAATGTCATCTGTATTATTCAAATTTAAAATATGGGGAAATGCAAAGACAATGATTAAAAGACTTTAGGTCTTTATACATTTGTGTCTGTCAGATCTTAGACATTTAATCATCTGAATGGATGATAGGTGAGCAACTTCACAGAAGAATGCCTGCCAAACATAGCATAAGAGAAATAAAAAGAGAGAGCAGTTATGCTCTGAAGGAACCAGGCATTGATGTTTAAATAGTAAGCCCTCTAGTTTGACAGGGACAGTTGACTGGGAGACAGAGACAAAAAATATATATGTAAAACTTAAGTATATAAAAATCCTCTAGAAGATGAACATAGCATGAGAGGGCTGATTCTTAATTTGCATCACATCAAAAGCAAAATAAAAATGGGAGCTGAGCTCAGAAATGAGACCTTGGACCAAAAGAATTAAGCTATTAGCAGGAGAATAAGTATTGCCATGCTCGTCTACCCAGTGTCAATCTGAGACATGAATGTCATTGATTATTTGTTCTGTAAGTGAAACACAGGAGTATTTTAAATATATAGAAGGATTTTTTTTCTGAACTAGCTTCTCTATTTATAATTTAGGGAAGGCAGTGATAAGCAAGATGTGTTTGTCAAAAGCAGCAGGATAAGGTTATGTTACTAGTTAAAAACCTTAGTCTCTTCTTTCTATTCCCCAGTGAATAAAAATTCATCCTTCATCCTTATGATTTCCTTTAGAGCTTATCTTCTTTTAGGCTTCCATTACATATACTTTTAAGTATGTGCAGTGGAATTACTTTTGTGAATAAAGTTGTTAAGCTCAAGTGTTCTTAAGTTCTGTTTTGTTGGTTTTTGTTTGTTTTGGGTCTTTTTTTAGTGGTTTAATGAGCTACTCAGTAGTCATGAAAAGTGGAGCTTCATGTGGGACTTTTTATAAATACTCAGGGGCCCTGACAGATGATGGAGGAGAAGTAATAAGAGACTCGTTTTAGGAATGACATTTTACATAATAGGAACTTAACCAAGTTGGCTGTGCATTGCAAGTGAAATAAATCCCTCCTACCAAAGAGTTCTACATTGAGATGTAGACATTGGTTGGAGGGGCACGGGAGCATCAGCCATGGGTGATAGCATAGGGAAATACAAGTGCACTTTATATGCCATCTCCTGCAACATTCACACTAAAAACCATTGAATGGCAGCAGGCACTGCACAAGATAAACAGCATGCTTTTTCCTAACTGTGCACTGTGAAATTCATTCAGCCTTGCCTTTAAAAATGAAAGATTATTTCTAGAGAAGCTACAAAAATTTGTCTACCTCTGAAAAATTGAAGCATAATTTTTGGGAAGAAAAAAAAATAATTATAATAAAAAAGTGAGTCATCCCTACTACATATGCCACTTTTTTTGCAGCCTTTGAGTGAATCAGAACTTGCTGAGGAATTTTCAAAGGACTTTGCCTGCCCTGCGCAGCCTGCAGTACATGCCAAGCCTTCAAAGGCCCGCAGCGTGCCTGAGGTAAGTCTCCTCTCTGTGGTAACAGTGCTGATCCTGGTAACTTTGCTGATGCTACATAATACTGCTGCTGTTTCAGAAGAAGTATTTTCTTCTTTTGTTCTGTTTTTTTTTTTGAGGTTTTGTTTTGTTTGCTGTCAGTGAAATGCGCACTATATCAGATATCACTTTCGTTGAAAGCTATAGTTTAATATTAAATTGAAGAACTTTTAGCTTTAAATTGAGGTCTTCTTTTTCTTCTTTCTGCTTTGTTATTCAACAGTTGTATTGTGTTTATTGGCACAGTCAGTAAAACTCAGTGCACTTATTTTGTTTCAGAAGCCTTCAGCTCCTGTGCCTGCAAAAACTGCTAAGGATGAAGTGGTTCCTCGCGCCGCAGCTTGCACAGTGCAGGCATCAGCTCCATCAAAGGTTTCTTCAGTGAGTAGTAGGCTGTCTCATCTGGTGCTAGAGGAAAACTCAGTGCTTTTTTAATGCAATGATGTAGCGTATTTTCAAGGAGCTTATTTAAGTAACAGATGATTTTCCTCTTCAGAGTTAATTAGGTGATAGATGTCTGTAACACACTGGCACTTCTTGCAGTAAGGTGACAAAGATGATACTGACTTGATGTTCAACATTTCAAATATTTTCCATGTAGCTAAGCAAATAGAAGTGTTTTCTTGACTTATTTGTTTCTGCTCTCAATTGCCTGAGCTACCTATCGAACTACATGTGAAATGCATTTATTATATGTCCCAAGAGTTACTGGGAATTCGTTCCTCAGAGGTTTTTGAATTTAAGCCAATGTTTCAAAGAGCACTTGGTAGCTGAAGTCATGTCTTCCTTACTAGCCTCATATATAATAAGGAAACATCTTGTTGCAGAATCTGATTGTTAAAGAAATGAGTAAAGTTAGTGTAATTAAAGCCAATCTGTATCAGTTTGTAATTGGAAGGAGTAAAGAAAGAAAATCATAACACCATCAAATTGCTTACCTGATAGAATGAGGATAAGTCCAAAATATATTTTTTAGTCTAAGCTACTGTCTTGTCATTTAGGATGTGGGCCACAGTCACAGAGTGGAAATTTTGGAGCCACCTGACCAGACTGGCTCCCCAGTTGGGTGACCGCTTCAGATTCCTATGGCTTAATTCTGAAACCTGGCAATTCCCAGGAAAAGCTGAGTGCGTTCCAAATAACAAGCGAGTCAAATACAAACTGAACAGGGATTTCCTTTATTCTTTTTAATAGAAGAAGTCAGACTGGCAATCATCATCATTTTTTCGAGATACTAGATTTTTTCTAGACTTTAATGCTTTAAAAGAGATGCTGTTTGCAAAGTCAATAAATGCTGCAATACAAGACAAATTCTACAGAATGGAGCCATTGTCTCTCAGATTTCCCTTAGACCTTGAACTGAGCAGGTGCCAAACATATGAAGACAGCAGGAGAGAGACATTACTGTTTTTTTTCCTCTCAATATTTGCTTTTATTTAATGTGTGCCTGTAGGTGTGTCTATATGAGCATGTTGCTTCAACTGCAGCTGAATTCCAAACTGAAGGTTCTGTTTGACTATCTCAATATTCTTACAGGTTGGTCATGAGGCAGATGAAGCGTTAGAAGCCTTGTCTAAGAGTCTTGGAAAGAAGGAACCTGACCCAGAAGAGAAGAAACCTGCTGTGGATAAAGTCAAGGTAGAAAAAAAGTCAGAATTCAAGACAATACTTTCTCCATGTGGTTGTGCTCAGGACTGGTTTATTTACTCTGATGAAAAAATTAGAGGTTTTTTGCACTATTTTAAAACAAAATGTACATGTGAAACCAATTGTTCTGCTTAGAAAGTACTTGTAGAATTTGCATTTTCCTAATCATTTTTCACATTGTAATACATATTCTCCTTTTAATGTTTGAAAATTGCATCTGCTTAGTGTCTTAATGCTGAGGCAAAGCAGAACTAAAGTGCACATTAGAAATAGTACACATCTTAACCCTTTTTTTAAAAGAAATCAACCTTATGATGAGTTTCTTGAATTAGGACTAGTATATGGAAATATTTGTTTTATTTTTTTTCAATGACGGTATAATTTTAACACCGAGCATATCTTAAAATATCTTTATTCTGTGTTATGGGATACTGTTCATACTCTGAATGCTTCCTTTTGCGACCCCAGACCCATGGGTCAGATGATATCAAGTGAGGTTTGTACAGGGTTATTCCTTTAGGAATCTGGCTACCAATTTCTCTGCTCAGCCTTAGTTGCATGTAGTCCAGATACCTGTTATATTTCAAGCCAAGTAAAGAATTAAGGCTCAGAGTTACAGTACTATTTTTTACTGGTCTGTATTTGTCTAAAATCCTATCCATGGATTTTTCCTGAGATAGCTAGAATTAATCTTGACTTACATAGAAAGAAACAGGCAGAGAAAAAAACAGGTTAAGAAATCATCCACTTCTTAAGCGGGTTCTTTTAATTTGCTTGAGATTTTTATTTGGCAATTGGACTGAATTTTAAAAGTAATTAGAATCAACAGACTGAAAACTTTTGGAGTATGCTATTTTTTTTGTTAATTTTTCCCCTCTTAGGAGAAAACCAAACAGGAAGACCGCAAAAAACTGGGTGAAGATGAAGAAACAATTCCTCCAGACTACAGATCAAGAGAAGCCAAAGTAATTAATGAGTGCATTAGGCTGGTTTGTTTGCTTGCTTTTGTTCTTCAGTATATATGGATGAAGCTGAGGCCCCATTTTTTTGTTGAATGTACTTGCTTACTTCAGGCATTTTGATACTGTTAAAAAAAAATGTTTATAGTTCCCAAGTATCTGACACCTTTCATTAGGCACCAGTATCTACCCATAAATAATTTTTATTAAGATTAGTGCGCTGGGAGTCTTTCATTAGCTTTCTGTTTTTGAGAAAAATTAAGACAATTGCTTAATTGCTTAAGGCATTATAATTGCTTATACCTGGTCAAAAACACATCAGCTTGGTATTTTTATAGGCATTACCCCATGACTTATTTGGGACAATCAGGTGGCCTAGGTCTACCCAAGACTCACACAACACCTACCACAGCTGCCACTCTGAGAAGATGCAGCCTTTCTGCTCTCAGCATCTAGGAATATTGATATAAAGGTGGAAGTTGGGAATTTATATACAAAACATGACATTTATGTGGAAATTGAAACACTAAGTAGAGGAGCTTGGAATCTTACATTTGAGATTGCTTTCCATCAGTCAGCTATATTTTTAAAGCACAGGACCTGAATTTGTATATGACAAACATAGCATTTGTATATGCTGTTTGTATATGACAACAGCATTTGTATATGCTGTTTGCGTAACAGAAGTAAGTGCTGGAGGGCTAGTTTTCATGCTGTGAATTCTCTCAGAATACTTGTATTTGTGTGGTCATTAAAGGACTTTTTAACATAAAGGGCTTTGTCTTTTGTAGGATAAAGATGGAAAACCAGTCTTGCCAAAACCCGAAGAAAAATCTCAGGTAAATAAGTAGATATCCATATAACTGTTTTATCTGTAAATTGCTTATTTAAATAAGGTTTCCCAATCTCTACTTTAAAAATAGAGATTACCATAGAATTCTTGTCTTGTGACTGAAGCGAATACTCTTAACAGGTAAAAAGGATTAATTTCTTTTTTTTTATTCAATTATAGCCTATGAGTGAAAAAGATCTTCTAGAGGGTTTGACAAAGGGATTTTCCTGTTCTCCAGCCCCTTCTGCACCGACAGCAACAAAGGTGAGTACGCTTGATTTTGATCTACTGTTTAATTTTCACGTTATTTCAATGACGTGACATCTTTTTTTTTTTTGCTTTCATTGTGGATGGGGATTTGAAGATAAATCCCTTGTTCTATATTTTTTTAACCATTTGCTTGTATTAGCGATGCTTAGTAGACAGGTTTTTGTGTTATATAGGAATATAGACAAGCTTAGAGAAATCGTAGCTCCCTCCACATCATGTCTTTCCACTTGACTTCAATTAAGCTTTGACCCATTGGTTGAGACAGAAAATTGAACGTGAGTCAATTGAGATACTCAATAATTGTGCAGTGCTTCTCAGGAATGGTTTTACCTGTGCCTCAAAGATAAATAATCTCCCAGAAATAAACTTTAAGGCCTTACCTATGTTTCATGTTCATGGAATTTCATAGGTGTTTTTTCCATTTGTGCTCTTTTGTACCAACAATATTGTGTCTTCTTTCAGAAACACAAGAAGGGTAAAAAATCTGCAGGTTCCTCTGCTGGTTCCTCTGAAGTTGTCTCTGCTGCTACAGTTTCTTCAGTGCATTCAGCAGCTCCTCCAGCTTCTACCTCTGTAAGCAACATTTTCTTTTGGTCCTCATCTCTCTGACCTGAGGAAATAAAGGGAAATGGGAAGTAGGATCAGACTGGTTTTATTAGTAGTGTGTGTTGCAATTTTAAATCGTTTACCATTAATACAGATCATTGGAGGGGGAAAAGCTTTCTGAGGGCAAGAGCTTGAGAGTCTGTGGCCATTTCGTCTTGATGTTCAGCTGAATATTAAGACTGCTTCATGTGTTTGTCTGGATATTACTTACTGATGTGTTTCACTCTGCTTTGGAAAACCCACCAGCTGGGGGAAGTGCCCATCTCTATGTAGTTTCATTCCTCCAGAATTACAGAGGGCATGAGTGGATTTGTGTGTTTCATTTCTGAAATGAATTTGTATCGACCAGCAAATGTTTTCATTTTTAGGCAGGTTGGCCTTTAGCCTAACCACACCATTCTTTTTGTGGTCAGCTAGTGACAGCATTTCAAGTAATGCTAGCATAGCTGTTGGTGGGTTGTCTTTGACAGCCCATGAAGAATGAGTTCAAGGTTGATGATGGGAAAGGCAGCTTCGTGACCTCCTCTGTAATATCAGGAGATCTGTCCTCAGTTTCTTGAGACACTGGCGCTGCAGGTGCCTTGCGTCCTTGATTTGTGCAATAAGAGCTCCCTCTGGTGTTTTCAACCTAATTAGAGAAGTGAATCTAACGAAATCTTACTACTTGTTTCATTCATTCTCCTTTTTTTTTCTCTCTAGAAATTGTTTAGGTAAAATTTACATGAATAAGCAGAAGACCATACATATCGAAGATAATTTTTTAAATTCAGTTTTCATTTAATTAAACTTTTTACATTTAAAACCATTTAAAAATTTAAATTTCATACTTTAACTTAAAAATTTGAATTCAGACTGACACAGTCATCTTGTGGAACTGTTTCATTGTATCAATCTGACTTACATGTCAAAGGCATGTAACAAAGGCATTAAAATTAACTCTGAAATCCTTTCTTTAAATTCCATGTTCTCTAGATCTAAATGGCCTGTAAATTTCTTCCAGCTATTATCAGTGCTGTGCAATTACTAGCAATTACTAAAGCAGACTTCATTGTTCACTGTTTGCTGAAGTTAACAGTTCATTAGTCGGTATTTATTCTAGCCTGATGAACTACATTATTTTTACACCTGATTTGCTTTTGCAAATATGTTTATACCCTGCTAGGGAGGAAAAGAGATGGCTGAAGCCTTAGATCTCCTGTCTGATTCCTTGGGACAAAGAGAACCTGATCCCGATGAGAACAAACCAGTTGTGGATAAAGTAAAGGTAATAAAAGATGTTTTGAAATTTGTGCTGGCTATATGAACTGAGATAGCTTATTTGTAAGGATTTTTATTTTTAAAAGTAGTTTTTCACAGTATACCACAGTATTTCCTGTAGAAGCACAAGGCAGCAAATTTTCAGATGCAGGACTAAGATCACTAGAAAAAAAGACAACTAATTATTTTACCTTATGTAGCTATATTAATCAATTCTCTGATTAATTCTGAGAACTGAAAGCATAGAAGATTCTGAAAACTCGTCAATGCTTTTTTGCTCCTATGCATACAGTCTTGAATCAGCCGTCTGGAGTTTTATGAATAGTTAATATATCTCAGACCTTGTGAAATGATAATGGAAATGTTGGGAGAAATTTGCAGTAATTTGACATCAGTTTTTTTACTATCATTATTTTAAATATTTTTCAGGTTGCTTTCAGTGTTTCTAAAAAGAATTTTATGGTCTTTTTGTCAAGCTTAGTTGAATTTTATAACCTTACAAAATTCAAGTTTATCAAGAGATATGTTAGTTCAGTTCTGTTCTTTTACTTGTTCATTCCTGTTTTTTTTAATTTTAATCTTTCTCCTTAATGTTATATAAATGCCTTAATTTAAGCATTCCATTAAGCATGAGGGCTGACTAGAGCAATAATGTGTGCTTAGCTGACAAATGTGGAAAACTTCTACTAAACTCAAATTTCCAAGAAAATCGGATGCGTCTGTGCCTGGTAGTGGTAATACACTGTATAGTGGAGTGCAGTGAATTTAATTTGTGCCAGAGACAGGCACAATCATCACAGCCAAGACATCATGAGAACATGCAGTTTGTGCTGAAGCTGCTGCAGTGCATGGTGAGGTTCAGCATGGTAAGCAGACTAAGGCTTTGCAGTCGTGTCACTGAAAAGCAGAACTACCAGTTGATGTAACACGTCTTGTTATACTGTGCTGTTGCTTGTATATCTGCATCTAGCTTGTGTGCAGCCATTGACAACCAGCCATTTAGAAAGTTAATGCCCTCTTCCTGGCAGAATGGTTACTTGCAGTACATCTGAAATCCTAGTTTCTGGAAAGGTGGCTGTCCTCATGCGTTCATTTCTGCTAATTTGTCAAACATGGGTATCACACATAACAGAGAGGAGCAATCTGTAACTATTATAGTTGTTTATTAGTATCTTAAAGCTGTTAAAATACTTTCAGGAAAAGGCTAAATCTGAGCACAGAGACAAACTTGGAGAAAGAGAGGATACCATCCCACCAGACTCTCGGAAACTTCTGGAGTCAGGCGAACAAGTAAGCCAAAGCTTTGTTATTTTTTTGTTTAGTGCTCTGATTGCAGTTCTAGAAGTTTGTACATAGGATCCAGTCTTGCTGTTCCTATAATTCACAGGAGAACAGTGTTGCTAAGTAAATATTTATATATTAAGAGTTGAGTGTGTATATTTAGAACAGTTCTTCAAGAAACTGTGTATGTTTGATTTAGGTAAAGAGAAAAAGGACCAAAAGCAACAGATATAGATTTGGGCTCTTTTTTTCCTCACAAATGGATAGTCTGAACAAGTAAACACTTTGAACCAACCAAACGCAGTCAGCAGAAGCTGGAGATAGAGCAGCAGATAGTTCCATTTAGGCAGTGTGGTGTAGGTGCTCAGGAAACCCAGGTAAACATGCAAGGAGACCTGCTTCAAAAGTCTGACATTGTGGTAAACAGGACATTTTGCACACTGTGGATGAAGATGCTTGTTCAAAACAGCTTTACATTTGGGGTGGAGAACTTTATAGGGATTATCTTTATGAAGCACTTAGAGCCAGGCACTGGCATTCACTGTAATGAGTCACTGACAGTCACTTAATCTTGCCCCTCATGAAACTATATGAGACTAAGGCATGAAACTATTTTTCCAGTAGAAATGTGATTATCAGGAGAGATCAGTGGCTTTGAGATAGCCACATAGGAAATAGAAATAAATTAGTTCAGACACTAGTTCAGGTTGTGTGTTTGTTTTCTGTATTTTCTTCTGTAAATTACCAATGTAACCTGATCAGCTCAAAAAGAGGGTAAAATCAATCTTCTTTTCAAGGATAAACCAGGAAAGCCAGGAAAATCAGCAAAGGATGATGGGAAATCCAAGGAAAAAAAGGTAAAACTCATTATATTTTTGTGCTGTATTTGTTTCATCCTATGGCCTCAAGTGCTAATTTACTGCAAATTCTCACAAATATTATTGAATGCAGTGGGTAACCCTAGCAGTGTGGACACTTTTCTTAAGACTAATGTTTCGTAATAAATATGGGTTTTGTGAATACACACTACAATCCAAGTACTCAGATCCAGTATTCAAAGCTTCCATACATTGGAAACATCAAAGAGACACTTTTGCTTTAACGTATTTGTAGAACTATGGGATATTTTATTAAGAAAAGGATAATTAAACCAGAATTAAATACCTGAAAAAAATAATTGGCTGTCAGGAAGCAGTGTATTGTATGACTAAGAATCATGATTATTGCAGAAGCCTTCAGATGACTCTGCAGCCATTGATGCCCTATCAGGTGACTTTGATACCTGTGCGAAGGCCCCTGCCACACCACAGCACTCAAAGGTAGGACATTTTCTGCCATCTTCCAAAATACAATGTATATACTTCTATTTACTCATTTATTCGCTAATCCATGAATGTTCTTTACATTTCTTTACAATTGACATTAAAGATGATTTCTTTGGAAGCTGATTAATGGACTGGAGCATCTCTCGTACGAGGAGAGACTGCGTGAGCTGGGCCTGTTCAGCTTAGAGAAGAGGAGACTAAGAGG
>JAUBOD010000557.1:2335437-2348552 GCA_032353885.1 Nothura maculosa
AAAAGGAGATGACTTAACAAAAATCTAAAGAAATATAACCCTTATTTTTGATCTATAACAGTATTCTAAGACTTTGAAAAAAGATGAGAGAAATCTTGATGCAGAAAATACTTATATATTCAGCTGATAAATTATCCATTTCTCCTTCATCTTTATTCTGTCTCTGAACAATAAAAGCAGTTGATATTTAACCATATCATAACTGTTGATTCTAATAGCTTATGCATAACACCTTTCCAAAGTAATCAGTTTCTTTGGTGAAAAATTAGGAGTCAAACATGTAGTTAGAAATGTAGACTGTACTCAGAATACAGGTGCTTGCCTGCATTACTGAAGGTACAGAATGTGAGTAAGAACATACAATTGTGTTCTTATTTTCGAGGCACATTCTGGAGACATTTTTCATCTGTCTAGAGGAATGTAGTTCCTCTAGAGGAATGTGATGTAGTTCTTCCTTCTGATAAACCGGATGAAAAGATTCTCAACAACTTTTACTGTTGTGCTTGAGCTACTATTGAAACTCTGTTTAACTAACAGGTGTCTGTATATGCTAATCCAGAGAAGTTGACCCAAGCCCACTATGCACTGGAAGTTGCTATCAAGATATTAGAATTCTATGAGCAGTATTTTGATATCTCTTACCCACTTCCAAAACAAGGTAAAGAGTTGAAAATTATTTGATAACTGTGCCTGCCATAAGGTTATGTGGGATAAAGTATGTTGAAAACATTATTGCTACTTGTTATTTGTGTATTATCTAAAAGAAATTCATGACTAAAAGTGTGAATATGAGTTTTCTCAGTCACAGTGAACTTTGAGACAAAAAAAGACAAGGCAGACAAGAAAGATGAGGAAAGTGAGGAAATACGTAATGTATGTCTTACTCCTGCTATAACCTCTTAGAGATTTTTTTCTGTTTCAAAGGGTCTTGCTAATGTGTGGTTTATGTTAGAAGTGGAACAAAGAGCAAGTGACATCCTTAAGCAATAGAGAATTATAACGATTCTTAAAAAAAATGACAGTCACGATCTAGGACAGGTTGATGTTTCTTTTAGCGTAACTTCTGCTTGTTTGTAGTACACAGATACTGCACAACACAGGAAGACATTTTACATTTCATCATTTTTAATGGAAGATTCTCAGTGATAAGATAAATCCTCCTTCTGTGATAATCAGTTCCTTGAAGCTATTCAAAGTTACTAGATTATTTTTGCAAGTTACTGATTTACTGAGGTCATAGTGGGCCTGGACCAGCTCCATTCCTCTTACTAAATTCATGCTGAATCCAAGAGGCACCAAGTCAGGCCATTAGTAGGGACATTTTTATTCAGTTGTTTACTAGAACAAAGCAAAGATACTGGACTTCTACATATCAATATAGGTAACTTATTTGTCTGTTTGTTTTCCCAAGATCTTGTTGCTGTCCCTGACTTCCAGTCAGGAGCTATGGAAAACTGGGGCCTGACTACATACAGAGAGACTTCTCTGCTTTATGATCCTGAAACATCTTCGGCTTCTGACAAACTTTGGGTGACTCTAGTGATAGGACATGAATTGGCCCATCAGGTTGTCAATTTTTGATATTTATAATATGTGGTTTATCAGGACCTAGTATTATATGTAGTATTGGTTATAAAATAATTGGTTTTTGTTTTGAGGAATGATCTCTCCATCCATTGATTCTCAGTACTTAGGTAACTATACTTCATCTTTCTTTCATGGATGATAAAATACAGGAAGGAAATGAATCCAGCCTTTGCTCATCCTGGCTCGGTACACTCCTAGGAATGACAGCCTTTTTCTACCACAGTAAAAAAACATGAAGTATGCGTGTCCATAAAGAACCATCTGTGAAGTACTTGTCACTTATGAGTGATTACTGATGAAATAAAGTGTAAAGTGAAATTAGGAACTTAATACCACTTCAGCACGTTTGACAGCTAGTGACAATATACCAAAAGTCATACTGAGCCTAATAAATGGAGTTTTCTGTTAATTTTTAGATTATCTTTAAGTTCCTAATTGCTCTAGTTATTAAGTATAGGCCTGTTAGCTATCATAGCTAAAAATTGTCTGTAATTATACTGTGATAGCTAATATAGATAAATAAATTATTGCAGATAGAGCTCTAAATGAGCCTAAAAATAGATATCTCTCTTACTAGCTACCTCTTGAAAACAATCCCAATAGCATGTCCCTATACTTCCGGCAAAATTCTCTGACTGCTCCTGATGATAGTCCCGCTGGCCCCAAGAGCATTATTTAGATTGGTAAATTAAAGAGTGCAGGTTAGCCAGCCTAATCCTTGGTGCAGGCCTAAGGCCCTAATGCTTTTTTCTTCTTCTTGTTCTGTTTGGGCAGAAGGTTGGACTCACTCTAGTACAGTTGGTTGAAATTATTCTATCATTCTTTTGGTCTTTTGGTTCTTTTGTATCTGGGATTTGTGAAGACAGAATTGATTTGAGAAGTTTTATGTCTTCTAGGGCAGTTGTTCCCTGTATCATCCTTCATTTTGAGAATTTCAGGTGTTCTTCCTCTAGTGACTTTCTGAATATTGTATTGTACCCAAGATAGTATCCTGGAGCAGAGCGGGGAGAAGCCACAGCTGAGATTGATGTGATAATCTACTACATAGGAATGAGCACTGAACAGATTTGGTAAAGGTTTTCCCTGCCTTGTGTAGCAGAGAAGAGTTATCCACTCTTCATTGAACTTTATAGTTTTGTTATTAGTTGTATGAAGTAATTTTTTTAATTCTCTCATGCACACGCGTACATACACACACACACACACACACACACACAGAGTTGTTATAACCAGCAAAGGCTGCTCTAAATCCTTTGTGTTCTCTTTAGCTGCTGCTGAATATGTGTGTAAATCTCTTTCAGTGGTTTGGTAATCTAGTCACCATGGAATGGTGGAATGACCTCTGGCTGAACGAGGGGTTTGCAAGATACATGGAATTCATATCTGTTGATGCTACATATCCTGAGTTGCAAGTGGTTAGTATAGTAGATGAAAATCTGTTGAGTGTTGTAATTCAGTGTGTGTGGTTTTTTTTTTTTGTGAACTAAAACTATAAATAACCGATTTTCAAAATTTTCTCAGAATGATCATTTATTAGATACCTGCTTTGCAGCAATGGGAAGGGATGCTGTGAACTCATCACGTCCAATATCTTCAAGAGCAGAAAACCCAACTCAGATTAACGAAATGTTTGATACTATTTCTTATAACAAGGTGAGTTTGTTTTGCATTTAAGGGTGTTTTTCCAGGTAATGGAACCTGGACTCTGAATGGGCTTTTTTACTTTTTTTTTGACTAGTATAAATGACCACAATGACACTGGCTTAGATGAAGTGAAAGTAAAATCTGACCTGAAAATGTTGTTTAAAAGTTGTCATTAAAATTACATACAGATTTTTATCCAGATATTTATCCAAATATTCAGTTTACTCTGTCATTCCAGATCACTGAAGGAAAAAAAGAGGATGCTGGTGAATATAGGATTTCCATACTTACTCTAAAACTTTCCAATTAAATCCTCTTGTATGATAGTCAAAATAAGTAAATAAAGTTCTTCCATTGTTTATGGCTATATAACTTAAGACTTTCTGCAGCACCTTAACAGAAATTATTTTTACTGGCTTGTTGAGATAAATATATGTCAATATGATAAATATATGTCAATATATTCCCTTCATCTTTAAATATGAAGAGAAAACATGCCTTTAAAAACGCATTTGAATTTTGGTCTGCTGCTGCATGGTCATGCTTCATATATAAATATATATGTATATAAATATATATATATTTTTTTCAGTGAGATTGGTTTGTAGCAGCAAATGTCATGTACCATTTCCTTAGCCAGCTTGCATTGTATTAGGCAAGGACTATTGCTCAAACCAATTTGCCTATTCATGAGTCAGTCTGATAACTCTTGGTTATCCTTTTATCAGCCACCAAGAACTTCACACAGAACTTTCTGAGCTTCATCACAAACACATTTCCTCTGTGAAACAGACAGTGATTATGCCTTGATCTCAGTCCGTATTTATCTAAACTTTGAAGAGTTATTAAAAATCTGCTAGTTTTAGTAGCTTTGTGTTGCTCTCCAATATAGCTCTAGCTGTTTCAGAGATTAGAATTTACCTGCTGATCTAGCTGTTTTCAATCTGTGTGTGCAGGGGGCTTGTATTCTGCATATGCTGAGGAACTTTCTGACTGAGGAGGTATTTCGGAATGGGATAAATTATTATTTAAAGAAGTACAGCTATAAAAATGCAAAGAGCAAGGACCTTTGGGACAGCTTGGCTAATGTAAGTTCCCTTTGGCTATTTTCGGTTGATACGTTTCATCATAGTAAACGCGAATTTGTGAATAAACTCTTTTTCTGAGTAGACAGCAAGTCCAAAGCCTGTACAGTTTAAATTCTGTGTGTTTTGAGAATATAGGTGGTACAGAAATTTTGTTGTGGAAAAGTAGATTTTACTTCTCATCTTTGTTGCAATTTGTGTCCATATAAAAGCTACTCAGGAGGTAGTCATTTTAAACATATTTAATTGAATGTTTTCCTCTATTTCTCTGAAAGATTGAAAGTTTGAGAGACAAGTTGGCGTGGTCACTTGACAGGAGAGTGTTGCCGAAACATTTACTGTCACAAATTCCTCCTCAGGTCCACCTTGCATGATTTGGCTGCAAGTGTGAAGCTAGGTGAACAAGTAGATTCTCTCTGCTTGGTATTTGGCAATATCAATTGAAATAATAAGAGAAAAAAAACTTCATTAAATGGATTCAGGTCATCTGATGTGAATGTCCTGTGGACTAATAGCCAGGTAGTAATCTCTATAGAATTGGAATAACAAGTTCTAATTCAGTGAGAATCCTTGTGCTACATCGGACACCAGATGATTTCCACACTGAAGAAAATAGCAATTGATAAAAGCAGTTGTTGCAGTTGTGTTCATATTTTGAGTTTATTGTATCATTTTGTTAGAAAGATCATCAAACAAAGCATGGAATGAAAGGAAGGAATCTGCCATAGTTTAGCTCTTCAGTAAAAAGCTACAAATAACAAGCTATTTTGTTAGATTAAAGGTCATGTAGCTCCTTTGTGGGTAACAGAGAGATACTGGGCTGTAATGGATTAAATCTAATATTGTAAGACTCATGTAAACTCGCTTGTTATATCTGAGGTCTCTTGAATACATCTTCAATGGCTTAACTGAAGTTCTGAAGTTTTAACAGTAGGTGCCAAGATTTGCTGGGCTTCATATATGATAATGCGAATCCATTTGCTTTCAAGAAACAGCGGGCACCTTCGTAAAGAAGGGCTTTATATATATATATATATATATATACACACACATATATATATATATACACACACATACATATATGTATGTATGTATACATATATATATATATATATTTAGCCTAATCAGTAAGCGGAAATCTGCCAATATATTTAGTTCATAGACAAAGGAACCTAATAGTGATGCATTGATGCATCACATTTTGTATATCCAAAGTTTAAAGGGAAGGAAGCATTGGTTGTTTGATTCTAACACCAGACAACAACATCAATGTCATCAAAGTCAGACTTTAAAACTTGACTTCTCATGGCTATGCTTATATCTGTAGCTGATAATAGATCTAATTATAGTTCTCAAGACAATTACTAAGTAGAATAAAATAAGAAACAAAAGCTGAGCAAATACAACAGAAATAGCATAGCGTGGCAAGGCTTTATTTTCCACACGGGCTATATTTGAAAGAATAACAAATTAAAAGAAGAAAAAAAAAAGTTCACAGTTGTTCTTAAAATCTGTGAAATCTGTAAGGATCATGCAAAAGAAAGTTGTGTTCTAACGGATTCTTAGAGTTTGGATTATTAACACTGTTAGTCTTATTCCTATTAAGAAGCCTAATTCATTAAAAATATGTTGGATTTAGTATGCAACTGAAGTCTGCCTGAAGAGTTTCAGAAGAGCAATTGGAGCACTCGTAGCTTGAGTAGTTTGTGAAAAGCAGAGAAGTCGGGGAAAAACAGAGTTGTGAAAGTGAGGATAAGAAGAGTGGGACCAAAGTTAAATGGTAATTTTCTAATGGCAGATCTGAATGTTAAGTGTAGAAGAGTATTTTGAAGCTGACTGTTCGTAATGTCTAATGCTTAAAGAAGGGAATATTTCGTATTTTTCAGATACAGTTTCAGCAGAAGAATTTGACAGTAAGCTATGGACACAAATGAGGGCATTAGTGCCTCTTTACAGTGATACTTACTTTAAAGCAGTTCATAACAGGGGCTGCAGGTTTTTGTATACTCAAGAATGGTTAGCACTAATAGTGACAAGTTAAGAAAACAGAAAAGGATATTTTCAATATGACTTGCTGATGCTGTATTTTACAGACTTGTTCTGAAGAGGATTTTACTTCTGGTAAATACTGTTACAGAGAAAGTGAGGCTACTCAACATGTGGTGAGTGCATGAATTTCTTTAGTTTTATGCAATTCCTGTATATTGATAATAGATTGCAATTCTTTTTAGTTTAGCCGTGATTGCTTATGGAAATTGAATGGAAAGTTTTTACTGTCTATCTCATTGAAGTAACTGTACTTCAAGATGGAGCAAAGTTATACAACTCTTCTATATCTGTGTGAAAGTGTACCCTTATCTCCAGATGCATATCCATTGAGGAAAAAGGCTAAATAAAAAAAGAAGTACACATACTTGTTCACAAGGTAGCAAAAGAAAGAGCATAAGAATACATTGTAATTTCCAAAGGCCATTGAAGTCTGCTAGGTAATTTAAGACTTCATTGAACTCTTCTGTGAAGTATCACTGCTTCATAAGTACTGATAAGTAGTGAAAAGACACTGGCAATTGGGGTTGGCTGTAGATTTTAACATAGACTCACAGGTACAGTGCTGTCCCAGTCTGCATCATAAAGAAACAGGCAGATTAGAACAAAGTACACCTGTTGTTGTGGCTGTGGTGCTACCAACCTTCCTGTAGCAGAAGCAATGACTGATAGATTCTTAACGCCTGTTTTGAAAGATTCACTGTTGTGTTCTTACTCTTATTTTACCGCGTTGGTTTAAGCTGAATTTATAGCTGCTTGCTTCTTTAGTGTGCTGCAAAACAGCCCACGTGTCTCTAAGAATCTTTTCTAACAGATGCTCCACTATTAAAGTTAATTAAAATACACTTACGTAAAATACATTTACCTAGCTTGAAAATATATGATATATAAGCTCTGCTGAGGGACCGTCAGCCTTTTCAGAAAATCTGAACTTCATCTTTTTATTTCATTTTAATGACAAGAGACTTGGAACTGTAGGGCAGAAGATGATACCAATTTACTTCTTACTGTAATGGGTTTTCATGATTTTCACATTATTATATATGAAGTCCATACAATTTTCATGATTTACTAGTGTGAAAGAAGATAATCAGTTTTCATATATTACTCTGACTCTATTTACATAAGTATTTCAAGGTTTTTTAGATACTGTGGAAATGGCTGAAATTTTTCAGCAAATGAATGTGTTCCTTCTGATTGCTGACACCATCTGATAACATCATCTGAAAAGAGACAGGAAATAACTGAGTAAAAACTGTTTGTTTTGCATTTTTCTCAGTATGACTATTACCTCAGTGAACACTTTGATGTTGCCAAGATAATGGATACGTGGACTGTTCAGAAAGGACTTCCATTGATTATTGTTGAACAAAATTCGAAGAGAATCAAAATAAAACAGGAACGCTTTTTGAAGGGCATTTTCCCAGACGATCCTCAGTGGTCCTCAATGCAAGCTGGGTAAATGCAGGGTCTTTATTGGGGCATTTAGGAGAAGCATTTCAAATATTTAAAAAGCTATTGACATTTCTCATTTTGTTCCTTTCTACTTCTCAGGTTCCTGTGGTATGTTCCTTTGACATACATCACAAGCCATTCCAAAAATACTGGAAGACACTTAATGAAGAATCATTCAGGTTGCAGATAAGTCTTGTTACCTGCTACCATGGGCTACCCCTTTGTTGCTTCTGTTGATTGGATTTGGCAAAAATAGTTAGTTTTTCCATCCAGTGACTGAGCCAGGAAAGTAACAATTGTTCTGAATAAACTAAAAACTGAGGCTCAACTAAATGTGAAATTAGAACTCCTGTAGGTTCTAACAAGAAAATCTTGTGCTGTCTTTACACGTATTGTGAGCATGGTGCTGTCAGCTATTTCTAAAGGGGAAGTTTTGCTTCAGAATAGCTCTTTTGGTGTATTGCCATACCAACATCATCACCAAATACACTTGTTAATGTTTCTTATGTGTAACATTTCATATTAACTTGGCCTGTACAAGGTAAAAAAGTCCCCTTCTTTATGCCAATTTTATTTCTGTGAATAGCTAAAGACACTAATGAGACAGACGAGTAATATGTTTCCTACTACTGTCCTTTCTTAGAAATCAACAGGAAGATATTTGTTTTCTTGTCTGGCTACTTACAAAAAAACCCTCATAATATCTAAAAGGTCAGCTCTACATGTATGTATATGCATGTGTGTCTTTTTAACAGACTAATTTAATTGTTACTAACTTTAAGGATTTCAAAAACAATGCTTTGAAATCTTCCTGTGCATTTCAGATCACTTTTTGGAAGTATAAATGCTTTTATGCATTTTAGGAAATATCATTAATAATTTGTTTAATTGTTTTAAAAATGTTTTTCTGGCTCCTAGATACAATAAAATTGGAGGAAGACGTCAGCTGGGTGAAATTCAATGTGGACATGAATGGTTATTACATTGTACATTATGAGGGAAATGGATGGGACAATATAATTAAGCTACTGAATGAGAATCACACTCTCTTCAGCTACAAAGACAGAGCAAATCTGATCCACGATGCTTTTCAGTTGGTCAGGTAGTACCAGTTCTTCCCTTAAAACAAAAGCAAAATTCCTGTCTTGCCTCCCAGATGCTCCCCTATATCTAACCCTAAATTAAAGCCTCCCAGGTGCTCCCTGTGATCTGAGTGTCCAAAGTCTTAAGAATCTTAGACTGTAGTAGCAGACTTTCATGAGGATAGCTGCTTTTTCTCTAGCCGATTTTATTTATTCTGTTTTTTTTTGAGAACTATTATGAATAGTAGATTTTTCTTTTAAATTCAAGACCCAGAAATAAACATAAATAACGTCAGAGCTATCCCACACCCCCTTTCCATGTGTGATTAGAAAGGCATTAACTCTATTTAAACTATGTCTTAGTGCAGGGAGACTGTCGCTGAACAAAGCCTTGGATCTAACACGGTATCTGCAGCATGAGACAAGTAACGTCGCCCTGCTGAAAGGCCTGGGCTACCTGGAAATGATCTATCACATGATGGAGAGAAGAAATATTTCTGATCTCACAGAAAGTCTAAAGGTTTGGGTCTGAGTTCTGAACCGTGTAACATTTTAAAGGTGTATTTGTTTGTTCATATATTTACTTGTTAACATAGTCTGCCTTTGTTTTTATTGATGCTTTATAGTGACGGATAGCACCTTCCCTGTACTTCAGAGAATGTGTTATCTGTAGTAAATTCAATGATTTACATAAAAATTGCTGCTCTTTGAGCTCAGTTACAAATTCTACTCAAAATCCTAACTAGTCTTAGTATAGCAAAAGTCATTCCTTATAAATGAACACACTACTATGTTCTCTCTGCAGCGGTACATTTTGCAGTATTTTAAACCAGTGATTGACAAGCAGACCTGGAGTGATGAGGGCTCTGTTTCTGAAAGAATGCTTCGTTCCAGTCTCCTGGGGCTCGCATGCGACCTGCAGTATGCTCCTTGTATCCAGAAGGCAACTGAACTTTTTAACAAGTGCATGGAAAGTGGTGCAAAGATAAGGTAGATAACTATTTTTTTTCTTATAGTCTCTTTTTGCTTAAGGTTCTTTTACTCTACCCTAAGATTTTGTTTCTACAATGTGGACTTTGGAGAAAAAAAAAAAAAAGCAGTTTCCCATTAAGTATATGGAAATTTTTTTGTTACCTGAAATGAAGCATCATCAGAAAGCCCCATATTTTAATGTGTGTATTTAAAGCATAAATTTATTCAGCAAAGTTCCCTGTCCCTTGAGGTTTTTGTCCTCATCTGAGGTGCCCACATAAACACTTTGAAATCTCTGCCATATGAGCTAGCAGACCAGTATCTTAGTTTGGCACCAGATACAAGCTCTGATTTTTTAGATCTAGAGTTTCCAAGTCTTTTTCTGCATTGCTGAGAACTCATGCAGAGGTGTTAGCATATAGCAATACTATGTAATATGTTCTAATTGTTGTCTCCTGTGTCATTTTTTCGGTTAGCTGTATACTCATGTTATTTCTCATTTTGCATTTTGTGCTAATAAAGAGGTGGATTTTCAATAGATCAAAAATCATTGGTTGAAATACTAACGATTTATGAAGAATCCACAAAGTTCATCTGAAATATAGAAAAAATATAGCAGGGGTCTGTGATTTTTATCGGCATTCCAAGCAGTGGCATAAAACAATATGTTAATCACTACCTTCTTAATTGTTCCTTCTAAATGAAGTGCCATCCTTTTATATATCTGATATATGGTGCTTTATAGTTATACTTCTTACAATATCAACAAGACTTCACCTAATCCCTGAAACCAATTCTGATGTAGTTCTTTGCGCGATAAGTTTCTCCCAAACACAGCAGAATCCGTGTGCCCTGAAAGATTGCCCAGAATGAGAATACAATGCTGTCTGGCCTGGCAGGCTCTTGCATCCATATATATATATTTTCTAAATTTCAAGGCAGCTCCACAGAAGAGGAGTCTCTGTAGCTTGCTGTGAGATCGGGACTTGCTGCTTCTGTGCAGTTCATTTCTTTTCCCTCTTTATTTGGAACATATGTAGTAGATGTTGATTCTTCTTTCATTACTCATTTATATCTTGCCAACTTCCAGTGCCTAACAATAGGAAAAGCAAAAACATGATAACTCTTGTGTGCATAAGTGGATGTATTATGCAGTTCTTCTCATGTCGGTTGAAATTTTATTTTTGCTGCTTGTGTTAGGGAGTTATAACTGAGTTCAGCAGTGTGCCAAATTGGGCAGAAATGTAATTTCTGCAGGATCAGGATAATTCATTGCATAATTTCAAGGAAGAAATTCAAATCTCTAAAGTACCGCTTTGCCATGCTAGATTAATAGCAAGACTATTTTAAAACTAGAACATCAATTATATTTAATTTAAAAATGAGGGGCATTTCTGTACATTAGAGTGAGATAATTACTGTGGAAAGATATACCCCCTTATATTCAACATTTTTTACCCTATTTTTCATATATAAAAAATAAATACAAATTTATCTCCAAATGAAACTTTTTCTTTCCTATTTAGTGACATTCCCTCTGATGTCCTTGAAACTGTGTATTCTGTTGGAGCCAAAACAGCTGCTGGCTGGAATTTTCTTTTGGATAGATATAAAGTGTCCGTATCTGGTGCTGAGCAGCAGAAGATCTACTCAGCTCTGGCAAGCAGTAAAGATGTTAGTAAGTTGACAAGGTAAGAACCATTCCATATAAAATTATTATTTACTTCCTGCTTACACTGCTGTTCCATGCACTATGTCTTGGGTCATATGGATCTCGCTTACTTATTTCCAGTGGATGCGTGATCTTTGCTAGTATCTAGTATGCTTTTGGAGTGATATAGCTTGATTATGAGCTTAAAATAAAGTATTTTGACACGTTGAATTTCTTTAAAGGAAAATAGTAGATATTATTCCTTGGTTGAGTTTCTCTATTTAAGAAAAAATACAGGTTGCATTTATCAGACTTTCAGCTTGATAATTTGAAAGTTTAGGAAATAGAAGAAGAAAGTAAATAAGTTTGGTGAATCAGTCTCAGTTAGCTTGTTCTGCTATGAAAGAATGGTTCAAAATTTATGTCATTTTAGGGAAAACTGGCATACGACTGCCTTAAGGCTTTGAAATGTCTTACTATACTTACTATGCAATTGGAATCGATAGATATTAGATACAAATGCATTCTATAGCTGCAAATGGTCAACAAGTGCTTCATTTTTGTAACCTGCCTGAGAGTACAGTAGAGGTTCTTGTCTTAAAATGTATTGCCAAATGTTTTTTAATGTATTCCCAAATGTAATTCTACAGTCGAGGCTTATCTGACTTTTACAATGTGTTTTGTTGCTATAGGTTGCTTGAACTTGGTATGGAAGGAGATATAATCAAGATTCAAGACTTGCCTTCAGTTATTTATTCAGTTAGCACAAATCCGTCTGGACAACTCCTTGCATGGAACTTTGTAAAGAAAAATTGGAACAGGCTACTAGAAAAGTTAGTATTCCATGGTTATGTACAGCAATAACAGGTCAGGGAGATAGCAGCACATTTTGGAAAGCAGGAAATCATGGAGAGCTGAAACACTGAAATGGTTCGTTTGTGATCCACTGGGTACTGTCGTTTTCCACTCTCCAGTTGTATGTTCCTGCGTGTTGTGTCACTGTTGGCAACAATGAGGTTAAAAGTTAACAGAGGAAGAAAGGAAAAAACTTCTATTTTTTGCATTGAAACCACACATTGACTAGCAATAACACAAAGATATAAGCGAGGCTATAAGGCTAGGGGATAGAAATGAGGACAGTCCCCACTGGGATGTCAGAAACTCCAGCAATACGAATGCATACAATTCTAAGCAAATTTTCCACAAAAGCCAGATGGCAGTGACGTCACTGGCTTTCACGTGCAAAGCACTACTGCCTTCTACCCTTTCATATTGCAAGGTGTGTGAGACCCACAGACTGAACCTGTGTGGCAGTCCAGAGAAGTATGAACCAGGTTAAGCTCATGTGGATGTTTAGTGCTTGCAGTTTTACATGCAGATAAACTTTATAACCCTTAATTTTTCATTTTCCTTCAGATTTCCTTTGGGATCCTTCTCAATTAGAACCATTATAATTGGAACAACATCACAGTTTTCTTCAAAACAGGAACTGCAAGAGGTTTGTCTGAGTATAAATGAGCATTTGGGTCAGAAAGGTGTAGCAGGAGGAAAATAGAAGCGCTTCTCTTAGCAAACCCACCTAAAGGCTCAAGC
>JAUBOD010000557.1:2348652-2359019 GCA_032353885.1 Nothura maculosa
AAAATTTGTTCAGTGCACTACAAAAAGTATTGAGAAATGGACTTGGCACTTGCCAATCATATCACATGCTCTATTTGCATGTTGAATTTCTTTTCCTACTTCTTGCTTGTTTAGATTTTGAATTCATTTTGGGCAGAGAGAGTATCCTATTAAGGTATTATTAGAATAGGCCCTATTCTCAGTTGCTTGTGACTGTGATAGGTTCATTGTCTTGCAAAGAAAATGTGCTGTCTAACTGGATCAGTTTCCATCTTATTTGTGCTCTGCAGTATATCATCCTGCAGCTCTTTATAGATTTAGGATTATCAACTCCTTAGGAGAGAATTCTGTATTTAAAATTTTAACTAATGTGTATGCCTCTGCCCCATGCCTAGTCCTCATAGAACATGAATTAATTAGATTTATTTCATCCCTTCAAAACTCATCTGTTTAATCCAAGCTATCTGAGATCATACTTTGACTTTTGAGACTTCACAATCCATTTCTCCATGTGTTAGCCAGGTGGGTCCTGTCAAACTTTATTATGTTGCAGTGGTAATAACTTCACTCACACCTCTAAAATGGCTTATTGTGTTTGTTTATAAGCTCCACTTCATCAACTGAAATGTCTTTTTTTTTCCCCTTTAATAGGTCAAGTTATTTTTTCAGTCTACAAAAGAGGAGATATCACAGCTGAGAGCATCTCAGATTGCACTGGAGAATATAGAAAAAAACATAAGATGGTTGGAAAGAAATGTAGCTGTATTAAGAAAGTGGATATTAGAGAATGTAAAGTAAAGATGCTTGAGTGAAAAACAGTGCTATTTCAGAGTACAGATTTCCCCTCTTCCTTTAAAGAACACCATAGCATTTGCTACTGTATTTTTTTTCTTGCTAAGATGTGCTGTTTGGTTAGTTAGAACTTTTCAATTTACTGATCATCTTAGAACCTTGAGGGAAACCTGTTAACAGTGCTTCATTTTATTTTCTTGTGTGCTACTGCTTATTGGGGAAAAAAAAGTGTGACTGAAGATTCAGAATTATGTTTGTTTGTATGTATACATGCTTCTGGTTTGACAAAAGAATCGATACCATATTTGGCAAGATCAAGGTATGTTATGTATAATGTAGGAATGATGCTAAATTATTGCTGAGCTTCGCGCAGGCTTTGTTATCTCATCTGTTGTTTGTTATCAGGGATTTTTTCTGTTTCTTACTGAGCAACTTCCTATACCTTTTTGTCTTTAGTGATCTGAGAAAGATAGAACAACTTCTACCAAAGATAAAATGCTTTGAAAAGTGCAGAATAGGAACAATTTCATATTTGAAAAGCCTTAAATTAAGTTTGCCTCTATATGCTTAGATTCTTTTACAATTTAAGCTTTCATGTATGACTAGTTGCACTCCATCACATCGCCTCTCAGCGCCCAGTGGACAACAGGGATACTAAGGGGTGGAGGAAGGTGTCCTTGCACCATCATTTTGCTGATTACTGTAATGTAAGTACACTGTGTAGTATTTACATTACAATGTCTCTGAGCTGCTGTACTTTTGGTAGAAGTAGAGAGAATTTTCACCCTGAACTTCTCTCTGAACTGTAAAGGGGATTTTAAGAAACTTGCTAGCTGAATAACCTGTCTGGTGCTAAGTAGTGTAAATATCTTCTTGTGTCCTGAACGGGAAGAAACAGTGGCCTGAGAAGAAATCTGCAGTGACCATGGGAAATGTGAAGTCATCTTGTTTTTCCTAAGAGGCTCAGATTGCTGAGCTGTGGTGCTCATTGCACACTGGTGCAATAAATACCACATCATAATGTGAGAGAGACATTGTACCACATGGATGTGAAAACTGATTTGAAAAAGACCACTTGTGAGTACTACTTAGGAGCATTGTATTTTCAGATCTATTATTTTAATAAAACTTGACTCTGAACACCTATTAGTCTTAATAGAGTTTAAGTCAAATTATCTCTGAGCCTGCTACTGAAATAATGTAGGAGAAAGATGTGGAGGAAGATTTGCCTTTTCCCCTTGTACAAAGCCAAGCAAATACCTTTTATTCAAGAAGTACATTAATATTGTGGAATTCATGTTTCCCTGGCTTTGCAACTGGGAGTTTTAAAGTAATGTAGGTGCTCAGTAGAAGTGCAGAGTTGTAGCTGTAGAGTGGTGTTTCTTTTACATGTCAATGACAGTGGACTACAGATTTCAAGAAATAAATGCTCTTATAAAACAATAGTATTTGTAGATTGAAAGGGGAAAAAATGCTTGTATATGACATGTCAAAACAGTTTACAAAGTCAAAGTAGTTTTAGTTACCTAGGCTTCTTTTCCATAGTTCCATAGGAACTTAAGAAGACATTTCCTCACTGTGAGGGTGACAGAGCCCTGGCACAGGCTGCCCAGGGAGGTTGTGGAGTCTCCTTTTCTGGAGATCTTTAAAACCCGCCTGGATGCCGCCCTGAGCCATGTGCTCTAGGTGACCCTGTGTGTGCAGGGGGGGTTGGACTAGATGACCTCTGAGGTCCCTTCTAAACTTAAGCATTCTGTGATTCTATGAAATAATGCTTGGAAAAGACATTGAAAACAAACAGCAGCATTCAGCAATGAAAACATATTACTGAAAGCTGGTTTAATTTTCAAGCATAAGACATACAGGGTTACCATGCCAAATGCTGTGTTTGTGTATGAGGAAGAAAAGAAGGGCTCACCATTGTGTCAGATGAGTTTCCTTTGCCGGACCTGGAATCCAGTAAAGTTCTTAAACACCTATCTTGTGCTACTTACAGGCCATCTCAGAAGGATTATGGCTTTATTGTATTTTCGAGCAACTACCAAAGGTAATAAAAAAGATATACTTCACTTTAAAGGTTTAAGTAAAAGCATTTAAACACCCAGTGCTGTGTATTTTGCATATAAGCATTTCATAAGTACTGAAAATATAAGTATTTCATAAGTACTAAAAACATTTAAACATCCAGTGCTGTGTATTTTGCATATAAGCATTTCATAAGTACTGAAAAATGTAATAATTAAGCTCTGCCTATAGTAATAGGGCTCTTCTGTTTTCTTCAGAGAATAATTAATTTACTGGAAACAGAATTACTGTCAAAACATGATGTATTCAAAACTAGTGTTTTCAGTATTTTCGAAGCATAGGCCACATCTTCTCCCAAAGGAAAGAACTTTCTTTGTGTGTATTGACAATAGCTTTTCTCTACCAAACATGTTTTTTTTGAAATTACTGCAACAGCTAGTTCTCTTTTATTTTCTGGAAACTTATTTTGACAAGCTAATGAATTAAAGTCTATATGACAGACTCTTACCAGTGGTAAGCTAATTCTTCAGAGTTGTGTGAGGCTTTCTTATTTAGTATTTTCACTTTATTATTATCTGTCTGATGATCCTAATCTTTCTACTTTGTGCTTTACTTTTTATCTCTGTAGAAGAGAGATTTTTTTTGCGTGGGAGAGAAGACAGACTTTATCATCTTACACAGCAATGGTGTTGAAATCACCAGTGCAGTTTTTCTGTCCAGGGATGATTCTGTCACCAGGAAATCAGAAGGAAAGTATTAGAATGTTTTGTAAATGAGCAGGTTGCCTTGAAAGCCCCTAAAGAATGAACAACTGGCAAGTAATACCGATTTTTTACTGAGTTTCATATAAAACTGGAAGTTGGGTTGGACTCAACAGGGTTGGGTTGGACAGGTTGTACAAAAGTATATAGAGTACTTCTGGTGGGAAAGCAAGGCATGACAACTTTATACATTGTCTAGGTTCTCATGTCACTTCTGCTGTGGAACATCTTAAAAGGAAAATTCCAAATGCAGGTGTTATTTTATCCTTCACACTCAGAAAGTTTTTCGTTTTGCTCTGCAGATTGCAGTGTTGTGTGGAATCCTGTAACAGCTGCTATCGTAATTATTCTGTCAAGGAGTGGTTTTAATTTGGTAAAGGGTTTGATGTCAAAAGAGAGATTCTGTGGCCTTCAGAACCTTTAGGTCTCATACTGTATTTTTATTTTCTTGTAAAAAACTGATTGTTCCCTCCATCTGGTTTTACCTAATGAAGCATCACCAGCTGTGACAATGTTATTTTTGATCGAAGTGACAAGAGGCTCCTTGTGGGAGCCGGGCATCTCTGGTGTGGCACTGCCAGGCAACTGCAGGCTAACTTAAGATTTTTCTCTTCATTTGTTAATTAGAAGCTGCAGTAAAATGACAAGTCATTTTATTTGCTTACAGGTCAAATGCCAGAACAACAAAAAAGCAGTTGTTAACAACAGGCATATAGCACTTCAGTAATACTGCTAAACTGCTGAGATTCTGACTGAAATGACTAGTGTGTTTTTGACTAACTTTATTTTTTGCATAGTATCGCTTGCTAGTGCACTGCCAATGCAGTGAATAAAGTAAATCATGGCAATTTAATAATTTTATAGGGCACTGATGGGGTAGTAATGGAGCAACTGGCCTTGGTTAAAAAAAAAAACCACAGAA
The DNA here is from genome assembly GCA_032353885.1 of Nothura maculosa. NCBI lineage: Eukaryota > Metazoa > Chordata > Aves > Tinamiformes > Tinamidae > Nothura > Nothura maculosa. The sequence goes on from JAUBOD010000557.1 coordinate 2,353,132, forward strand.
TAATTTATTTTTGAATTTAGCTTTTCTCTTTCTTCATGGAATGTCTGTGAGTTCTTTTTTTATATGTACTTATAAGTGCAATACTCACAATGTGTAATTTTATCTGGTAAATAATTTCTGTATCTCTTCTAGAGCCTACTTATACCAGAAATGAATGACTTTTGGCTATGAAACAAGCAAGTTAGTGATTTAACCTGTCTGGGCAACATGCCACAGATGAATTTTCCAGGGAAGTTATTGTGAACACTGCTGGGTTAACACAGATCTTAGCAATAAATATATGACATGCAATGCTCTTGAAGAGTCCCCAGAAGGTTCAGGAAAGATCTGCTATCTGCACAGTTCTAGTAAGTTATAGCAGTTGCAGCACACTCAGCTTTATAGCTCTATTAAAAACTTGAAGTTCCTTAGGTTTCCTTGAATTTGACAGTTTGCATGGTGGAAAAGACTTTTCCTCATATATCTGGTAGATAGTCTGGTAAATAAAGAAAATTGCATCAGTGCATGTTACAACCTTATAATGTAAATGTAGGTTTTGATTGAACATAGAGACAAAAAAGATTAGAAACCTTTTTCTGTTGCTTCCAATACCTAGAGACTCGAATGTGAAAGCAACAACAGCCACATGTACTGTTAACAACTCTAAAATCTAGCAGATGCATCTTTATCAAAAGATGGCTTTTTCCTCTTGGAAGCAAAATTTTCTTAAACATTCCTGTAGTCATTGATGCCCTAGTCTGGATATTGAGCACAGGAGCAGATCCTGTGGGATGATTCTGTTAGCTTAGTAAAAAGGATGCATAAATACCCTTAGAATGCAGACTAGAGCCAGAAAGTTAATAGAGGCTACAATGCTGCAGGCTGTAAATGGCATGGGCATGCATTTGCAGGATCGAGCACTTCATTATGAATTTAGCTAGTTTCAGCATCTTATTTTAAAGAATCTCAAATAACCAGGAAACTTATAGGTGATTTTTTTCAAATTAGTGCAAACCTCACTAGCCAAACTTGAGTTACTAGAAACTCCTTCTTAGCTTAAACATGGACCTGACCACTATAGATCATTAACTTAAAAATTACTTTCAGTTGACTAAATTACATTCATTTTTCTTTTGAACAGTTATTAAATGAGATTGAGATTCACTAAATGAATCTTGTTTTAAATAAATCTTGTTTTCCTAACTGTTATTTGTTTTGTTATTTCAGGAAGCCATTCTTCTATATTCCACTGTCAATATTTTTGTTGTCTCTTGTATTTAGACTTGTACAGGCTTTGGGCTTTATCTCTTTTACAGATAAAAGCATTGCGGTATGTCCTTATAAAATCTTTTGCTTTCAGACAAGTTAGGAAATTGTGTAAATGCCTATAGACATGTTGTTAAAAATATCTTTTCTGTGGTATGTTGTTTTTCCTTAATTGGAGTAAAGTTTTGCGTATATTGCTTTGTTTTACGCAGCACAAATTTCAAACATTAAAAGGTGACTGAATGTGTTACCAATTTGGACCAGATGGAGACTGATGTTTATTTTTTACCCTGTTTTGGTAAGGAAAAACCATTATCAAAATGCTTCTTATAAAATTCCAATAATTTTACTGCTGCATTGAATGCCTAGTCCACCTGGCTCCATCTGACAGGACTCCTGACTGATTTTAATAGTCATACCTGAAGCTCTTCATCCTGCAAATCAACTCACATTCATTCTTTGCAATACCTAACTGCGGTAGGTCAGGAGAAAGTTGTATTGGAAATTCTATGCAAGGAGCAAAGTTGAAATACAAAAGATATAGTAGAGGTTTCACTGAGGGGAGGGGAAAATTGAAATGAACTTGCTTGGCTAAGTTGGTTATCTTGTTTTCAATCTGGTTCATAGATTGTCTCAGCTTCATGCAGCAATTCACATTTTTAGAATTTCACTGTTTACATGCTGTTTTTCTAAAAAATGTGACCACTTGCATTCATTTTATGTAGCTTCAAGAAGCTGAAACTTAAACTAACCTTGATTCTTGATGGGGTGCTTTTATAATGGTCATATTAAAATAAGCTTCTGGAGGCCTACCTTCAAGTTGAATTACTTGCATCTGAAGAAATGCAATTTTCTGTTAATTATTTCATTGTTTTGAGAATTCTTATAGCTGGTATACTGATTTAATGTGTAATATCCCTCTCACATTTCTATAGAAAGTACCAGTTTCCTCACTTTATAGCTGCAGAATATCATAAAAGAAAGAGTTTTGCCCATTATATTCTGATACCTGCATTGCTTTTCGTTTCTCTAGCAAAAGACATGTAGTAGCATTTAATATGGGTTCTAGTCTTTAGATTTGTGTATTTGTTTCTAAATTAACACCTTCCAGGGAAAGACTTTTGATGTAAATTTCATGCTACACAAACCACAAGATCCATAAGAACTTTTGAGTTTGAGTGTGTTGCAGAAAACAAGGGTATCCGAACTTTTCTTAGTATTTAGATTTGTACCTAATTCAACCTGTTCACTGGATTCCTCATTTCCTCACACTTCATCTGACCCTGGCACGTATAATTCAACTCTGAATTTTAATTTAATATTTCTGCACTATCACTCTTTAATATCAATGAATCATTCTCTGTTAACCTCTTGCCTTCGGATCTTTCTTACCTTCAGGGTACAGAGGGTTTCAAACATTTTCTGTACGTCTTTAAAAACTAGAACCTTTGCTAATGGAAGGCTAAGATTTTCACATAAGCCTGTGGTTCTAGAAAGTAGTTAATTTCTCATCCCATACTTTATTTCTAAGTCTCCATTCATTGTATTTTATTTTTCCTGTAAAATCTAGAGGGCTTACGGAGTCTTTGGAAGAATTATACAGTTGTTTGACTTAAACTAGGAATAAAGGTTGTGAAAATCATTCTATAATTCTAACAAACCTTTGATAACTTGTTTTTGCTTGTTTTATTTATTTATTTTTAATGTGTTATTTCATCTTTTTTATCTGCTTAAAAGACCTCATTTTTAAAGAGGAAAGGATATGTTAAAATAAGGTAAATGAAGGACCAGTCTTGGAACATGATTTCCAGAAGTATAGGAACTGTTAGTTAGTAGTGCAGGTTTAGAATGGTAAGTTTACTAAGTCACTCTCAGATGTGGAAACAAAACTCTGCAGTGCAATAAAATCAAGCAGAGTGAGAGAGGCAGCTTGAAGAGATGCAGCAGCATAAATGCAAAAATCAGGGGCAGGCTTTATCCAGGTTTTTATTTGAAATGGTGTCAGATGAAGAACTTATTTTCAATGGTCCATTTATTGCCCAAATCAAATAGGGAGCTGGTCTGCAAATGGGATCATAAATATTAAAGCTGATGATGTCTGATACTTCCTTGATGAGGAATAAATCATCCACTCTTGGCAAATTATCTTTCTTCTGCAGAAAATACCTTTCCTTTAATGTTTTAAAGTTTTATTTCCTTCTTGGAAATCTCAGAACACTCGAGGATTTTTTTTGTTCTCTATTACTAAATTAATCACTCAAACATAGAAAAAATGAATCATTTTAAGTTAAATCTCCTTCTGCATAGTGTTTTACAAAGCTCCTGCTCATGGTGTATATTGGATAAGAAATTGTACTTGATGATGCATTGAGGATGGAACATTAATTGGAATTCTCAGATCTGAAGATATGTGGGGAGAAAATTATTTGCCTACTTTAATATTTGATTTATTTAAAGTAGTCCTGTGTAGAACAGTATAAGTCTTTGTGTAGCGTCACAGTCCTTTAGAAACAAGAATACATTTTTGGAATACAAGAATGTGCCAGAGGCAAGAAAAAGTGTAGTGCTAGTACCTGTTTTTAACAGCAGAAGCACAAAATAGCACAAAATTTTGTGCTATCTCACAAAAGAATTACTTCCTAGATGGATGTTTGGTATAATGGAAAGATGCCTTAAATTCATCTTATCCAATCTCAAATCTAGCAGAAACTGTGCAAATAAATGAAGTGTTTGGCACTTTATCGTAGGATAAACTGCATGGCAATTCAGTAGAGCCCAACAATATATAGAAATCCTTTGTAATCTTATTCCTTGGAATTCCCAAGAACCTCCAAGTTATTTGCTTATATAAAGACCATTAATATTCTGGTATCATGACAACTTGTCTCGTATGGACAATTTAATGATTATAGTTCACTTGGCACCCCTGGTCAGGACCATGTAGGACTTTGACAGCAGCAGAAATGAGCATTTGTGAAATTCTGATTGCTAGATGTTATCTGAATATACTATGTTCAGAGAGTTCCCAAGCAACATTTTTATGCATCAAAATCCTTCCTTCTTTGCCACTGTGTGTTTCTCATTGATATCTAAGGCATATATTAGCCATCAGTTAGGCTATGCATCACCTTTGTGTACAGAGATAGGAGACCATTGCATAGTGTTCTGGCTCTCCTCCTAGGCCATACAGAAAAAGCACTCAATTCTTATTCCTGCTAGCCTTGCATTACTGTGCACTGAACATACTCGTGAAGGCAGATCTAATTTGGGGGAGATCATGGATAAGAAAGAGAATCCTTATGAGGGAACAGGTTCTACCTGGGGGTGGTCAGACCAACTTTTCATACCAGTTTTTGTAAAGAATGACATTCCATTTCCATGTTTCATATTAATATTTCTGAAACTCTAGAAAAAGTGAGATTGAACACTTTTTCTATTATTTTTACTAGCTTCAGATATTTGTTAACACCTAATATTTATTCATAATTGATTAGTTATACTCAGCCTTCATTAACAGAAAATTTTGTGATAGTTTCATCAGCTGATCTTACTGAAATCCTAAATAAGGATTTAGGTCCTTACTTAGATCCTTATAGATCCTTAGATCCTATATATTTAGATCCTTAGATCTTTAGGAAACAGCATTGGTGTTACCCTCAAGATACTTGTACCTCGATTTCTGTGACCTTTTCTTATGGATATCTGACTGCCATTGCAATTTGATAGAATGCTAGTGTGTTTGTGTGAAAGACATTGATTTATGTTTTCTATCAACGTAGGATTCCTATCAAATCTGTTTAATTTAGTAGTCTTGCCAACATACCATTTAGCATAGAAAGTAATTAATTAGTACTTACAGAGTGTTTACAATAATAATCCTTAAAAGAATCTTTCTACCAGCAAGGATTAGTGTCAATTATTTTTGCAGTACAAAGTATATTTCTGAAGAAATGAGAGGAAAAATTCAAGTCCCCAACATTATGAGTGACTTTTCCTTTTGCTAAAAAGAAAAGCAGGTCATAATTGAGTCACTGAGCATGATAATAGTAAAGTTTTGTTCAACTATATACAGTTCTCTGTTTTCATATCCATCATAAAGCATAAAATAATAGAATGAGACTGCAGTAAATAGTAGAAATTACTATTTCTTTGCAAAGTGCTGGAAGCCTTCCTATTATATAACAGCAATGAAGTCAAATATAATAAATCTTAGAAGTAAAAATAATAAAATATTTTTCAGAATTAAATGTGCACCTAAATGTTGTTAGTCGTCTTCCTTCCAGTCCATTAGCCCTTCATGTTTGCTGAAATATCAGAAATCTGTCCATAGCGTAAGAGAAATGTGTCATTTTGCTTTGAATGTCCATTTTTACTGCACTATAATCTGATAAATTGATTTTATCATTCATTCCACATTTATACTGGTGTGCTCATTTTTTTACGTGACTATCTCATGCTTTTCTACTTTAGGAAGGTTATATTTTGAAGATGAAGATGAAGATTTCCTACCAAAGAAGATATTGTATAAAAGAGCTATCACTACCTGAAGTACAAACGCAGAAACAGAAAGGATGGTGAATGGTGAAACAGTATAAGCAAATCAGGGTGATTGTTTATTGAAATATATACTGCTTTACTTATGT
>JAUBOD010000557.1:2367785-2378313 GCA_032353885.1 Nothura maculosa
TTTAGGCATCCAAACAAAGAGTTAGGTAATGAGTTGGTAGTTGTTTAATTTTGAAGTAGTCAGATCTCTATATATAGCATTGTATAATCTAGTGTCCTCCGAATGGGTTGCTTTAGGCCGTGGTTCTCATTGTATCCCTTCACTGTTTATACAGAAAGAGATTTAATATTCTGATAACAGTCCTTGATTTTTGGGCTCTACCTTGAAAAATACATGCAGTTCACAACACAGGCATCTGATAAAAAATCAGTGCGTTCAGATGTCACAAAGAAATTTTCTGGAAGCCGAAATCATACACTTCTATATTTTTCTGAACCATTGGGAGTGGGTCACCTTTAGAGATGAGATACCAGGCCAGAGGGTTTTATAACAAATTGGGTTCTTACACTTTTCTTTTCTCTGGAAAACTGCCAAGGTCAAATTCATTTTCATCAGGAAAACCTGATGGGTGCTGTGCTGCGTGGCTGAATGACTTCTTACATATCTTGGTGCAAAGACTATCTTAAAAAAGACATAGCCAAAAGGTGTCAGGAGAAGATATGGCAAACTGGAGGCATAACTGGATGGAGCACTAGAGAAAAACAAGCTGACATGGACACCTGGGATCTCGTGAGTTTTCTGAAGTAACTGGGGCCTTATTAAGACATGAGCCTCTGCTAACGTTCAGCATCTTAGAGGTCCGGATAAGGGAAAGCTCATAACGCATTAATATGGTTGATGATTTTAAGCATATGGTTTACAAGGTGTGTAATACCTGTTAGAAACTGCTCTTCTGCTAGGTGTGCTTGACTGAAAATTGACTAAGCCAAGGTATTGATCAACATTTCCAGTCTTTAAGTTTGCAAAGAACCAAGAATCTCAGATGACAGTCACCAGGTTTGTGCTGGATAACATCACTAAAAGCATCAGGTGGCCAGAGTAGAATCTCAACAGCCTTCCAAGCTGGCTCCTAAATAGTATTCAAAGCCTGAAACTACAAAGTTAGGTGTTATCTCTGCTAGTGATGGAGCTTTGGATATAATAGTCATGCAGAAAATTTTAGGGCAGAGAGTTATGGTGTTTCGAAGCTCGCAAGAGCAAACGCAGATGCCCAAAGCTGAAAAAGAATTCAGAGGTCTTTTGTGATTTGCTGCTGAGGAGTATGTTTGGAAAGAGGATCTGCTCTTAAGAAAAAGGCCTGTGAATTGGTTCCAAAATCTGTCCTAATACAGCAGTGTAAATATCTGCCTGAGGTTATACTTTGTTTATTGCTTGGCAGTAGGAAATAAATAGAATACATGTTTTCTTTCCTAGCTCCTCCTCTGTTTTATTGTTCAAAAAAAATTTTTTTTTGTTTTATTTGTATCTAGTAAGAGAAGAAAATGAATGTGTTATTGCTAAATGATTTTTGTTTGCAAACTGAATGGTCTTAATGGGAAGGACAACATAGGAATTAGATTTAAAAAAATAAAGTAATTCATACAGAGATGAATTGCTACAGAGAAATAATTCATATAGAGATCAAGTCCAGTAGAAAACACATGGCCAGGGTTCACAGGAACTCATTTTTACTTTTGGTTCTGTGGATGACCTGCTGTATGACTTGAAGTCAAGTAACTTCTGTATTTCTGCCTCCATTTAGGCCCCTCATCTCCTTGTATAGGGAAGATTTCACAATCTGTTAAAACTTCTTCCTGAAAACTTTCTCCACAATAGCAGTTCAAATAGGTTCTTCTCTCAGCCAAGGGCCTGAACATTTCAGTAGAATTAATAGGGCCACAGACTTGGCAGAATGTTTTACTATTTATCCTCCATTTTTACAGGTCACATTCTCAATTTAGCTTCTCTCTCTGGCTGAAAGTACAAAGTGTTGTCTCACTTTTTAAATTTGGTATTTTAAAAATAGGTAAAGCATGAATAACTGAGACAAACAGTGTGCAGTATCACACCCTGGTTTTGCCCCTCCTCCTCCCTGCCAAATCAGCGAGCCCAGAAGCAGCTGGCTCGCTCAGGAACCCATAGCACAGCATTTAGAGGGCTTTGCTTGATAGCTTCCCCTAGAAGCATTTAGCCAACAATCACGAGCCACTCAAGTTAGTCAAAAGATAAGTGTACTTTGATTCTTCTAGAAATTAATATAATAAGTAACTCTTAATGGGAAGAAATTAAATTATCTCATGTTAAAGCATAATAGCATCTCTCATGAAGTAGATGCTTTTCACTGTGTGAGACAGCTTAAGACTGCAGCACAATTTTCAAAAATATCTAAGGAATCTGCATGCTTCAGTCTGGAAGTCTAAGATGGATTATCCTTTTGTCAAGTGCTGAAGACCTGCAACTTGCTTTGGGACAGTTTTGCGGAGTTCTTTGCCGCTAGCAAGTAAAGGTAGGTAGCTAGCATAGAAACCTTTAGCCCCCTCTAGTTTCTATGCCCAGGAGAAAAGAAACTGCTGTCAGATGAAAAAAACTGAGGAGTCTTTGCTGATAGTATCTGATACATTGCATTCCCTAAGAAGTTTTGGGACCTAACACTTGAGGAATGCTACCAGTGGGAGCAGCATTTGTCTTTACATGTAAGATGCAAATTTTATAACTAGTAATAAATTCTCATAATAGCCCTGAAGTACTAGATAGGGTAGACTACAAAATATATTACTTACTGTTTCTGTGTAATACTGTACTTACTAAGGTTTTTTTATGCCTTGTCGTTATTGATTTTTCTGGTACTCATTCAGAATCAAAGGGGCTGCAACTGGCAGCAGCCAGTCACTGCTCAGTTAATATTTCTCAGTTTCTGTAGTTAATTTGCTCCATGTTTTCTCCACATTATATCATTTTGCAGGAAATAATTGTGGAATGATATGTTTGGAGGAGCTGAGCTCAAGTTCAAATTAAAATACTGACCATGCTACATTTGCCTACTCTGAAGAAGGTAAATCAAGGCAGAGATCTAGTTGCAATGATGCAATGAGCTACCACTAAATCAACAGGTATATGATAAATGATTTGTGTGCAGACACTTAGTCTGATAATTTACTATGATTTCTTGTTTCAAGGTTGAGTTAAATACAAAACGTAGACAACTCCCATGACATTCACATTTCAGAAAATGGCTGGTCATCAAGCTATTGGTTAGATTCATCTCTCTAGATTTAACTAGGAATTCCATCTCTGATCTGACACATCTTTCCCAAAATAACATTTCATTGCCAATAGTACATTTCTGGGGAGAGAAAATGCTGTATGACTTTTTTTTATCAAAACCATTTAGTAAACCAAAAACTCCCAAATCAATCTCAAAAGCACATGAAGTTTCTTATATTTTTTTTTACTATTCAGCATCATCAGCTTTTCCAAGTATAATCTAGGAGCTTTCAGTTACCTAATAGCTGAATCCTAAAAGTCTTTTGTAGTTTAGATACATTGTCCTTAACATGACACCTCCCTCAGAATGATCATATCACAAAAGTAATTAGGCAAATTATAATCTAATACATGACAAAATGTTACCAGCTCAAGCCATGGGAAGTTATTCTGAGAATATCCGGTTTCTGCCCTGTGATTTACTGTTGGCTTTTGGAGCTAAGACTTAAAGTAAACCTGATAATGACATGAAATCATCTTGTCAGAGAAAAATACGGATATGAATTAATTATTTTAAATCTGATTTGTGTTTAATCTCTTAGCATAACTCATTAAACAAAAATATCTTTCCTTAACCTCAACTATTAAACTTTTTTTGTCATTATTGTAATATGACATTTTCTGATGCTGAAAGAAGACAGGTAAAACAATGTACATTCAAGCCGCAAACCAATCTATGTTTTGTAAAACCATCAAAATGTGCAAAGAGAGTTTAGACCTCCCCATGTGTCAAAATATTTTCTATCTTTCTCACAGATTTCTGCCTTTTTTTTCCCCTCTAGGATTTGTAAAATGTTAAGATAGAAATTTCGTGAGCTTTCTTCTCAGCAGGGGAATCAAACAGCCATCAAACTCCACTGCAGGTTCCTGCATCCCGTTAACCCCAAGCTAGCGCAGGTGCTTCGTGCAGCCCAGGTGCCACAGCAGCACAGGGAAGCTGCCTGTCCCAGGCAGGGCAGAAAGCTCCCACCGCGGCCTGTGCCCGGCCGGCCTTGCTTGGGCTCAGCTCCGATTTCTGCTCATAAAGCAGCCCTTCTCTGCAGCGGCACAACCAGAGCCCTCTGCCATAGAAACAGCCTGTGGGAGCCAAGGTTGTACCAGAGAACACAATCCCCTGGGCATGCATTAATCATGCACCATTTTCTGGTAAGGTTTACAGCTGTCAGCTTGTCTGCTGCCTGTGGAGATGTTTTGTCTTCTAGTTGCCTTCTCATTAATGTGACTCTGTTGTAGATTGGACTTTGTCTTCTTGCTTGGCAGTGAAATATTTCTTTCCACAAGGAAGCCATCTACAGCCATCTATTGCTTATTATAAATGGGAATTTATTCACATTAATCTTTAATAAACAGAAAATATAGGCATCCATAGCATGATGACATGCAATTAATTATCTTTTAGAATATAGGGTTTAAAAAAAAGTGTGATTGGGTAAGCTGTTTAAATGTTGGTCCTTTTTCTCCTTAACAGTAAAACTGCCTATGAATATTTGGGGCAGCAACTACTAAAATGTAATTTCATTTGTTCCATTTTAAGAACAAATTATCTTAATGAGAATGGTCTGCTTTGTGTACACTATTAGTGCCGTAGGACAAGAACTAGTGAGCTCAAATAGCAGTAGGGATAAATTCAGTTTAAATTTTAGGGAAGGTGGAAGGATCGTTAAAAGTAAGACTAATTAAACACTGGAGGAGATGGCTGCAGTAGGCAAACAGGGAAGGTTTTTAAGAACAAGTTAGATGAACATCTATCAGGACACTAAGGATTTTATGCCTTGGGATTAGAGAACTTTAGCTGACCTTCAAGACTGTAGCTGTTACCCTTTCAAGACTATTTTTCTATGTTTTTCTAATCATATATCACAGTGTTCCTCCCCCTGCTTTTAAAAAATATGGGCTTATGCTGCTATTCTTCAAACTAAAAAGTAGCTATTTGCCAATAAAAGTGAAAAAGCTGTTTATGTGATACACTACACTGTTTAAACTTGGTATGTCCTCAGATCAGCAGTCATCACAATCTGAAATACTTGTGTGTTGTCTTAGGAGTGCAAATCCTAAAACAGGCACCATTCTTCTTTTTGTGCTTTATTGGAAAGCAAATGATATTTAGTTAATATATGCTTGTAATTCTCATTACATTAGCATCCAAGCAACCATCATTATAACACATTTGTCAAGTTGAAGTTCAGTTTAAACTAAGTTTAAAATATGAGATTTTTATTTGTAAGGCATTTTTCTCCAGATACGGTATGAGCAACCAAGTTCTAAAACTATTCTCAAAATATAAGCACATACAACCAATTTATATAAAAGCTGAATTTTATTTAAATTATTAAATAGCCACAGATACAGTCTGACAATTCGAAACTATTGCAAAAAAAAAGAAAAAAAAAAGTGTCTGTGAAATGAAGAGACACATGATTACCTTGGCTGTTTTGGATGGTTGAAAATGCTTCATAAACTATGTCGTTAGTGTGTCTGGACCATTAAGTCTTCAGGCATGTCCATGCTTGAAACAGCCTGCTGTGTATCAGTGTTAAGTGATCTGAGGCAGTTGTAGAATGAATGCATACACCCCACATTGTTAAATGGTGACTACTATATTACCTGTGCCTTGTGTTTTATCACCACAAAGCACTGATAGTTCAAAATATCTACCCTGTGTTCCAGGCAGACACCCTGCCAAGCGTTGCTGTGCTTTGTGCTGGTGGTATCATTCAGTTTTGTTAGATTCTCTCCAGACATCAAAACTACTTGGAAAGCTTAATCTGCAGTGTAGTCTTGGCTGTCTTTTTATGTTTTTAAAGCATATACTCTGCTTTGCTATTTCAAGGCACTGCAGTTTTTCAGTGCCCAGCCAGGTAGCACTGATGAGTGCGGAGGTTCTCAGAACCGCGCACACCAGCAGGCTGCTGCGTGCACAGATGAAGTCATGTGAATTCCGTAGAAATAGGACTGTAAGACTCTTTGATGTTGTTCACAGCCCTATGTGTTATTTCCAATAGATAGGCATTTCCTGAGACAGCTAGACTAACTGTAGTGTTCCCGACAGCCTGCTATTTTCTCATTATTGTTGCTGATGTGTCAGTGAAGAAGGCTGGAGGCTAGTGTGCAAGGTTCAAAGCTGTAGCCTTCAGGAGAGTTGTTTTCCATTCCCACTCACAGCGACTTGGTTTTAGGGTTTCTGGATCATCCATTAGGTTTTCCATGTAGGATTCACACCCTGCTGATGTGAGTGGATGGATTAGGGCAGGACAGTAGGCCTTTTAGTTATAAAGAGGACTGATAAATGCCAGATGTGCTGCGGCTATTGTGGGAAGCTAGCTACGATGTTGCAAGAGAAGGGGAGTAATTGCTTTTTTATAACTGCAGTTGGTCATTCTGGAGAACATATTTTTTTTTCTCTCTCTCTAGAAAATAAGCAGTCTATGCATTGTTGCAGTGGGGTGTCCTAGTTCATCAAACCACTATGACAATTCAAATTACTGTGAAATGCTGAGCCCTACTGATCCTCTACCTACCTGGCAGCTGTAACTGCGCTGGAGGAGTTTTATTGAATTGTAATGATGATGATGTGTGTGAAGACATAATATATTCTTCTGCTTGGTGTGCAGGTATGTACATTTTCATTTTTTATCATGTTTTCTGTTCCAGAGAAGATGTCAACTTTTGATTTCTCTGTGTCAGTCTATGTGAAAATAAATGAATAGAGATAAATCCTTATCTTTTGTAAACCAGTTTAAGTGTATGAGGTCAACAGATCTGTGCTAGGCCTACTAAAGTCAATAGGGCCGTGCCAGTCTACCCATTTGTTTCAGTGGTGTAGCCCAGTGGCACGGTCATGAGCATTTATATAGAGAACCTCGGAATCCAGGCACTGCCTTTCTAAAGAGTTTCCAAAAACTGATGCATGCATTTAAAACCCGTTGCAATAAGAGAATAAAAATAGACAGAACTGGTTAACTCTCACCCTTTGGGATTGACAATTTAGGTTATTTAAGTCTCAAGCAAATTCTTTCTATTCCCTTCTCTTTGAGTCTTATGACAATATCTTGTTTCACTACATGACTCAGTTTTGAAGGAGCTATTACAGTGAAAGGTGCCAGGATGAAAAAAGACTTTACAGGAGCATGAGATGTATAGATAAATTCCTTGAGGAAAGCTTATCCACAAAACAACTTGTTACTTAGTAGGAGTGCTTGTCAATACTTGAAAGCTGTTCCAGATTAACTTGTATTATTCTGTACTAGTGTCTTATGTTCACAGACATCTTCTGTGTGTTACAGGTGCTTTACTAACTGACAGCTGCTCCGTGCCTTTGGAGCCAGAGGTGTTGGGATGGTGCATTCCTAAGCCAAACCAACTGCCGCTGTTAGCCAGCGGTACCCTCCGGTAAGCCCTACTGATTTTAGGTATTTGCTGGTCTTCATGTCTATGCCATCTACTCTTCCAAACTTATCCCAAACAAGTGGCATGCTGATTTTTCAGTCTTTTTGTATTTTTTTTATATACCACCCAGGACTTTTCCAATTGCTACCATATCGAGAGCGTGCATCTTAGCTATGTGGCTCTAAGTTATCTACAATTATTTACTGTTTACGCCTCGAGTGGTGACATACTTTCTCTGTAGAAATCTCATAATTATAGTACTAATCTGATAACCAGAATCTCATATAATCATTGCTTCTTACAGAATGTGCTTGTGGACCAAATGTATGGGTAGAGACTTTGCAATAGTCAAGTGATAGACTATAAGTTTAACAACAATAACAACTGTCTAACTAGCATCAAGCAGCAGCACATGATTCCCATTAGACTTGCAATGCAAATAGGGTTTTGTTTCATTAGCTGAGTCCAATCCATTGCCCAGAATGAATGATAGCAAAAAGAAAAGGTCAAAAGCTTGAAGTATTGCTTAAAAGAGAGAAAATGAAAGGAATTATGTTAAACTGTAAAATGATTTTTTAATTTAAAAATATAGCAGAATATTTATACTGTTCCACTAGGAATAATGATATGTCTCTTCAACATAGTATTATTGGGTTATTTGTTTTTGGTTTTCTTCTAAGATTTGTTTTTAAAGGAGAACAGCCAACATGTGGTAGGTATACTTTCAGTGAAATAAATAAAACACCAGAAAACTCACAGCAGGCAAAAGGAAAGGACAATATTGAATATATATGTAAATCAAAACTGAAAAATATTGGAGAGAATTTATACTTCCTTTCTATCTTGGGATGCTATGGGTTAGATTAGCACCATTTATAAGGAGCCACTGACATGTGCAGTGATCACCATGTACTGTGATCTCTCTCCTGTTGCATATATTACCTGACTGGAGGTGACATTTTTTTAGCAAGAAAATGCTCCTTTGGCTGCTACATCATTTAAGACTATAAGGGAACACTGTCAAAGAAAATTATGTTGCTACAGAAGTATAAATTCCACTGCTTTTTATAATGCTCTCCTATAATCTTCCTCAGATGATTTTAGGGGTTCTTGCACATCTGAAAGCCTTATGCAACAGAAATCAAATTAAGAATGTTGATGATGAATCTTTGAGAGAACTACAAGCAATAACATGCATGTATTTATGTAGCAATACCCTGACCATTATGTGATGCCTTGTTCTTGTTCCCTGTGTTCCAAAAGGTTTATGAATGTAGGACCCTATGGTCTTCTGTGCTGAATGCACATGCCTGTCATAAGCCAGGTGATCTCCTCTGGGTGATAGCAGACAACTGCCTAATTCAGTTATTCATTTTTTAATACTAACACAAATGGGAATAAATATATAGTGGCAAGAACTCAGGTGCTGCTTTTGCACTTCTTACAGTGCTGACCATTTTGCATCATCTTTCTGAAGTTTTGCAGTATTCTCAGTCTACTGAGAATGAGAATATACTACTAGTTAGACGGGTCAGGGGTTATTTCATAAATGAGATGGGAATGTGGATCTCTCATTTCCAAAATGCTAAGAACAAGGATACTTATGCATCCTTTTCATAACTTACTAAAATTTTCTGAAAGGATTATTGTTGCTCTGACTGTACTGCTGTTGATATCCGTTAAAGCTGATTTCAACAGCTGAAAATTCCTGCCAACCCTGACTTCTTTCAGAGCAGATTTCCTACTTTATAAAGCTTCTGCTTCAGTGAATCAGCTTACGACTTTTTCCTCAATATTCAGAAATCCTTTTCAATGCTATCAAATTTCAGTCAGTGGTAAATAAGAGGAACTGACTCCCTCCCCAGCTGAGCTAGAGAGGAGGGACAGAGACCTGCTTGTAGAAAGCTGCAGGACTGAACCCTAAGGAGGAAGTTACAGTAGAAGGATAAACAGATCTAACAGCTCACGGCTACCAAAGAGAGAAAATCTCTCTGCTCTGTTCTGCTTCTTTGTTTGAGTTGAGGTTGCTCAGCTGCATGTTCCTGAGCTGTCTCATGTACTTATGTCATCCAGACCTTTTGCAGAGATAAAAGTCTGTATCCCAAAATCCCAAGACTACCTGCTGTTTTGTTGAGTTAGTTTTCTGCTAGCTTAGTAAGCTAAGGCTGAGTCAGCCCACAAAGGGATCAGTATTGGTACAGGGCAAACAGTGAGAGAAGGAAGCAGATAGAGCAGAGGGGAAGAGTCAAGCAAGGAGAAGGAGCACATTAACCTTTTAGCAAGTGGCAGGCTTTTAGATCTGCCTAAAATATCATTTTTAACTACATTTTAACTTCACTGGAGGAAAAATGGGTTTCTGAATCATTTTATCCCATGACACTCTGACTCTGGCAAACCATTCCTGTGCTGCTTAGGAGGATATATTAGTAATACACAGTCATTTCTTGCTAGTACATACTTAAAAAAATACACACAGACACACACAAATAACATGTGACTTGTTACATTCTAAAAGTGAGTTACAAACATGCTAAAAAATAGTCTAAGTGAAAGAGAAAAATCTTTGAGTTTTATTTCTGGAAGTTTTATGGCAATTTATTCATTCTTATAACCTAAATAAAATGAGCAAAGCAAAAAGAGCATGTACAGCCAATTTGTCCCTGTTGCAATAAAATTCTAACCCTGTCACAGCTCCTCCTCTTTAGAATGTATCAGAGCTTGTTTCTTGATTTGTAATACAACACTATAGTCAATCTCGGGGCCTGTGTGCTATTGGTTCCTTTTTTATAGCTATTGAGAAGGAGATTGTAATTGTTAAGTTTCCAAGCTCTTTCTCTAAGCCATAAAAAATACACAGTTTACTGGACTCTAGGCAGATACACAGATATGTAATTAAATTAAGCTGTTGTGGGAACAATGCAACTTGGCTTCTTTTGTATCTTTTAATTCATTGTGAACTTTTGATAGAAGATTTTCTTGCACTATAGCACTTAAATGGTCTTTCTCACTCTCATTTGCC
>JAUBOD010000558.1:28765-43116 GCA_032353885.1 Nothura maculosa
CTTTTTCTCAGAGCCTTTATGGCACTTGCTGCCCAAACCACAAGTTTCCTAATCACAAGGAATTTTCATTAGAGACACTGAGGAATCCGGCAGCCCCGAGGACTTCACATGACTCCCCACCTCACTGGGCACGGGGGACTCCCCACCTCACTGGCCATGACCAAAAAAGGCTGCAGATGCTCCAGAGTCTCCTTTTTCCCTCCTACATCCACCAGTTCCGGAAGGATGACAGTTCCGCAGATCAGGAGGGATGGGAAACAGCTGTCCCTCCTGCACACACTCATCTCCCAGCGCACACACTGCTCCACCACGGTGCAACGGGACAGACGTGGCTTTTCTCCCCACCTGACTGCTGCTCTCAGCATTCCTGAGCTTCCTGGATGCGTGATCTGTGCTAAATATAAGCACTTCCAGCGGGGAAACATTCGGGATACCTAATCCTGGTTGGAAGTCCCGCTTAGGTGAGGCAATAGTTCATCTTTGATGAACTATTCTATGATTCTATGATCTAGAATTCTATGATTTATGATCTTGGGAGAACTGGGCTTTCTGCTGCAAGGAGCCACCTCTGGAGCCCTCCGTTAACTTGTGCCTACTGTAGGCACTAGGATCTGTGTCCTGTGCAAAAAGGATTTGGGGATAAGACAAGTGCAGCCCTAAGCTGTTGTGAGCTACAAAAACCACCTCCGCTGACCAAGGGAAAACATTTATTTTTCCCACTTAACTTCACGCAAGGTTTTGCAGCTCTTCCACTTTCTGTAATACGAGCATGCTGAAAAATGTGCAGCCCTCTGCATAGCTGGGGGGTCAGCTCATTCCAGGGCGCCTCGCTCTCCATGCTGGCGGTGGGAATTCCCGCTCCACAGGGCAAGGCGCATCCTTTGGGGAGGAACCTCTTGGTTGCTTGCAGTGCCCGGTTCCACCACGCCACGTTTCACGACGGCCGCACGCAGCGGTGTCGCCTTCCATCCCCAGGTTTCACCTTGCCTCGAAATAGCTGGGAGCTGAAACGGAGAGAAATCCCCCACGCAACCCGCCCTTCTTGTGTTTCTCAGATGTTTATAGATGTGCTGACAAGCTAAAAATCTATAAATTGTCAGGGGCCTCATGGCAATAGAAACGATTTCTTCCCCCTTGTTTGGACCCATCTCTCTTTGCCAATACGGCGTTTTAAGAGCCCCTTGCAAAAGCAAACTGAGCTTTAGAATAACATTTGCTCACGGGGCTGCAGCAGGCTCCCGGGGGAGACTTTATTTCGTTCCATCATCCACGCTGAACCGGTGCCAGCTTCCTTCTCCTGCAGAAAGCCACGGCATGAGGCTCGCTTACGCCTTCCTCTTGCGTTGCTTCAACGTGCCACGAGGCTCCTTGCCTGGTCTTTTACTCCTGGTGATAATCCAGAGTGGTATCAGTGCTACAGAAGCGCCTCTTTCTTTCCTGATTGCTGTCCAGAAATTCCCTGAGCTCGTTCTGCTCCTTTTTGTTCGGTGACCATGATTGTGTCGCACCAAATCCGTAGGAAATCCTGGCAGCTCCTTTGCACCTGCTGTCCTCCCAGCTTTATTCCGTGTCTATGGGAATGGGAAGCGTCTCCGTTCTGTCCTGTGCTTCTTGCTGGTACTTCTTGCTGGCTGCTAAAGCATTCAGAGAACAAGGATCAGCGTGGGCTTTGGGTGCGGAATTTGGGGAGCTTCAGCATCCAAAGGGCGTTTTAAAGGATTTTCACTGTTACTGCAGCTCTCAACCAGTCCCTGTCTCCTCACTGGGAATTGCCATGGCATAAAACCATCCTTCTGTTTTCCCTCCTCTGGAAGGGAGCGACTTGTTCGCTGCAAATCGTTTTGTTCATTTGGGCCATATCTTAAAAGAAATTCCTATGAACAGATTTTGCAAGACACCTTCTTGGCACGGACCCTAATGTATTAACCGCAACGATATCCCTACAGGTTATCAGCTCAAACCCGGCCTCCGCATCCGGATTTTAGCCTCAAATTCCTTGTGGTCTTGCCTTAATTCCTCAAGGTCGCTTTTACTTTCTATGAGCCATTCAATTAATGGCTCCAGTGTGATTCAATCCTCTCTAAACATTCCTCACCTTGGAAACCACATTGTGCCTTTTGTCCCGAGCAGTGAGCCTATCCCCAGGGCCTCTCGGGTCCTTTCCATGAGGAGGAGATTACGGAGAGGGAGACGGAGATTTCTTTGGAGCAGCCTTGGTTACTTCCACCAAATTTATTCCTGACCAAGTTAGGAATTAGGCATCTGGAGACAGTCTTTTCCCTCTATTCCGAAGCCATCTTCCAGCCCACACACTGCACTTAAAGCCCCTCTTTCCAGTTCCTCTAAGGCTCTGGATTTTCTGGCTGCTCTCAGACATTGATCTGGCTGCTTCTTTCATTTTCTCCTAACTCTGGGACATTCAGGCGACTTCAGGCAGCTACGTGGGATGGCATTTCATGAAACAATATTTTTTCTCAGCAGCAGAAGTAAGCTGCTATATAGAATAATAGCTCAAGCAGGCCTTAATTTAGAGATTTTTTTTAATGCCTCTTTAATATTTTCATCATATATTGCCTTGACAGTCTCAGGCAGGCTTTCTGCTTCGGATGTGTCTGAAAGTGGGTTTATTAGCTTCATGCCTTCAGCAAGTTACTCCTTTATTTTTCCCTCATGGAACAGTATAATTCTGGCAACTTCCATGTAAAAATCTTGCTATTTTTCTCTTTGATAAAACTTTACCTCCTTGAATGATATCTCCTCATTTTCCATATCTTTTTTTCCGGTGCTAATTAAGCATGCCAGTCCAGTCCTGGTCCTTCACAGTCCTGTTTAATAGCTGGTATGCATTTGTTCTGGGCTTCAATGTGAGGTCTAAATAATCCCTAAGCCCCAAGCAAGCATTTAACCCTTTGGCCGTCCCTTTTCAAGCTTCCTGATTCCCATATCAATCTCCTTCCCCTCCTTTTTTAAAAATCAAATATTTCTGTAGCAGATTTTTGGCCCTTGTTACTCTACAGAGATGTTGATCCCCGCTCATTATCACCACTTCCACAGTAATATTTTGAATGATACTTTTGTGCTCAGCTTAAGACCACAGAAAGGGCATTTTTTTCCCCCGGGAATTCCCTGGTTTAGGGATTTATGGTGTCTGGAAATGCAGTTTCAGCCTCGTGCCCTGGTGTCGCTAAACGGGTCGATAAAAGGCTAATTGAAGCTGGTCCTGCTCCGTGCTGATCTCGTAGCCTGTCTGGGGGACAGTCAGCATTTCACATCTAATCCTACACTTTCCCTAATTAGGTCTGGCATTTCAGTCCAAGAAAACCCATGCTGTTTATCAATATTATTAAATTGCCCCTGAGCTTTCTCCGCTGTACAGCAGCATTGGCATGATTTCCTTCCAGTCCCTTAAATAATTGGCACCCTGGTACTACAGGATCGAACGGATGATCGTCCTTCTGCTGAGCTCCCAGATGCCCATTATGTCAACACATATATTTAAAACAAGGCGATTCCCCCATCTATTTCCTCAGGCTTCCAGCATTTAAAAAGAAGCCCCTCTGCATCCACAAGAACAAATTACAAATAAACCCCCAGGTCTCCAGTCTGCTGTGAGACACAGCAAGCAGCACAGAGAGAAAATCCTCCCTTTCCTAGGGGTTCGGCAGATATTTTCATGACATGCTGGTGTCACTGGAGCTCTGCATTTCTGATGGACGTGGTGACAGCTGCTCTCAAAGCAACACCCTGCCACGAGCTTGCAAAGAAGCAGCAGCACAGCTCCCCTCCTGCCAACATTATATGCTAATTTTATGTTTCATTTTAAAGGTCCCTCAAAGACAGCGTTGTGGGAATTATCCATCATATCCTGCCCTAGTGAGGAAAGATTCTAGTAACAGGGTAAGAGAGCTGGGAAAAAAGTAATTAACACCCTTTCCCACTCTTGCAAATACTCACGCACAGGCTCACACTCCTAGGTGTGATTTTTTGTTTCCCTTTAGAAAAAGTTAATTTGTCTTCTGAGAGCCTGCCCTTCCTCTTAGCATCCCCCAAAAACACCCAGGTGCAACTTACTTGCAAAAATAAGTTGGAAGGATGAGGAGCAGGTGTTAAAATTCTGTCTTTGTGGGTTTTTTTTCCCCTGCATAAATATAAGAGTTAAAACTAAAGGAAGGGAAGATATTGGAGCTGATAGGTCATGTTGGAGGAGGAAGGAACTCAAACGATCACCTACAGGCACCTGACCTTCTATTCATTTGCCTTCCTCCTGGATGACTCTATAGAATATTACAGGTGCACATTCTTCTCTGATTCCTCTGCTCATTCTCTGACCAGAATGACAGTCATGGGTTTCCAGGCTGGGCTTAAATGTAGTTTCTTTAAAATAAATAAAGCAGGCAAGCAAGCTATGGATACCAGGAATACAATAGGATCACGCAATGCATATTTATAAAGAACAAATCGTGACAGCCATAAACACTCTTTCCTCTGAATTAGCTTCCCCTTGACCCCTACATCTGTGCAAAATTCAATTAATTCATGTTCATGTGACAAGTTCTTTTATAATGGGCAAGTAAGCTATTATTATGTTTTCATTATCATCCATCATCGTGGTAATATCAGGCCAAAGAGACTGTGTGACTAAAACTGTGAATGCAGATCTTATGTAACTGGCTTTTTAAACTACCAGCGTCTCACAAAACCAAATTCATAAATTAGCTTCTCGGGAGTTAAACAACGGATAAGTCTAGCTCTGCTTTTCAGCTCTGTGATGCAAAGGAATGTGCTTTGCTATAAATCATGTAGCACTCCTTATGTATTTGCTCTCTGGATTCTTACACCCAAATAACATTTCTTGTTTGGTTATAGTTTGGAGATGTGGGCAGTTCTATCTGCTCTTTGACTTTTGGCAAAGAAAAAAAAAAGCCATACATAGAAATGCAATATATGGAATAATTTTAGAGTTACATAATGCGCAATGATATTGCAAATCATGATTCATTTTATCTATTCTCTCCATAAGGCGAGAAGGGAACATTTAAGTGCCTTATCTAAGTGTTGCATAAGACGGGCCGTAAGACTTTGCTGCATGAAATTCCTGCTCGAACCGCAGAAAAGCCGCTCGAATCGCTCTTAGCGGAGCAGCCACGGCTGATTTGAAAATTCCATGAATAGCGAATCCATCGGAGCGCTTAGGAGCTGCGAGTAACGCGGGCACAATCAGAACGTGCTAATTAATAGGCAATAATTAACCACAGATTCATTCTAGAACCGGTTCTTGCCTCGGCGGTTCCTCGCCGTGGCCGGGCGAGGGTGGCAGAGCCTGCAGGAACGGGAACACACAACAGAACAAGATGGTTTTCCAGCTGCCGGATTACCCCTTGGCCTCAGAGGAATTTGCGGAGCTTTCCCAAGTTTCTCCCTGTTTTTAGGAGTGACGATATGGGGTGAGCCGTGATGGAGGCCCTGGGAGAAGCAATGAGCACTCGGGTGCCCCACGGCTTGGTGGCCAGCGCCGAACAGACCTGCCATGACCACGAGGCCACGTCAGATGACGGGATTTTCTGGTTTACTTGGCCGCTTTGGGCAAGGATTTCCGCACGTTTCCTCACACGCAGCTGGGGGTGGCTGCCCCCGCAGCCCCGTCGCCGTCCTGAGGATCTGAGCGCTGCAAATGTTAAAAATAATAAAAAAGCAGCAAAATCGCCAGCTCTTACCCTGGGGCAGTTGGTGTGCTGAGCATCTCCTTGATATTCCAGACGTTCAAATTCATCTTGGGTGGCTAAGCGCTGGAAAAGGAAAGGGAAGGACATGGAGGGGGGCTGGAGCGGCCCCGGCGCCGTCGTCTCTGCCTTTAGCCGCTCTCCTCTCCCTTTCGTCCACGCTGGGGTCTTTTCTCACGGTGTTTCTCCCCCCACGGTGCTGTCACTCACCATGGGGACAGCGCAGACCCCACGGCCTCCCCAGGCCCCAGAGCCTCCCCAGGCCCCACGGCTTCCCCAGGCCCCACGGCCACCCTAGGCCCCACAGCCTCCCCAGGCCCCACGGCCTCCTCAGGCCTCACAGCCTCCCCAGGCCCCACAGCCACCCCAGGCCTCACGGCCTCTCCAGGTCCCAGAGCCTCCCCAGGCCCCACAGCCACCCCAGGCCCCACGGCTGCTCCAGGCCCCACAGCCTCCCCAGGCCCCACGGCCTCCCTAGGCCCCATGGCCGCTCCAGGCCCCATGGCCTCCTCAGGCCCCATGGCCTCCCCACGCCCCACAGCCTCCCCACACCCTCCAGCCCCCCCATGCCCCATGGATGTCCCAGGCCCTACAGCCGCCCAGCCGGGTCCTCCCTGCACTCACCCCAGGGCCTCCCACTGTGGGGTGGTTGCTGCCCCCGTTGTCGATCACGGCCTGTGGGCCCAAGGCCTGTGGTTGCCACAGGGAGCGGGGCCTGGGATCACAGGGGGTCTGAGGGACACGTGTGGGGGGATCATGTGTGGAGCTGGGGGCCTGGGAGCACATGGGGGACTGCGGATCTTAGGATCACGTGTGGGGCTGGGGGTCCTCTGGGATCACACATGGGGCAGGGTTCCTCTGGGATCACGTGGGATTGGATCACAGGTGGAACTAGGAGACTGGGATCACTTGTGGGGCTGGGGGTTCTGGGATCTCATATGGGGTTGGGGATTACACCTGAGGTGAATGTTCCAGGATCACCCGTGGGGCTGAGGGTCCTCTGGGATTGCGTGTGGGGCTGAGGGTCCTCTGGGATCACCCGTGGGGCTGGGGGTCCTGGGAGCACTCATGGGGCTGGGGATCCTTGGGCCACATGTGGGGCCGGGATTCCTAGGCCGACACCACAGGACTCTGGGATCCCAGCCTAATCTCCAGTCTCTCCAGGGCAGCAGGATGGCACCTGCTCCTTGCCGCCTCCTTGTCCAGCCAATTCCCGCAGCATTCCCAGGCTGACAGGGACGGGAATGCAGTGCTGACCCCCCGGCACTGCTCCCGAGGAGCCCAGCCATCCCAGAGTCCTGCTGCTCTGCTCCGGGATCCTGCGCAGCCCCTCATGCAAACACTGCGTTCGGGAAGGCAGTGATTTAATTTTGCCCATTAGGACATGACAAAAATAACCCATGATCTAAACACTCCCTGGGGAAAGATTTTCAAATATGGTTGTGCTGGAAATTTTTTCCTTGTGCTTTGTGCCCTGCTATTCCTCAGGAATGGGATAGGGGCATGTCACTATTTGCCTAGCTTTTCATTTTTATTTATTTTTTCCCCCCTTGAGTTCAAAGCAATTTTAATGCTGGATAAAACGCTTGGCCGTGGTTCGGAAGATACTCAGTAATACAGAAACACTAATACAGCTGCTGTAACTTCACAGATGTATTCCAGAATCCGGGCGCTTTTCCGGCGTGCTCTTTCTGCCTGGCAAGCTTCTTTCGGAGTGAAAAGCCTCCAGCTCCGCAGTGTCAAATGAATGCCCTGCTTTCTGTGTGTATCTGCTTTCCTTAGCAAATACTGCCGAAGCGAAGCTTTTGCTAACCGAATAAACAAAGTAAAGCAACACCAAACTGGGCTTTTAGCCTGAAGAAGCTTCTCAGAGTGCCGCTCTGTTGGGTTTTGCCTGTAAACAGCAGTGCGAAGTCTGATATAAATAGCTGAAGTTTATCCCCGTGGCTTGTTTGCGCTCGGACCATATGATCATAGCATCATAGAAGCGTTGTTGTTGGAAGAGACCTTCAAGATGGCCCTGTAATGGGCAGCTTCCCTAAGAATAAAGCCAAGAATTGCATTCGTATCCAGGATCAGCCTAACAGCCAAGACAGCTGTGGACTTGAAGTCTATCTCTCTCCAGAGAGCTCTGCTGCAAGGAACATTAACATTTATGGGCCTTATTGAATAGATGAAGGTCTCACTATATTCCTGAATTTGGCACCCTTGGTTGTACTGACCTGTGTGTGACTCCTTCACCAGCTGTGCTGGCCGTGGTCGGTCATATATGGCACTACCTCCTATAGGGCTGCCTTCATCACTTGGATGTCCATAATTACCAAGGTGGTCTAGAACACTCTTCTCCAGAGCTTGTGGGTTCCCATGTTCATTTACAGCCTTCTCACCATTATTAGGAATGGATTTTCCGGTGCTTTGTGCACCAGAGATAAGCTTGGTACATTATTTTTAGTTATTATGCAGAGCTCTTCGCATTTCTGAGGTGGCTGGAGCTCTCCGGTTTGAGCATCTACCAAGTTTGAGGAGTATGATAAATGAGATTTTGTATTTCCATCTCTCCTGACAACCACAAAAAATTTCTATGAAGAAACATATTTTTTTAATTACGGGCTTGACAGCTTACTCCCTTTCCAGTCGCCCTCCCTCATCCCTAACGCAGCTCCTCTGAGATTAGTAATGTTGCCAGGCACTGCCTTGGAGAACTACTTATATCTGAAGTAACAGACTGTGCTCCTAGCATTAAGTGCTGTGGCCAGGTACTTGAAGCTTTTCATTTGGTAGAAATTAGAAGAACATGCCAGCAGATAGACAGCAATGTTCCTTAATATTTTTTTTCCTTCAAAGTGCATGTAATTTCACTGGGAACTCACAGGGACCCTTCTGGCTGTGCTGTGTCAGTCTTCAAGCGTGTTCAAGGCCATCATGATCTATTTTGCCTTTTGGCTTTATTTTTTCTTTTATTATTTGGGGTTTATTTTTATTTTCAGATTTATTTTGCCTTTCTCCATCTGTCTCTCAGCTATTGCCTCGACTTCTCCCTTTCCCTCATTTGAGCAGGGCTCTGGTCCTATCTCTCAAAGCATAGATAGAAATGAGTGAAAAAAAACAAACTTTCAGGAAAAATCACAGATTTTTCTTTGTGTTCTCTGCCTAACCCCAGACAAGCAGGGTCACCCGATGAGCTCCTACTTCAGTGCCACCACAGCACGTGTCTCTAAAGATTCATTATCACATAGGTAGTGCTAATTCCTCTCACTGTCTCTTCTTACCAATTGCGGCTAACGCGGCTGGAGCGCTCGCTGGGAGCTGCAAGTCACATTCCTCGTTTCTGCTAGTAAACAAGCAGGCGATGCTGAAAGCCGAGCCACTTGGAGCCACGTGGATTTGAAGCGGGAACGCACGCCTGGGGTATTTAACAACTGCTATTGAGTAATGCCCTGCGTCAGCCTTAATGCCGCTTTGGCATGGAGGAGAGGAGATGAAGGGACCTTGTGGTAGTCTCTGCAAGGGCTGGACCAAACTGGGCTCAGCCCTGCGTGATGTGGGGTGCCAACCAAGGGGGTTGTGATGAGAGGGAGGCTCTCCCGTGCCCGGCCTGGGATATGCAGCATTCCAGCATCCCTGGCTCCAGCGGGATGCTCCTGGAGCCCGGTGGAGGGGGATGAGAGCATGGCCAAGGCTGATCGTGTCAGCCTTGGAAAAGGTGATCCTGGTGGGATGCAGGGGCATCGTGCATGTGGGAAGCTGCTGCAGTAACACTGCACCCTTGAACGAGGTTGAGAGGGGATCTGATCAATATGTATAAATAGCTGAAAGGTGAACATAGGGAGGAAAGGACCAAAGTCTTAGTGGTGGCCAATGACAGGACAAGGGGCAACGGGGATAAATTGAAGGACAGGCAGTTCCATCTCCATGTGAGGAAGAAATTCTGCACTGTGAGGGTGCCCGAGCCCTGGCACAGGCTGCCCAGGGAGGTGGTGGAGTCTCCTTCTCTAGAGGTCTTCAAAACCCACCTGGATGCCACCCCATGCTCTGGGTGTCCCTGCAGGAGCAGGGTTGGACTGGATGATCTCTAGAGGTCCCTTCCAACCTCAACCATTCCATGATTCTGTAGTGGGTTATAACTCCGGGTAATGGACCGGCCTCGCTCTCTGGATAAGAAGGATAAGAAGCCCCGCAATGCCTGGCACGCCAAGAAAGGGAGCACATGGGGCTTCCCCGGCAGGGCTGGCACCACCGTGGGGCACTGCAGGCTTTGCTGGGGCACGGACACCTGCAAGAGCGACACCAGCGCCATCCCGCTGCTCCAAGCCCCTCAGCCAAGCAGTGGGGAGGGTCCCCAAGGGCAGGAGCCACCGAGCTGCCGGGGTGCCCCTCTGCGGGGCCTCGGGGCTCGCTCACCCCGCGGGCTGGTGGCCAGGGCACCGCTGGGCTGCGGATCAGGGGGTCCCCGTGGGCGCTGCGCTCTGGCACCCAGCAGTTTCTATAGCAACTCCAGAGGCAGGAGCAGGCAGGACTCGGCCAAGGTAGCAGCTCAGGTATCCAAGGATATTCCTCTGGAAAGGCAAGCACGGACCCCAGGGACAGCATGCGAGACCTGCACCCCCTGGGCCACCCAACTGCAGCCCCTTGAGCCGCCCTCCCATTAATGCGCAGGAGGAGTCTCTGCCCTTTCCTTTCCCTTCCCTGAACCAGTTCCAACTTTTCCCGCGTGACGCCCGCGGATGCAGCCGCCGCTCCAGCTGCGCGAGCGGATGCCGCGCTCTGCAGGCAGCGCTCACTGCCCGCCCAGGGATCACGCCGGCTGCCGTCTCCAAAAGGTCACGCATTCACATTTGATATTTACCCAGACCGGAGAGACCTCCCTCCTGCCGTGCTGCCATTAGGAGACGGAGCCTTTCCATGCATCTGCAGCATTGCTCCGAGCAGGGGGCAGCCGGGCGAGCCTGCCGTGCCAAGCGCGCGGGTGGTCACTGGTGAGGGATCCTGGTGCTGCTGCTGCCCACCCGGCTCTTCCCGACACCGGTGGTAGGGAATGGCACGAGGCTGGCAGCTGCATGCGGCACCTTGGCTGCATCCGTGCGCTGCAGCAGGGCTGCAGGTCATGGCCAAGGCTGGGAGCCCCAGCGTGGGCACGAGTGCCAGCCTCGGGGACACTGCTCTCCTGAGCCACCAGGATGCGCATTGGGAATGCTGGTGCTGCGGTGGCATCCCGTCCCCAAATGCTCGGATGCAGGGGCTCCTCCTGCACCCTCTCACAGCCTGGCCAAGCCCTCAATGCCTTCACCACCCCTGTACTCACCTCCTTGCCGCACGAGGGGCCGGGCAGCAGCCCAGTTCTCCAGCCCCGCGCCCATTTCTCCGGCCACAAGGGGAGCAGGCGGCCGCAGCGGGGTAAAACTCCAGGCGTTTCGTTTATTCGAGGCGCTACGGCACCTCCTAGGCACTGAGCTACAGGGCACCTCTGCGCTACATGAGACATCGACTGGGTCTACGACGACACGGCACGCACTGCTACACACACGGCACGGCCACGCCGCCGCCTCGGGCACGGCGCCGCACGGCCCGGCCGGCGCTGCTCCCGGCGCTGCTCCCGGCACCGCCGGCATTGCGCGGGCTCGGGCACGTGGCCACCCTGTCCCCGACTTGAGGCACTTGGTGCTGCGCTGGGGCCGGGCGGCGCTCAGGGCGCCTCGCGCAGGCACAGCGCCTCCACGGCGCCGCTGGGGCCCTGCGCCACGCCGCCGATGACGAAGAGCAGCCCAGGCGCCGCGCAGCTCGAGCAGGAGCAGCGGCCCGTGGGCATCGGCGGCAGCGGCTCCCACTTCTTCCGCGCCAGGCTGAAGCCTTCGGCCGAGGCCAGCGGGCTCGACTGGTTGCCTGCAATGAGATGGTGCGGCCTCAGCGGGCCCCTCCGGACACCCGTGTCGCTGCTCATGGACAGTGTGAACCTTCACCCTGCGCCACCGGGCACGGCCGCGGTGCCATAGGGGTAAAAGCTCCATGCAAGGCAAGGGGTGCCCCAGGGCTGCTCCCCTGGGTGCTGGAGCTGCTGGGAAGGGATGGATGGAGGGATTTTGGGTGCTGCACAATCCCCACTACCAATCGGGTAACCACCAGGTGGCAAAAACAGGAACCAAACTGCATCGATTTTCCCCTCCACAGGCAAAGCTCATTCTCCTCTCTGAATGTGAAGCTCCCGCACACGCGATGGGACTCGTGCCCCACACTGGGCATTACCGAGGCCGCCCACGGCCACCACTCTTCCTCCGAGGCAGCCGGCCACGAAGTCAGCTCTCTTCTCCCTCATGCGCACGGCGCGGCTCGGCTTGCTCCAGGCGCCTGGCAAGGGCAGAGCGCTCAAGCAGCGCCCACCGGCACCGGTGCCATGGCGGGCACCGGCCCCGGCACTCACCCTGCGCGGGGTCGAACATCTCCACGGTGTTGACGAAGTGGGGCCGCGAGTAGAAGTTGTGGGGGCCGGGCTGCTGCAGGCCCCCCAGGCTGAAGACGACGCCGTCGGCCATGGCGCAGGCGGCGAACGCCCGGCGGCTGGGCACGCCGGGGTAGCGCGTCCAGCTGCGCGTCTCCAGGTCGAAGGCCTCCAAGGCGGTGACGGGCAGCTTGCCCTGGCGGCCCCCTGCGCCCGGAGGAGACGCTGCGGCACGTGCGCCTATCCCGGGATGGGATGGGACCCAATGCCGGGTCCGGAGCGGGTGGCATCGCCCGCGCCGCGGCGCCTACCCAAGACGAAGATCTTGGTGCCGTGCAGGAAGGCGGAGGCCCCGTAGCAGGGGGTGGGCATGGAGGGCAGCGGCTGCCAGTGGTCCTTGGCCGGCTCGTACACCCGCACCAGCGCCTGCGGGGCCGTGTCCGCCCCCATGCCGCCCAGCGCGTAGACGGCGCCATCTGCAAGACAGGCGGATCCGGAGCGAGCGGCGCCGCCGGGACGGGGCCGCGGCGCCCGGATCGCCCGCCGTGCCGCCCGGGGACGGGAAGCGGGAGGGAGCACCCGGCCATCCGCTCTAATTGGGCTCGGCAGCACCATCTCCCTGGAGACTCCATGGCAACACAGCCATGCTGCCAAATGCCGCTTCCACTTGCCCCGCGCCGGCTGGCACCCCGTGCCGGCTCCCGCCGCGGCCGCCAGCCCCTCGGCCTCCTCGTGCGGGCAGCGGGCGCTGCGCTGGGCACTGCAGCCGGGTGCTGCTCCAGGGCTCCCTGGCAAAGTTTGGGCAGGAGCATCTTTGGCTCTGGGCTGGCATGGGGCTCGGCAGGGCAGGGCTATGGAGCGGGGAGCCAAGGGCCTTCAGGGCCTGCGTGACCAAAGCCACCTTCACCATGGTGCCATTGCCACCTGATGGGGCATCTGGGAGCACAACAGGGGCAGTTGGGCTGCAGAGTGACCAACCCATTAACTGGGCAGCCTGAGGGTGCCAGGGCAAAGCCCTTGCCCCATGTCTCACATGGCAGCGAGGCCCATCCCGCCTGGAGCGCCGCCGTCCCGCGGGCCTCGTGCCAGCCCCTCACCTCTCTGCACAGCAGCGATGCCCATGGAGGGCTGGGCCAGGGCCGCCTTCTTCTCCCACTTGCCCTCATCCACGTTGTAGACCTCGACGGAGGCGAGGGGGCTCTGCGAGGCGTCCACGCCGCCCACCACGAGCACTTGCTTGCCCAGGGCCAGGGCAGCGGCTCCGGCACGCGGCGTGGGCAGCGGTGGCAGCGCGCTCCAGCGCTGCGTGGGCACGTCGAGCACCTCGGCGGCACCCGAGGGGCGCCCGCTGCCGCCGCAGCCGCCCAGCACGAAGAGCTGCTCGTCGCGGAGCGCGGCGCTGCAGTACACGCGCCGCGTGGGCATGGCCGGGAAGGAGGCCCAGGCGAAGGCGCCCGCCGCCATGGAGCGGCTCAGCCGCCCCGGTGGTGCTTGGCGCCCGCCGTGCCGCCCATCCGGCCCGCAGCGGCGGCGCTCGGCACGGGGCTGGCGGGCGCCCGCGCTCCTTCCCCTGCGGGCAGAGCGGCGGCATCAGTGGTGGCACCGGCGGGCACGGACACAGCGGTGCCCGGTGCACGTCCTAGCTGCTCCTCCGGGTCCCGGTGCACATTGTGGTCGCCCTCCCGCGTCCCGCTGCACGTCGTAGTCACCCCACCAGATCCCGGTGCACAATGTGCAGCCGCCGGGGCTCCCGGTTCACAGCCCGCACCCACGGGGGGCTCCCCATTAGCAGCCCGTGCCCACGGGGGGCTCCCAGAGCACAAACTGCACCCACGGGGCTCCTGGTTCACAGTCCGCACCCACCGGGCTCCCAGGGCACGGCCTGCAGCCCGAGGGGCTCCCGGGAGGCTCCCCGTGAGCAGCCTGCACCTCGAGGGGCTCCCGCTTCACAACCCACACCCACGGGGCTCCCGGTGTCCCGGGGGGCTCCCGAGGCCCCGCGTTCCGAGGAGCTCCCGGTGCACAGCCCGCATCCCGGGGGGCTCCCGGTGCACAGCCCGCGTCCCGGGGGGCTCCCCAAACCCCGCATCCCGCCCCCCCGGGGCTGCCCCGCGGGCGGCTCCCGGTGCCGCTCCGCCCCGCGCTCACCTCGCCGCCGCCCCGCTCCGCTCCGCCGCGCTCGGCGCCGCCGCCGCCCC
>JAUBOD010000558.1:43945-56018 GCA_032353885.1 Nothura maculosa
GCTGTGCGGCGTGGGCAGCGCTTCCCGGGGCGCTGGATCCAGCCCAGCTGCTGCTGCGGGAGAGCAGGGGACACCGGAGCACCCGCGTGGCTGCTGTGGTGACAACAGCAGGTCCCTGTCCCTAAGCAGGCGAGCACAGAGCCATCCGGGAAGCAGGGGGCCGAGGGGAAGCGCCGGTGGCAGCGTCGCTCCGGGACGGCAGCGCTTCCAGCACGCTGGGGAAGGGAGCCAGCAGGAGCAGGTCCTCCCAGGGAGCCCATCACACAAGCTCCCGTGTCCCTTGAGCTTTGTGGAGAGGTCCTGGAGGTTCCTGGGACAACTGCGCGACCACAAGACACACTGGAGAGGAGAGAGCTCAAAGCCCAGCCTGGGACAGGGAAGCAAGCAAGGAGCAGCCCAGGCTTAAGCACCCTTAGGCTGGGGCTGAGCCCTGGCCGCGGCGTCACTGTCCGTCCCGCAGGCGCCGCGGGGAGCCGCTCTGCGCGCGCGCCAGGTATCGGTCGTAGTTCTCCTCGCACGTCTGCACGCAGCGGATGAAATAGTCCTCGTCGGTGATGGCCTCCACGAGGTGCGTCTGCACCAGGCACACGTCGTAGAGCTCGGAGGTGGGAGCGCGGCGGGCGCCGCTGCCGCCCGGCTCCGTGAACACCTGCGGAGACAGCCCGTGTCTGCCCGCGGGAACGAGGGCCACGCGCTCCTGCCGTAGGGATGACGATTCTCCCGATTTCCCCTATCCCCCAGCAAGGGCAGTGTCGATGGAAATGAGCCCTGCTGATGCTCCGTCGCCAGCTGTGCCTGCTGCGGAGATGATGCCTCCCGATCCATCTGATCTGCACGTGGAGAACCCCGACATTGTCATCCCAGATACCCCAGGGCTCCACAGGGGGCTAAGGGGGAATTCCTTCCTTCCCCTTCCTTCCTTCTCTTTTCTTCCTCTTCCTTCCTTCTCCTTCCTTCCCCTTCCTTCTTTCCCTCTCCTTCCTTCTCCTTCCTCCCTCCCTGGGTGGTTTGGACCCGCTGGCAGCACATTCCAACATCAGCAGGTGTCCACCCTCCAAGCTCTCTTCTCCCTGCGCTAATGCCCCGTTCTGCACCCGGGCACCCACGCTGCCCCTCGGACACGGAGCGCCAGCACGGGCAGCGAGCGGGGCCGACTCAGCCCAGCCTTGATCCTGGGCCTTGATCCCCCTTCCTATTGGAACAGCAGGGAGAAAGAGGAAAAGGAACGTGCCCGAATCGGCCAGAAATACCCTTGAACCAGGGCGGCCTCCTGAGAGGAGCAGCCACGTACCTGGCAGTGAACAATCGTGTCCGTGTCGTCCAGGTGGATGTTGTCGTCAATAAAAATGTGCTGAACAGTGGGATCGTAGGGGTCAATCCACAGGGGCTTCCCACCCTGTGCAGAATACTCGTTTCTGGCCCACCTAAAACAGCAAGCAGGGCAGCAAACGGTCGGGGAGGGACATCCCAACAACTCATGGAGCTGGGCAAGTCTGTGTGAAGGAAAAGTGGTATGGGAAACACAGCCTGGTCCCTCTGCCCACTGCTGTCTCCCACCAGAGAAGCATTTTATAGGTGCACCAGAGGCTGCTTGGGGGAAAACAAGAGGGGCACGAGGGGATGGAGACCTGAGGAAAGGTGTAAGAGCCCAGTGAGTCTCTCTGTGTCGAAATGGGGAGAGTAGAAGTTACAGGGGGGATGCACAGAAGACATGACAAAGAAGACCTCAAAACCAGGCCCTGTCTCTTGGAGAATCGGATGGGAGAAGATGCCCAACTCACTTGCCCAGCAGCCCGTTTCTCACCAGTCAAAGTGGTCTTGGAAGCCCCCGATTCCCTCGAAGGAGTTGAAGTAGTCGTAGAGCTTTCTTCCATCTTGGCGGGTGGAAAGTCGCTCGGATCCCCGGGTCAGCACCACCTCTCGCTCACTGCAACGAATTTGGCCAGGAGTGAGGTCCACAGAGAGCTGCAGCAGCATGGAAACGAGACAAGAGGAAAGGTTTCCAAAGCAGACAGATTGTTTAGTGTGCTGTCAGAGACAACAAGCAGCAGGCTCGAGACTTATGACAGCGTGGGAGGACAGCACTGGGGAAAACACAAAAAAATAGGGAATGTGCACAACACAAACGCTCCCCCTCTTCTGGGAAATGCAAAATGAGCATCCAGCCACTCGGCTGCACTGGGGAAAACTGCTCCCTGCGAGCTCTATGGGGAGCAACCCCTGAGCCTCGGTGCTCCAGCATCCTGCATCCGGAATCCTGCACATGCAGGAGACTCCAGCCGGGGGAGGGTGCTGCAAATCCCCCTGGAATGAAGAGACGCTGCACGCCGGGATCCCTGCAGAGGGGCAGACCCCAACACGGCCCCCCATGCGGGACGAGCGCAGGATTCCCAGCACTTCCCTGCACCCTCACTGCCGGCAGCTCTCCCAAGAGCCTGGATGCGTTTCTCCTCCACAGAGCCCAATGTGACGGGATGCAGAGGGCACTGGAGGAGCCCAACGTGGGCACTCACCGGCAGCCGCTGCAGGCCGGGGAAGCCGGGGTGCTGGCCGGCCAGGGCGCAGCGCGCGGCGCCCAGCGCGCGGCCCAGGTCGCTGCCGAAGGTGCGGAAGAGCAGCGCGAAGCGGCGCCCGGCGCCGTGCAGCGTATCCAGCAGCCGCAGGAAGGACGGCAGCAGCACGTGGTAGTGGCGGCCGCTGGCGTCATCGTCATCGGCCGGCGCTGCCAGCGCCGCGTGCGGCTCGCCCGGCCACTCGAGCAGCCGCAGGCAGCGCGCGTGGAGCGCCTGGAAGCGCCGGCCCGGGCCCTGCTCCGTGAAGGCGACGTCGCGGCCGAACTGGCTGTAGTAGCTGAGGGCGCCGGGGCAGGGCGGCTGCAGCGAGGGCCGCTCGCTCGCCCACTGCCACTCGCCTGCAAGGGACGGGAGGGCGCTCAGCGGCTGCGACGGGCACGGGGAGGCCGCGCGGGGCACGGGGAGGCCCCAAGGGAGCCCGAGGAGGAAGCGCCGGGGCCCGTGGAAGATGCAATGCGGCCCGAGGAGGCTGCAATGGGGCCAGGGGAGGCCGCAATGGGGCCCGGGGAGGCCGCAATGGGGCCAGGGGAGGCCGCCATGGGGCCCGGGGAGGAAACGCCGGGCCCAAGGAGGCCGCGCCGGGAAGGGGCCGCAACGGGACCCGAGGAGGCCGCAATGGGCCCGGTAAGGAAGCGCCGGTGCCCGCGGAGGAAGCGCCGGTGCCCGCGGAGGAAGCGTCGGGCCCCGCGGAGGCCGCAATGGGGCCCGGGGAGGCCGCAATGGGGCCCGCGGAGGCCGCAATGGGCCCGGTAAGGAAGCGCCGGGCCCGAGAACGAAGCGCCGGTGCCCGCGGAGGAAGCGTCGGGCCCCGCGGGGGCCGCAACGGGCCAGAAGAGGCCTCAATGGGCCCCGCAGAGGCCGCAATGGGCCCCGCAGAGGCCGCAATGGGGCCCGGGGAGGCCGCACCGGGCCCGGGGAGGCCTCGCCTCGCGGTCTCACCGTCGGTCCCCGCGGCGCCCCACGTGACGCCGCTGAGGAAGCCGTTGATGGCGGCGCGCGGGCCCTGCCCGCTCACGCTGTCCCCGGCCAGCACCGTGTTGTTGACGTCCACGTGCAGCACGAGCCGCCGCCGCGCCGCGCGCCCGCTCATGGCGCCGCCGTTACCTGGATACCGCGCCGCTTCCGGCGCCACACTTCCGGCGCGCCCCCGGTGGGCGTGGCCTCAGGGGGGCGTGCCCGGCGCGGGAGCCGCCGCGGCGCCGGGAGGAGGGCGGAAGCGGAAGAAGCGGAAGCGGGGGGCGCTTCCGGCGCTCGGCGGGGGCCATGTTGGAGCGGCGGCGCAGCGGCGGGTGCGGGTGGCGCGGCGGCCGGTAGGTTGGGACCGGCGGGGCCCGGGACATGCGCTCCCGGGCGGGGGCGCTGCCGGGCCGGGCCGGAGCGAACCGGACCAGGCCGGACCAGACCCTGGCGGGGAGGCCGCCCTCGCTGTCTGCACCAAACACCCGGGAGCCCCGGGAGGAGCCCCGGGAGGAGCCCCGGAAGAAGCCCCGGGACGGGCCCCGTAGCCCCGGGAGGAGCCCCGGGATGTGCCATGGAGCCCCGGGATGTGCCATGGAGCCCTGGGAGGAGCCCCGGGAAGGGCCATGGAGTCCCGGGAGGAGCCTCAGGAAGGGCCCCGGAGCCCCGTTCCCTCCAGGGCCGCGCGAGGAGCCTGCTGGCACGGGGCACCTCGCGGCCCCGCAGCCCTTTGGCGCTTCCCGAGCTCCCGTTCTCCAGTACCGGGTTGTCTGACCGACCCGGTGCAGTCTGGGGCTCCCAGCAGGATCCTCTGTGTTCTGCTGTTCAAAGCAGCCCGGTCGTTTTGCTCCCATCCGGTCTCTCCGAGTGACCCTTTTTCACCCTGCGCTTGTAGTTCCTGTTTGACACGACTCATCTGCCCCTTGGTCACCCCCAGCGCTTCCTTCCTGCCTCCCCTTCCCAGCCGGAGATACCCGGAGTGATGTTATCCCCTTTCCCAATCCTGCTCCTGTATCTCCAGACCATTCACCCCCCCGTGACAGGTTAAACCAAAGGCAGTGTCTCCTCTCCGTGCTGATCCCGGCAGCCTCCACAACCGGCTCCGTGGCTGCCGCAGGATTAACCTCCCACAGGAGCTGTCCCTTAGTGTCTCCTTAGCGCTGGTTTTCCTGTTGGGACCTTCTCATCTGCATCCTGCCCTCTGCAGAAACATCGGCATTTCCCTGAGGAAGAGTCTCCGCTGAACATGGCTCACGAGGAAGTGAAGACACTGAAGAATTTATCAATTAAGACACCAAAGAATTTATCACCTCTCGCCACGAGCTGAGGAATCGGCTGGGCAGCCAGTGCAGTGTGCACTAGTCTGAGGCCTCACAGGTTCCTGCCTCTTTCCTCAGCTTATTTTATATAAAAAACAGCAATTTTTGCTTCTGTTTGAGGCCAATAGTTGTCTCATGCCTGTAGGGACCGTCCCTCAGGCTGTTGCCCCAGGCCCTGGTGCTCTCTGCTTCCTCCTTGCTGCCCTTCCTGAGTTTCCTGCTTCCTTCTTGCTGGGCAGCGAGTGTCCCTGGCTCCACAGCAGTTTCCTGGGACAGCGTCTTGTGGACCATGGCTCGGACATGGGAGAAACAAGGAGCAGAGCTGTCCATTCCTGTCCATTCCATCAACGAAGCCTCCAGCTCTGCTCCCAGCCCTTGAGGAGGATGCTGCACCTCTGGCAGGGATTCCAAATCAGTTTTGAGCAGAAAGGTGGAAAATTGAACGGGACACTGGGATAAGCTTGAGGAACTCGGGCTGTGGAGTTCACTGGGGAGTGTGGCCATGGCTTGGTCGTGTTGTTCTTGGTACGTGCACAGGGAAAAGATTGATGGAGGGCTGCTTGACAGAGATGAGAGCTAATTGCAAGAGATCTCAAATGAGATCTGATTGCAAGAAGCTGAGGCTTATCACTCTCGAGCTGGAAATGAGCTGCACGTTTCACTGAGTTAACACTGGAATGATTCCTCTTGGGATGGGTTGGATGGGATTGCCTGAAACCTTTGGAATTTAACCGACTTCAGCAGCAGAGATGCTTTAGTTTTACTGCAAAGACAACAGTGACAGAATTGGAGTTTTGCACAGAATCAGACCTGATGTTTGTGAGTAGCCAGGTTTAGCCTAGTTTCAGGCCCCTGCTTAAAAATGTGAGATGGTTCCAGTTGCCCTAAGCTAACTGTCTTCTCTCTCCTTTCGAGGTGTCACGCGTTGTTTTTCCAGTAACTTGGATCTTTCGAAGCACCTCCTTGCCTAATGCCATGAATATTGCAGTGAACCATGTGGAAGAAAAAGCTGTGCATTCCTGGTCGAGAATCTCCTCTGCGGGCCACAAAGTGCTGGAGGAAGCTCTCCGAGTCTTCAACCCCATGTCTAAGGACCTCTCGGACACGGAGACCCAGCTGGTGGCCTTTCTCCAGAGCCTCAAGGAGGAGGGCTACCAGCCCACGATTCTGAGGAGTAAAGATGTGTATGGTTACAGCTCCTGCACAGCAGACACCCCTAAGCCAACCGAAGGGAACACCCAGCGTGTTCCCACCACGTCTGATCCTGCTAAAGCTCCAGCTCGGAGCGCTGCGGCTGTGACCAAGGTGTCTGCTTCAACCACGGGCGTTTCGGTGACCTCCAAGGTCTCTGCTAAACCTGCTTCCCGTTCCACCAACCTGCTGCTGAGCTCCCTCAAGCAGACGAGATCCAGCGCATCCAAGGCCTCGGCGGTGGGTTTTCCTGCCAACATGTATCCCGAGGTGTATCCAGCAATGAGGCTCTCCGTGGTCCTGGAAGCTCTGGTGCCGCTGAAAGCCACCGCGTCCTGCTTGGAATCCAAGTGCAAACAGGGGCGGCTGGGAATCTCGCCCTCGGACCTTAAACTCCTGCAGGCTTCCCGCCCACCAAGGGAGTCTTCCTCGGGAAAGGCCTCTAAGACGAAGGAAACCAAGGGGAATAAGCGCTTGATGAGGAGGAAAGCCCCAGATCCCACCAGCCTCACGTTGAACCTTCTGAAGGGCCCCAAGGGCGGCGTGCTGCAGGAGAGCAACGCTTGCAAAGCCTCGGGCGTCCTCAACGGCAGAGTCACCGGGAGCTCTTCCCAAGGTGGCACCGGAGCAGCGCAGCCCAAGGCTTTGAAAATCAAAGCTAAGGAGGCTCCCGTGGGGAGGACGGAGGGGAAGGACAGCAGCAGCCACCAGGAGACTGCTGGGCAGAAGAGGAAAAGAGCTGCAGAGGGGAGAGAAGCGCCGCAGCGGAAGAAAGCAAATACCATTCCAGTCCCCAGTAAACCTCAGCAGGCCCAGAGCACTTGGAATGTGCTGAAATTCCAGGCAATCAAGGTGGACAACTCTTCCGATGACGAAGTGAGGAGGAGAGCACAGAAAATTCTTAGGGTCAACCTGTCCCCCGTGATCCGAATTCAGCCCTTGTCTCATTCTCACAGCGTCCCCTGAATCTCTTCACTTTGTCACTTTTTGTTTTCCTGTAAGTATGAGCCAGGCGCCAGAACGCGGAGCAATTTCAGAGCAGCTTTGGATCTCTAGGTGACCACACGTCGACTAACACGCGCAGATGGAGCAGTCTGCTGTTTCTGGCTGTTTCTACCCCTGCTGTGCAGAGCAGAAGGACGAAGCCACGTGCACGAGGACACGATGGGGACTCCTTGCCCACGGCAAGCCGAGCAGGTCAAAGCTTCTGTGGGGTCTTCACTTGCTGTGGGGTCTTCTCCAAACGTGCCAGGTTGTGCTCTCGTGCAGAGGGACTTTCTCGTGACATTGATGCACTGTGATATTTGCTCTTTTTCAAGCTGTACATGTACTGGGTTTATTTTGATCAAATTTTATAACTTTATTACCTATATAGCTATATATCTATATATGTGCACATTGCCCAGCACCTGTGGGAAGAAGCACTTCCTCCAGCCCTCTGGGATTGGGTTCAATAGCTTTTGCTCCCCTTCAGCCAGACTTTTGTTGGAAGGTGCCAGGATTTCTTGGTGAGTCAGTATTGTGACAGTCTGCTCTGGGCTCTCTTCAGCAGCTCAGAAGCAGGCAGAGTTTTAGCCACTGATTTGGCTCCAAAAACGCCGTGCCATTTTGGAGAAAGACCAGCTGATAGTTGAGTCTTGTTTTCATTGTATTTTTGGTGTTACCACCACACAGAAGCTGGGGGTGCTGCTGAGCCTGACCCTTCCAGGTGCCTCCTCCGTTTGTTGGTAGCAGAAGCTCTGAACTCGTCTTACAGGTTTGGCCCCAAAGAGCAATTCTGTGTTAGGTCCCAGTGATGTTTTGCTCCCTTGTCCTGCGGGTGCAGATTTAGAAAATGAACTTGTGACTGTTGCCAGTTTAAGAGCTGGGGCTGTTATTAGCAATGACTGTCTCTTTCCTGCCCACAAACGAAGTGTTTTGCAGTTGCTGAATGTTTCAGGAGCAGATTTTAGGTGCCAGTAGAGAGGAGACCTGCTGTGTTAGAATGGATTAGATACATCCTGCCTCTCCCTGGGTTCAGGGGGTGTATGAGCCTGAATCAAAGCAGAGGGCTGAGGAGGAAATATACCAGCACTTAAAATAAATGTAGCGAGTTTTATGCTCTTGATTTATGGGGATAGGAGAGGAGAAGCTCCCCACCAGCACTGACATATGAGGGGCATCAGCTCTGCTGTTTCTGGGATGTCTCGAGATGGTCTGTGGCAGATGGGCCAGCTCTGCAGCCCAGCCTGTGCCCGGGATGCACCCTGGAGCTGCTGCAAGGAGGGACAGGGCACGAGGAGGGACAGGGCTCATCTCTGCAGCAGCAGACAAATAATCCCCTTGTTCTCTCCCCAGCTCCAAGGACCAGTTGCCTGACCTGGTGGTCTCTGGATATAGGCTGAAAGGCTGAGCTCCTTTGGGAAACTGCAGCTCCTTTCAGTTCCAGCTCCTCTCTAGCACATATCTGGATTTCAGTGCTTTGTGAAAAGCGCTGATCCCATCCCATAGAGGAAAGCTGAAGCATGTAGAGCAGGAAAAAACCACCCCAAGGAAGTGAGAAACTGAGTCCTGAGGCAGAGCTGTGGCTCTCCCAACACCAGGTAGGCAGCAGTGGTAGCAGGGTGGAGATTTTCCCTTGGGAGCCGACTCTGGATCACGCGCTCGGGCTCTGCGTTGTGTTTGCCTAGCTGCATTCCTGTCGGAGATCATAATTTGCTGCAGTGTTTGAGGCTGGCCCGGGAATGCCGCTGCTTGGCTGGAGAGCAGGAGGAAATATTTTCTTCTGCTGCTGTGTTTTTGAAATGCCCTGGCAGAGAGATCCCCTTTCCTGACACGCTGGATGAAGAGAGGTCCTGCATCGCTGCTGCCCAGCCGGGTTGCTTTGTCTCTTTTGTTTCCATCCCTCCAGACCCTTCTCATTCCCACGCTCTCAGATGCCAGGGCTTCAAGGGGGCTTTCTCTTCAGGCTCTTTCCTGAGGAGGGCTCTGCTCTCCAGCCCTTGCTGGGGACGCCTGACAGGCTCTTCCCTGGCTTTCCCTCGCTCCCAGCCCCATATAAGGGCACCAAGAAGTGTCTCCAGAGCCTCTTTTTGTGCAGCCAGCAGCTGTCCTAGCTGAGTGCCTGGGCTCTGGGCACTCAGAGCACTTTGCTTAGGCTGAGGTTGCTTTTCCTGCTGCCTGCAGAGCCTCCGGGAGGCTGAGCGCCCAAGGCCACCTCATCAGGACATCTCCCTTGTCCTTGTCACACTTCCCTGTGCTGTGTTGCTCCCTGCCTCCTTGCAGGTCCCTGTTGCCTCTTGTGTTTCAGCAGCCTGAAGCTTTGCCAGCCCTAGAGCTGCCTTGTCCTGTTGCTAAACACAGCACACAGAACCTCACTGCCTTAGCTGGGCTCTGCCTTCCTAGGCGCTGAGCTGAGCTCTGAAAACACCTGCTAGGGACAACTTCCCACCAGCATAACCGTGCTCAGGGACTCGTCTGTGCCCCATCAAATCCCTGGCAGCTTCTCTGCTCCTCTCTGGTGAGACCTCAGGGCACTGGAGCTAACTGGGCAGCACTGGAGCTCTTGGTGGTGCCCAGGTCTAGGTTGCTGGTGTCTGTCACACTCCTTCTCTGCCTCCTGACGTCCCCTTGCATTTGGCTTGCAGGAACGCAGCTCGTTCATCACGGAGGGTTTTGATGCTTCTTGTGCCAATGTCGGCAGCCGCTTCCCAGGGTTGGCACCCGGCTCCCTGCTCCGTGGTAGGTTTTGCAGCACTCGGTCTCGTGGCCGTGCCCAGGTACTCCTGGCATCAGGGCCCTTTCACACCCATGTGCAGGAGATGCAGAAGGGGCCCTGCTGTGTTGCCTACGTGTTGGCTGGTTCGGGGAAGATCAAGGGCTCCAGCAAAACAAGTCTTAAGGCTTCATCTAAACAGAGATCTCAAGCAGTCCCTTCCAACCTAGTTTTTCTCCACGACTGGGATTAGATCATTTGCCTCGCAGGGATCCGCAGCGGCAGGAGCTGGCACAGCGGGTAGGGAATGTGTTGCCCGGGGTGTTGTGCTCTCTGCCCGGCGTGCGCCGTGTTCAGACCTGTTTGTGTTAGTCATTTTGCTTTCATCCAAGTGCCTACCCTGGCCTGTGCCGTTCCCGGGCGCCGAGACAGCCAAGAGCTTTGGAGACACTCTCAGGAACGCGTTCTCCTCGTGGATTTATGCCCCTGTCACCACAGAAAGGATTCAAACGGAGTGGAAAGGACTGCTCTGCAGACGGAGCTTTGGAAATCGTTTCTTCTCGTCAGCTGCTGAGCAGCAGGAGCTTGTGCCTCGCTGCAGCAGAGCGGTTTGCTGGGGGCATCAGATGCCATCAGTGAGAGCCACGGGGAGAGCAGCTCTTCCAGCAGGCAGGTGAAGGGCAAGGTGGCATCACGGACCAGGTTGGAATCATGTTCATTAGTAGAAACACGAGCAAGTCTCACCTTCTGCCTTTATTTTCAGCTGGATTCCTCCCTACAAGTCACATAGAGAGGAGCTGCCACTTCCAATCCGTGTTCTGCCCCAGAGCTGGCTGCAGTAGTGACCCACGTGCAGAACTTCTGCAGAATAAGAAGGGATTCCCTGGTTGCTCCTGTTTTGTAGAACTCTAAATATCCTGAGGTTTTAGTGTAGGAAGAGGTGTGTCCTGCAAAGTGCTGATGGAGCTGGGTTCCTGTTGGATCAGAGCATCCCGTTGCTGCCAGGATCATTGTCTGGGTCTCCCTGGCACAGAGCTCAGCACATCTCAGAGCATGGTGAGACTGAGCAGCCTGTCACCAAATCCCCAGCCCTGCTCCATGGGCTGCGCCTGGTGCTGCCAGAGCCCCCTCGGGCACTTCCCCCCTGGGGGAAGGTCCCTCTGCCCCATCTGTGGCACGAGCGGGGCCTCTTGGGCCTGAGCACAAATAGCAGCAGCAATTTGGCCCCTTGCCTTGTGTCTCTTGAGCTGGTTCCATGGCCAGGCTGTGCCAGCAGGCGGGAAGGTGTCCGTCTCTCTGGATGCTTCCCCGAGGTCCAAGTGTCCCTGTCTGGGAGCAGGACCTGGCACCAGCCCCGGGTGCTGCTGCAGGGCAGACTCGTCTCATCTCTGCAGCCAACAGCAGGGGAGTTTTGGGTGAGTTTCTCCTCATTTCAGCAGAGCCCACAGCTGGGAACATCCCAAAGGCTGGGAACATCCTTGGGGAAGGTGCCAGGCCAGGCTGCTCCTGGGCTCCGTGCTCAGGTTTCCTTCTCCCTGCAGCCTTGCCCAGAGCTGGGTGCTCTTAGCCAGGTGCCTGGTGCTCTTAGCCAGGTGCCTGGCAGACACAAGAGGAGACACCTCGTCACTAAGCCAGCCTCAACCCAGCTGAGAACTGAACAATTCAGTTCAATTCTGTGGATGTGACAGCACTGCCATGGAGCAGCCTGGCCAGCTGCTGCTTCCAAAGCAGCGGAGCAGCCTCCGGAGCCTTCGCTTTACTTGAGAAGACCGAGTTGTCCAAAGGAAGAAGCTGGGATTAGGCAAAACCAAAGATGCCTGCGGTGTCTGGCTGACCAGCTTCCTTTGCCCCGATGGATTCCCTGGATGAAGGGAGCCGAGTACGTAGCACTGGTAGCACTTGGGCCATGTCCCCGTGCACTTGGGAGCCTGTCCCTCCGGAGCGCTCCACAGGGCAGGGAGATGCCCTCCCACAGCGGGCACCTCTCCTGGCCTCCCCTGCGCCCTTCCCTGGCTGCACAGCCTCTAGTGGGCACAAGGGAAGGGGAGAGACCCCCAATGTGTCCAGCCTTGGAGCCCCTTGGAGCAGGGAGCCGGTGGCTCTTCCTCCTGTGGGCATCCAAACAACTTCCCTGCAGGAATCATGAGTCCTTGCCCGCGGGGAGGCCCTCCAAGGCCTTATTATCGTTCGGGGCTCTCTCTTCGTTGTCTTAATTAGCCCTTTCCCTTCCTGTGGCTCCAGGCAGCCCCGGTGATTCTGGCCGTGCCGGTAGGAGGGGGGTTGCCCACACAGACCCCCCCGGGCTTCACGGCACAGCACTTGGAAAGGCGCCGCAGCCC
>JAUBOD010000560.1:0-16857 GCA_032353885.1 Nothura maculosa
ACCATGTAGAGAATTCAAAGTGAATGATGTCAACTCAATTTTTTATTTCTCCATCTGTCTCTGAAGGGTAATCTTCTGAAACTTATGCATACTTGCTATAGATGCAGATTTTTAGTTGACATGGGAAAAGCTGTAATCTTTCCAGCATGTGTGAATGTTATGTCCCATTCTTTTTCCTTATTCTTGGGACATGAGAATTTAAGCTAAAGCACATCTGCCATTATTTAAACTCACAGATCATTTTGCCATAGAAACATTTCTTAGTTGCATGGTGCCTTTGTTTTTGTCTTCTTAGTCTAATCCTAGTTTAGATGTGGTTGACGGGGACAGTCGATGGAAGAGGTACCATCCTCATGAAGCTTCCTCTAATGGTGACTCCTCAACTTTCCTATCCTCAGCAGTACTGCCACTTTCTTCTCACTTAGGTGCCTTCTCCTCACCTATTGGAAAGATGTTATCTGCCCCCAACCAGTCATGGCTAAAAATCTTTCAGCTGCTTGATCCTTGACACTCTAGACATGCATCTGTGTGGTACAGCTGCACTTATGCTATTGGTCACTTTTTGTGAGGAATGTCACTACTGGGTAGTCACTTTCTCAGAATCCCTGTCATGCAGCTCTGCTATGCCAGGAAATAAGAGTATTTTCTAGCACTGGGAACTGTAAAACAGGCTCACCTATGTGCAGAGTCATGGTACTGCAGTAACATGACTGAAACATTTTATATGAAGGAAAAAATAATGATAAGAATATGAAAAAAAAAGAATTGAAATGTATCTTGATGTTAATAGAGATAAAAGCTTTGTATCAATGAATTCACGTACAGAATGATAACTCCAGCCATTGCTGTCTCAGCTATTCAAGAATGATCATTAATACCTCTTGATTTTCCTAATGCCTGTTTCCACATTGCCACGTAGACATCCAACAGGAAATATTTATACTTCATATTGAGCAAGAACTTCTGTTGATAGAAGATCTTCTGCTCATTCTTTCTGCAGTTCAGGGGATCTTCATCAAGGAGTTTGGTAGCTCTTGTCTGTGTCGGGCATTTTGTGAGAGACCTGGGTGGATACCCACTAAGCTAGGTACTTTGATAAAAGGAATCAGGGAATGCAGAAAGATATGCGCACTGTCAAAGTGAAGATGGGGTGCATAGCTAGAGAACAGAACTACAGGGTGTGAGGTGTGGACCATACCTGCTACAGCAGCTCATCTGATGAGGTTTGGCTTTGCTATGTACCTGGATAAGTGATTGTAAAAAAACTAATAAAATGACAGTTCCATCCTGGTCTGTCACCATTCTCCAGCTTTTCAAAAGCCTTTCAAAATTAGCATCCAGAGGTTGCGTCTCATTCCTAGCTTGCCTATAGTGTTCACCTGCATTGCATCAGTCTGTGTAGCAGCAGTCGTTCTTCTCAAAGAGGTAGTTCAGATAATACAAAACGTGATTTAGTGTCTAAACTTCATCTGTCCTCTCCACAGTGAAATCTGGCCTAACACATGTCAGCATGGATGTTTGTGACATTTCTTGCCAGATTACATCTTCAGGTTTAGGAGCTTCACTTCAGTCTTCCTTTTCCTGAAATATACAGCTCTTAGCCTTGAGGTAGAAATCACCTGACTGATCAGGTTATCTTTGATTCACCTTTTCAGCTCCTTCCAGAGAGGCCTCCTCATGTTAGGATGCAGTATTTACTTATATAGTCTGACAAGCTTGTGGTAACCAGCCCTCCAGAAACTTCATGTCAATATTTTGGAATACAGATTAGTATGAAATACACAATGCTTTTTTTCAGTCTTACTTTATTTGGCAAATATCAAATGCAGGATGACTTCTATATTCTAGTTCAGTAAGCAAGATGTTGTAGTGTCTCATCATCTGCAAGGAAGGAGTACCTCTCAGAAATTGTGCATGAAGTGAAGCCGGCATCATCTGTGTTTGGGCTATTTTGAAAACAATTTGTTTTTTCCTAGACCAGGAAAGGGACAGTAAGGATAATCCAATACTCACGTTATAGAAGTATAGGCATTTCGGGAGTCTCTTTCACTCTTAGTGTTAATTGAAGGTGTTCTGATACAGTCATTTCTATCAGGTGAGTGGAAGAGATCTGGGACTGGCCGTTTGACATCTCTTCAGCAATAT
This sequence comes from Nothura maculosa, assembly GCA_032353885.1. NCBI lineage: Eukaryota > Metazoa > Chordata > Aves > Tinamiformes > Tinamidae > Nothura > Nothura maculosa. Next base: position 2,146 of record JAUBOD010000560.1, read on the forward strand.
TATTTTAGAAACTCTTCCTGAACATCTTCCAGGAGTGATTATTTCAGTGTAATTGGGAGGGAAAAAAAAGCATTTTCTACAACAAAATACTTCTATGGATGAAATTACAAATAAACACTTAGGAGGATTCTATTAGAATGAATAAAACCATATCATTCTGATGGTCTTTCTGTCTGTGTGGTTGGCTGATTGATGCAGAAAATCAGCCTTCCTGACATGCATACTACTGAGCAGCAGAGTGGGCTAGAGAACCTGCTATGCAAACTGATGAGGCAGATCTCCATCGCTCAGGACACCACAGTGATGTTGATAAAATGTTTGCTTGAAAAATGCAAGTCTAGAGAAGTACAGAGTGTTTCTGTACTGTCACCCAGAAGCAGAGGAAGAGATGTTTAGTAATGATATTATTTTAGAGAATAATCACATTTTCTTTAGATGCATTAGTTGCATGTTTCACTTTTTGGAGTCCTCCATGATACTGTAATTCCTTAGGAGTCTATTCAGGGAAATCTGGTGAGATTCTGAAATTAAAGTGAAATTAAAATGGCATCAAAACATGCACCAAGCATGAAGGAGGGCGGGCGGTGGGTATACCTATCTGAAAGTCTTCCAGTTATGGGTGGGAAGCCAAATGTATGGACATGCAGGAACTTACCAATGAGCTCCACATCTCAGAGAATTGGTTTCCTGGTAAGTAGATGTTTTTCTGAAGTCTATACCTCTTCTGCTGAATAACAAAGGAGATAAAGCAGTCTGCAGTCTCTGATCATTATTATAATGTTCAGTAGTACTCCTAGCATACCTTTTGAGAGAAAAGGTTGTCGCTTTCTGCCCTGCGGCATTCAGACAATGAAGGCAGATAAACTGTACAGAGGGGATAAGGAAAAGAAATAGAAAATGTTTATAAATATTTTAACAATAGTTTGACATATAAGTAAATAATAAAAAGGTAATTCTGCTAGAAAGAAAAAATATTGTATGTCTTCATTATATAAACAAAATTTTTATGAGCTCTTGATTATTTGTTGCTGTCTTGCTGATAATGTTTTGTAATAATTTATATTAATATAAAGCATCTTAAAAGCTTGTGGTTTCAGCAAAGATTTTTAAGGCATATATCAAAGTGAATTTTCCATAGCAGACGGGATCTCAGAAACCAAAGAGTTGTTACCAGAAATTGCTCTCATTAGAATTCTCTCTTTTTTATGACATGCTAATTTCTTTTACATCTCATTAATATAATCATGTAAGAAGCTTATATGAAGCTATGAAATTGCATCAGTATATGATGAAGTACTAAATATTAATAGAAAATGGTAGCAGTGTGAATGCTTCATATCAGAGATGGACACAAATACAATATATGCTTTGCATTAAAATGGAAAGAGTTGCAGATCGGAGAAGTCTGAACAGAATATGTGAAATTTATTCCTCCTTACTGTATAAATTTCTCCCTTTCTATAAATGACAAGTGCAAATTCAATCCTAAAAAAGAGTGGTGTATCCTGTTAGGGTAAAAATGGTATTCTAATAGAAGGAGAAGGAAGAAATACTTCAATTGAAATGTGATTAATAACTCCTTGCTCATGCTTGGCTTTGATCAGAACATGATGATAAAAACTGCCAAAGGATTTAAATCCTGCTGTGAATGAAATCGTCAGGTACTGTCCAACAAACAATAAATATTACTGGAAATAGCATTGGTGACAAAAGACCAGAATTTTAAATTCAGTTCAGTTTGTAATCTTGCAAATAAGAAAAATAAATAATTTATCACTATTCAACTCCCCCTATTCCATGAAGAGAAAGTACTGGAGAGATCTCCTGTGTCCTATTGCTGTAAACATTTCTACCTATACTTCTATGAGCTAATTGTGAAATTGGAGCTTGGCAAGCTCTCAGTTTGGGCTGCTAGAACACAATACTCAACACAGCCCTCTATACTCGGAGTATTCGAACCTTTTAGTGTTACGAAAACTACTGAGGTGCTTAACAGGAGGATGAGACACAACGGCCATAGGTAGAAGCAGAGGAGCTTCTGAGTACATCAGAATGTTCACTTTGAGGATAATGACTCATTACAACAAGACGTCCAGAAGGGTTGTGGAGTCTTCATTCTTGGAGGTTTGTTTTCAAGGCTTGACTTGACAAGTCCCCAGGCAACCCATCTGAATTCAGTATTGACCCCAGTCTGAGCAGGAGGCTGCCCTAGTTGGCATCCTGAGGTTCTTCTCGTCTTGAAGGATTCTTTGATTCTATGAAGTACTAGCAAACTTTAGCAAAATAAGTAGCTATGTGTAATGTGTTTTCTTGTTCCATAATGGCCATACATAAGAAGAATTACTTAGCATCTGCATTTTTTTTTCTCCAGCCATAGACAGGAAAATTTCTGTTTTTTTTTTTTTCTTTTTTAATTTTATAGAGAAAGGAGAGTTTAAAGAACAGATTATTTAAGAACTTTTTTTGAGTTACATGAAATTAGTTACTACAGCAGTTTGTCATTCTTCCAGTTATAGGATAAGACCATGAATAAAAAAGTATCATTATATAAAAATGTAATTATGGAAACCCTTATGAATTGTCCTCAAAATGTGAGAAGAACATAATAGGAATGAGTTGAAGCTAATATCCCTGCAGGGATAAATTTATTTTTTTTATCCTGCATTTCTGTAACATGCTGCCAGCTGCTGTGAACTGGCTTCTATATTAAGTATTCAGGAGATTTTAACTCTTGTTTTCCTAAATTTTGTTAAAATATTGGGTTAAATAGCTCTAGCTGTTGTATGATTTAGATGGAGAATAAAAAACTATATTGCAGAGCCACTGGGTCAGGTTCTGGTTTTTTGTTTGTTTATTCTTTCCCTCAATGAGCACAAGGTGTTTAGAATTTTATTTATAGTCAGATGGAAAAAAATAGCTTAAGTCACAAGCACCCCTTAAGAGCAAATCTGACAAATCTCTGTTTACTTCTGCAGGTAACTTTTCATAGTCATTTCTCTTCTTGTTGTGCATAGGAATGCTTTCAGTTTATACTGCCAGCCCTACCTCACGCCATTGATCTTTTGCGGGATGCCATTGTAAAAGTAAAGGAGGTGCATGATGAACTTGAAGATCTACCTTCACCACCACCTCCTCTCTCTCCTCCTCCAACCACCAGCCCTCACAAGCAGACCGAAGACAAAGGAGTACAGTGTGAGGAAGAGGAGGAAGAGAAGAAGGACAGTGGAGTTGCGTCAACAGAGGACAGTTCCTCTTCACATATAACTGCAGCAGCCATTGCAGCTAAGGTGGGTCTGGCTTCCTTCCATTAAAGGCACTTTGATTTCGATCTCAGGTGCTTTTCACTGGTGTTTATTTGCATATTAAAATTATATATTGATGTTGTGCTAGAACCAATGTATTTTAGGTACATTTTCTAGAAATACAGCTTCATAAAAATCTGTGAATTTTGTTTCTTCAGCGATGACAAATTTTAGTGGAACATTGTGTTTATTATCTTGATGATAACATGCATTTTTAGCATACAATGCGATGTGACAGATTATTTTTAGTGTTTTTTTTATAGTTCAAAGTACCTACATGCCTGAATGAGCAAAGTCCAATATGTGGCATATTAAAGAATCACAGCAGAATTTTGTAAACCACAGTATCCATTTTGAAAAGAGAACGTTGGTATCTAAAAATAATGATAAAAAATATGACAGCAGATTAAGTAAAAAGCTATCCAAACTACTATATTCCAATTTACATATCTATGGAAGAGATGTGAAATTCTACCACAAACTTATGTGTCATTCCATTCCCCTTAAGTGTATTGCTTTAAGCAGCAATTATAAATGAGTGTTACTCAAACCAAAATAACATGTTTTAAAGTATAAAATAAAAAAGAGACAATATTTGTGAATATTTCACTTAATATGTTTATTATTTTTCTCAAAGAAATACTATATTATTTGAAGCAGTATATAATTTTTTTTGCCTCTGTTTTATGCCTTTAATTTGCAACTAGAAAGACAATGCCGTTGTATATATTTGAGAAGGTTTTTCTTCCAAAATAATTATTCTGTATTTACTCTACAAGCTATACTTTTAATTCCTACTATGCAAATTGAAAATCTAAGTAACTAAACAACTTCTAAATCAAAGCAGCAATAGTCTAACTCCAAAAATATGAAATCAAGTCTAACATTTTGGGGCATTTTCAAGACAGCTGCAGCTGGAGATCATCTCCTCCTATATAGGAAAACACAATTATTTATGTCTTAAAAGATTGAATTAAACTAATTATCACTAAACTTCAGTTTTTATTGGGGCAAATTTAAATTTATTAATTTTGTTTAGTGGAGGCAAAGATATGTAATCTGTATGATTTTTAAGGACAGAAGATACCTGGGATCTAGAGTGGCTCTGTTCATAAGAGTTTGGCATTTCAGTATCCTATTTGTTTTCACCTCGTTCCCTTTCAGTCATTTGCTTGTACAGTTTCATGTTTTCCTGTCACTGTATTCATAGCTGTTATGTGTTGTGCATTAGAAGCATCCATCCTACACCAGTTCAGCTGTTATCATGGCAAAAGGCGAACAGCCCATTCCCGGTCTCATCAGTTCTTGCCATCACGCGGCAGGCAGTGCAGAAGAACCGGTAAGACGCACCGACGAGAGGCTTTTGCACTAACAGTATCTGAAGATATGCCTGCCTCCTACTCTAGTGTGTGAACAGACGGTGTTAGTTATTCTCCTCTAACAAACAGACAGCAGTGCTGTCTTTTAGCAAACATACTACAGAAAATATTCTGTTGAAAATATGAAGCTAAACAAAGCAAAATTGGTAGTGCCAGTTTGCATCATTTGGCTGCTGAGATGATCGTGCTTTAAAGCTTGTGCTTCAGAAAGGTCATCAGCTTTATCATCTGATATATTCGTTTATTGAATATAATTAAAATAATCTCTAACACCATAATGTTAGAGCCATGAAATTATGATAACTTTTCCCTTCATTTGCATTGCTTTGCTTTTTTTTTTCCAGTAGCTTCTGTGTCACCATTTCTACTGACCATTTGTAATTTACTTTTCATCACTTAGAGTTTCTCTTTTATTCTTATATGGTGATTGGAAGTATTCTTTCTCAAAAACAGAAGAGAAGACTTGAGTGTGGATATCGTGGACTCTTATTGGAAGTTATTAAATTTCAGTGAACAGTAGGAAACTGTTTGAATGAGTAGTAGGAAAGAAATGGTAACTTCAGCTTTAGGTTGGTCCATACCCTGATATTATGACCTGGAAATTTTAACTTAGGCTTCAACGGTGTATTAGAATTTCTTTTCCATATCTCAGAGGTTTAGTCCAGATGTGAATCACTACAGAATAATGTGTGTAGTGACACAAAGAATAAAATGTATTTTATTGTATGCGTAACTGTAGGTAAGAGAAATCCATGGAAAGCAGTTGGTATAGAGACACATATCCTACCCAATCCACTTATTCAATGTCAGCCAAAAATCTGAAAGTAAATTCTGGAGATAATACTCTCTGGTTTTGTTGACTAGAGGTTGCACTTCTTTTGCTCAGTAGGGTAATAATAGTTTAAGCCATCAGTCAGATGGTTTAGTGCAAAAAAAAAGAAACTTTAGATGCAATTAAATGGAGACTAGAATTGTCAGTCATTTTGTTGCAGAAATAGTTGTTTTGTTCTGAAAGACATAAGAAATCTAGCTACTTGTCTATAGGGAATTAGGCACCAGATAATATCTGGTTACTCTTGAGTAACCAGAGTAACTGCAGGGAAATGTGGTTCTTACTGTCATTTGCAAAAGGAATATTCTGTTTCTGTTGTGGGTTCTTATATGAAAGAGGTAATAGACACCCACAGTCGCATCAGAATGCATTCAGCCTTTTGTCTGAAGCAAGAAAAAGATACCTTATTTGAAGATTTAAAAGCATTCCTTCTTTTATTGTATCCTTTTAGTTTTATGCCATTATCAAAATTCATGTGTTTTTACAGCAATATCCTTAATCAGGATTTTTGAAGGGAAGTATTAAAAGTTGTAGTTGTACCAAAAGTTATGCCAGTATAAAACTTAAGATTGCAACTCTTTCTGTGTGTTTAGCATATTTAAGGTGGAATCTCAAGCGAAAATGAGTACAGAGGTAAATGATGCTTTTGTTTACAGGCTGTATGGTGTTTGCCTATTCAGAATATCCATGTCCTGAGTAGAATATCCTGTTTATACGACCTCCCTAGTGTCCCACTCGCAGCAAACCATCATATTCCAAGCAGAGACTACTTGAGCGCTGTTTCTGAAGAAGAAAAAGAATTATCTTACATTGTAATGAGAACCTCTACTCACTTCATAATTTATAGTGGAGATTGCAGCGTAGGTTACTTAGGTAAAGATCATCTGATGAATAGGGTTTTTTTTATTAAAACACTGATGGGAAATGGCTGGCACAAAAACACTGTCAGTTTAGAAACACAGCACTAGAGCAGAAATCATTCATTCTAAAGCAGATTTTCCTCAAAATTACCCATAGATTCACACATGGAAATTTCAAGTGAAAAATTTCATTTTCATAAGTCACAAATGTAAGAACCAAAAACAAAGGATCATGAAAAAGTGTTAGCAGTTTGAGGGGCAAACACTACAAATCTTTACTCATGCACATTATCCTTTTAGATTTTAAACAGCTCATATTTATATGAGGAAGGGTAACTCTTTGCAAGAATACGTTTGTAATAGTTATTATCTTAACAGATTAGAGTATTATCCCTATTTCATGTAATCCCACATTCAATATGTTTTGACTTTCTCACTGCAAAAGAAACCTGTGTTTAACTTTTGGATGCAAAGATTGCTTATGCCCATTTGTTGATATATTTACCATTTTTAACTTATATAAAAGTTAACTGGGAACAAAATCTCTTTCCATACTACTACGTTATAAACACAAGAAAGTCTTACGATGTATGGAGGGGTAAAGATAAAATATGATCCACCAGGCATAGTCTAGTCGCAAGAAATGACTGAATGTTATTTCTTTTGTTTTCTAATGGGAAGGCTTTCTGTGGCAAACATGCCCTTAGGTATCAGACATCAATTTTTGCACAGTCTTTGTTATTTTTTATTTGTGTCTTGCCCTTTGGGCAGTGACTGTGGCCTTCTGAGCTCTAGCAGAGTCAATGAGGGCTTTCAGAGTGTGCTGCCCAGGGCCTGCGGCCCCGGTGGCAGTTTTCCATTGCTCAGCACTTTCCTAGGGATTATCAAAGTGAAAAGTCCTCTACTCTGAAAGGTTTAAAACTGTGGTTCACAGGCTGTTCCCACTTTGTGGGGCCTTTATCACCATCTGACTTTTTTAATGAAAAATAGTGAAATGTTACTGCTGTTTGTTAAAGCTCGTAAGTTTTGTTGACCATCAGAATAAAGTGCTGCATGCTATCAGTGGCCCCTTAATTCTTGGAAGTCCTGGGATAGTTGCTGAATTCAGCAGTGCTGCACAAAGCTATTTTCAGTTCATTCTTCTTTATAGCAGAGCTACAAAAAGCAGAAGACACTAAAGGTTTCGCTATGAGAATGCAAGGAAGCAGTAATTCTCTCTGCTCTCTGCATACAGCTAAAAAAGTTAACAGAGGGGTGAAGGAGGTGAGATGCTGGAATCATTCATCTTAACAGAATCAAAGAAACAATAGTAAAGTTGTGTGTGTGTTTGTGTGTGTAAAACTCTGTTCTGGAAAAAGAACATGCTAAGTCAGGAGAAGCTTTACAGTAGTGAGAAAATGGGGAAAGGGATTGTTATACCAGAGGTTAAATGACCCTGCCAGTTTGGCAATTCAAGTTGTATGTTAGGATATATGCATACTAATAAAGTGTTGTTACATACATAAATCATTCAGAGATGTTACTGAGCATCTGCAGGTGTCTGCTAAACACAAGTGTACTGTGACAGAACAGCTGACATTGGCAACCTGCTGTTCTGCTAAAGACAGTGTTAATTTGGTTGCTTAGTAATTATGAAGTAAAGCTAGTTAACAGTTTTATCCCACCTTCCTACTTTGAAATGAAGTGTAGTGTGGACCCTACATCCTTGGTATCAGCTGTAGCCCCATTTAAATCCAATCCTATTGCTCCCTACTACTTGCTACATTATATGTCATTATTTATAGATGGCAACCAAGAAAGCTGAAAATAAAAACAGATCTAAAGCAGTAATGATTTGAGCCTTAAGGTGAGACATTTTAATTGTACAGTTGAACTGTACAATTAACTGTAAGAGAGGCAACAAAGCTGCCTTAATGTCCTATTGTGGCATTTACAGGATAAATCATGACTTTAGACCTTTTTTGTTATGCAGACATAATATACAACATAAGCATTCCATACAGAAAAAAGATGGCAGCGTGAGTATTACATTGCTAGGCAGGTAAAATTAATTGATTTTGCAGTGTGTAATACCAATGACTATTTGCCTCCATGAACTGTTGCCAAGATCTGTTCATCTCCTGTAGTAGATGCCAAAATGATGGAACTTCTTCTGTGCTTGGAACTAGTTTGAAATATCATTTAGTGGGCAGAATCAGCAGAGCATTAAGAACATCCCCTTTCATTCTTGGGGTCAAACATCCTTTTCATTTTCCTGTTCTTTGAGTACTATTCGAACTTTGTCTCCACACTTTAATCTGGGATGACCTCTGTCACACAAACTCTTGGAAAGAAATATTTTCCATTGCCTTCAGCAAGAATGCCTTTTCCAGTGCCCTCTGCCTACTCAGCAAGAACGCACAAAAATGACTAAATGCAAGCCAGGTTCAGCATCTGGTTTTAAAAAATCAAAAACTAAAAGAAAAAATAAAAAAGGTAGTTTACTTTCTCACTAGAACTTCATTTCTTGCTGCTGCTAATTACTGAGGAGAGGGATCTTAATATATTCCTTTCAATGTCTGATTTTGGGCTTGTTTATTCTGCTTTCTATTTCTTATCTGTTGTGATACAACAGCAATTTGCAGGATGAGAAATCTGATAAAGCAACAATACTCCCTCTGAAAAAAAGGACAGATTAAAATCAGTAAAATAAAATATGAGTAAGCCTGTGTAGAGTGTAAATTATAAGAGATTGCTGGCTGCGTTTTGGATTTTATAACTAATGTTAGAGATCAGCTCTCCAACTTGAAGTTTTATTCATTTTATAAAAAAAATTAATGCTTTAAACTGTCAGTTCTTTACAAAGGCAGGTTGGTACCTGCATGACTTGGGCCCAAATACTGCACTAATATGGAGCAGCCGACTTGCAAAGACACAATATTTTAATGCTAAGAAAACCTTAAATGCATTCTTCTACCTCTTGTCTTTGGGGCTAGAGATAAAACTGGACAGAAGAGACAGAAGATAAAAAATGATACCTCTGTTTTTATTACTGAAAGTAATATATTATTGTAAATTGATAAATTGTAAACAAGTAGTGTATTTTGGTATGTTAATACCCATAAGGATCTATCACTGAAATTTCCATCTTAGAAATAGCCTTCAAATATATTATGGAAAACAAAAATTAGGGTTTTTTTGTTGTTATTGCTTGTTTGTTTCTTTTTATACTATTATGCGCAAGTGACAGCTTGGACGTTTTCTTCTTTTTTGTTGGTTTTTGCCCAGGCTCCCCTCAAAGAGGCCTCCAGCATTTACTAATATTAACTTTATCTAAAAGAAGTTCTGTAGTAGACATTAATTCTTTAATGTAGAGAAGAAGGCTGTTTGCTTACTGCATGGTGTTTCTTCTGAGATCCAGTCAATATCAGTAGTTGGTTTTCTGTCTGCTGACAGAAAGTCTGCTGGGAAGTCTGCTGCCCTCCATGTCACAGCACAACAGTCATGGTCATGGTTCATTTTGAAGCAGACCTAATTGGAAAAAATATATATATTATTGTTTATTTCCTAAGCTTTAAGACATTCCCATTTTCTGAGCTTTGATTATATATTGTTGTATAACTGATCCGTGTGCCACTGCTGTCACTCTTCCTGCCATGAGGAAGAGTGGGATATTCTAAACAACTTTAGATGTAAGATTTTGCATAGGATTTCAATACAGTGTTGTTTTGACTATTAATTCTTTCTCCCGTCTTTTTAAGATTCCAGATTCCATTATCTCTCGTGGTGTTCAGGTGCTCCCACGTGACACAGCCTCCCTCAGCACTACCCCTTCTGAATCGCCTCGGGCCCAGGCCACCTCGCGTCTCTCCACTGCATCCTGCCCAACACCAAAAGTAAGTACGTTTTTGCCTTGCAAGCTCCGTGCTCAGACATAAAATGCGAGATTAATGTTTCTCTCTGCTGTTGTTTTGCATGCAAGGGATGTATTTTTGAAGTAATAGATAAATACAAGCTAGCGTAATTGCTTCCATGTGTACTGTTGCACAATTTAGTATGTGAGTCCATGAACATGTTATGACTACTGAAGTTCCATGTTCTCTCTTGCATTATCCATCATGAATATAAAATTGCTAATCCCCTGAATGTCTTTAATATCCCAAGGAATATAGATAATCCTGCCACTGAGTGACAGCATTCAGCAAGTAGTATTTCATGAACAAAATATATGTGCAAATTTCTAGCTTGGGTTGGGGCAGTTCTGCCCCACTCTAGTACTAACGTATTTAAGACAGTTTCAAGCCAACTCATTTTGCACGAATTTAGATATTTGCTGCCTGACATTTGGAAACAACTCTAAATTGACTAGAAAGAAAGTTTTAATGCCAACCTTGTGGGATTATTTTTCGGTTCTTGTTGATTATGCTAGATCATCTAATCATTTAAATTAACTCTATGAGTGTGCTTTATCAAACTTCAAATACACCAAAAACTAAGTGAATCAAACAGTGGCAAAGCCTGTTATATTTACTTTCAGCAGGATTGCTTTCAACAGAAGAACTCTGTCTGATTTCACTTTATGGGTTCATGTCACAAAGATCTTTCTGTGGCACCAGATACTGACATGCTAATAGACTTGTAGCAGATGGCAAACAATAATGTTCTTCCTCTTCTATTTTATGATCCTTGAGGATTATTCTGCTTGCTAAAGTGATTGTCAGCATCTACTGATTCTTCTTACTTGCTGCCTCATTCTTTTCTATCAGCAATCAAGGTTTACTGGCAACCACCCATAGAAAAAAACTTTTTTTTCTTTTTTTAATGTTATGGAAACTTTTTAAGCAATACTCACCTTACAGCACAAGTAAGCTTCCCTTTATACATATATATGTATGTGTATATATATATATATATATATATATATTTATTCTACTGAACCGTTTCAGTGAATTCTGTCCTCAAGTGTTTCCTTCATTCATTGGCTTAAAAATTGCCACTTATCTGATGTCTTAAAATTAAAATCTGAAAGTCTATTACATTAGAATAATCAGAGCAGGAAAAGAGTTCAAAACAGAGAAACTGCACTCCCATTTTTGCTTTTTGACAATCCAGAAGAGACTAAAGAAAAACGGAAGCCAATAACAACATTAGAAAGAGTCATCTTTAAGAATTATCTCTAAATGAAGCCTACATCTTTTAAGCAAGATACTACAGTGGTAAGGAATAAAGCTTGCCTCGAGTGAAGCAGAATGGATTCCTCTAAACTACTTCCAAAGATTCAGAGATTAGAAAGAAACTATAAGAATTTTGAAACTGATTTTAAAAATCTGAAGCTTTTCAAAGCTTTTCAGCTTTCTCATTTCATTATAGGCCACAATTTTCAGTTATTACTGCAGGATCAAATTTTGTTCAAAACACAGGAAACAACACCACTGCTATAACACAGGAATTTCCATGCAGGATGAGAGCAGGTCCAGCTTTTCTACAGTGTCTTCTAAAAGCAGATGGTACAAGCTGCTCTAGAATAAGGTTTTAGAAAACCCAATCTTTGGAGCTAGAAAATAAACAAGAAGGATAGTCTTGCCTGTTCCTGTTATCCAGAAGTTGGATTTTATACAGAAGTATAAGCTGCATTGCCATTTAGGTCTTGGGTTTTGCTTGTTACTTTAGAAGAAAACAAAACTATCTGCTCTTGTTATCCTTATGTCCTGTCATTTTTCATCCCTTCAAGTTCTCAAAGATTATCTGAAGTTTATAAGAGATATTGTTCATTCATATTCCTGAAGATTTTCAGTATGTCTAGATGAATTCAGCGATATCATTATGTTTTGCCTTCTGTATCCTGACTTTCTAATAATGCGATATGAATGTAATTTACACTGGACCTCTTGCATCACACTAAAGTGTGGATGAAGGTAATTGTGATATAGCATCCAGTTGATAATCCAAATTATTTTATTGATTTGCAAATGTATATCTTTTTTAATATTCTCATGTTATGCTTTACAAACTCATTTCACAGCTCTTGAACATGTATATGTGACCTGAAATATAATAGAGAAATTTTCAGCAAAAAGCAATTTAAAGCTTTCTTTGATTATATGTATTGCTTGAAGTTGTGGTTCAGCCAGAAGCCTAGAGGCTCTAGATGTCTTTGTGAAGTATATATTCCAGGTTTTTCATTACACCATTTTGTTACTGTATTTTTGTCTTAAATGTGCATAGCAGAAAATTGTGTCTCAGGGGAAAAAAAAAAAAAAAAAAACAAGTTGCTGCAATGATGGGATTTATAATGAATGTATGTAAGTAGCAAGCTGCTAATGTATGAGTGTAATGGACAGAAAGTGCAGGAGAGGGTATCACTACTTCTGCTTCTCCTGCTACTCATACTACCACCACCACTCCTACCACTATTACCACTACCACCCTTGACTGGTCTCCTAGAAAAAATCTTCACCTTTTCATAATATTATTCTGTGAAAATTAATGATGTTTATATACAGACACACACACAGAGCATGTAGACAGACATAAAATATGAAATATAATTTAAATTTTCAATAACCTTACATTTTGTCTTTCATATTTTCTAAAACTCTGACATAGTAGTAAATGATATATAGTGAGGTAAAACATGTAGATCTTGATTAGTCTTCGAAAGTTTAATCCTTTCATAAAAGAAGGAGTTATACTTTTCCCTATAACCTCTTGTCAGGTCAGGACTTTTCAAGACAAATTTGCACTGGGACTGCACCATCTATCTTTGGGTACGTCCTCAAAACTAAGTGTCCTCAGTTGTTCTTTAAGATTTAAATAAATCTCTATAGAGCCCCTTTCTTGTGCTGTAAAATGCACTTGAGTTTTGAGCAAAATCTATTATGTTTCAAAGAGCATTTAAACTATTCAGATATAGAGGCAATCTTAAGTTTTACTCAGGGGAAAACTGCACTAACAATCCACCGTTCTTCAGTCATTCCTCCATAAAGTTGACCATGATTATAGCATTTTTTATTATTTTTTTTTTACCATCTACAATATGCTTGCATCCCTCTAAATTTTACTGTTTTCTCAGCAAGGTTGAATGAATGTGCCGAATGCCCACATGACAAGCATTAAACATTGTACAGAGGGGCTCTCAGATTTTTAATCTAATTTTAATTATCTGCTCAAATTATGTGATCCTACAATAATTTTGTCTGTGTTCTTGGGTGGCATTTTGGTGATCTTAAATGCAATGTTATTTTCGGCTACAAAAGCAGTAAATTAATTAGTGTGGAAATTCTTCCTATAAATATAGAGAGCTTTTATTATTGTATTAATTTTTACTTTTTTGTTTCATTTTGTTTATAACTTGCAACATATAATCTTAGATCTATTTCAGATAACTTAGAAGAATAACTTGAATACATACAAAACAAAGGAGTGAGTCAAACCTTCAAAATTTCTTATTTTCTACCCTTAAGAAGATGAAATTATCCTGAAAGAAAATCACATCTTTCAAGTTTCAAGTCTTTGCTTCTCCTAAATTTAAATCACATAATCGATATTTAATTTTTGTCAGCATTATGTGTCAAAGTCAAATGAAACAGATATGGAAGGCTACAAGCAGGATTTAAATTATTGCCAGGAATACATTCCAATGACGAGATATATTCACTTGGCAGTTCACAAGATCATGATTCTCACTGATATTCTGTTTTTCTATTTGAATGTGCAAAGTTTCTTTCAGTGTTATTTTTGATAATGAAGAAGCCCTATATTCATATTTCATATTTTTGGTAATAAGGAACCTGAGATAGCGCTTATGAGAGGGGCTGTTCCTCCAGTTTACTACTTTGTTCCTGGCGTTTATATTCTGCTCAAGGAAAATGATGTTTTCCTTACTTTCCTTACTTCTTTCCAGCTAACCCTTTTTTGGTTTTTCATGACACAGATGAAACCCTTACTGGTGCTAACTTACACAGTCACATGAACGTAAATGTGATAAACAGGTTTTTACTAGGTCTAATAAAAAAGTATTACACCTAGCTGCCAGACAGCTAAAATGAATAAGCAAGGTTACTTTTCAGAAGTTTTTTATATTCCAGCAAGTTACTTATCTAATCAGTCCACAGCTGCATCCTTCTTTTAGCAAAATGGAACTTTAATTCTACGAGAATTAAAGAATCACATTCTTTGGTCTTATGTATCTTTCTCCTAATAAGAACTGTATTATCATTAAATATGAGTTCTCTTAAAGACTTAGTGTTCCTTGTATAAAAATATCAAATGCTAGTAACTTTTATGTGAATAGTTCAATTGCAGAGGATTTCAGAAAGAAAAAAGGTCAGGAAAATGGATTGAACTTTTAAAATATTTTA
>JAUBOD010000560.1:35897-48676 GCA_032353885.1 Nothura maculosa
ATAGAAATGGCAGATCAAATAGTAGCACAAATCTGTAGTAAGTGATGGACATTGGGAAAGAAAATAATAAGGAATCTCTTAATAGCTCATCTTTAAAATAATTTGCATGTGTTCTATGGTATTTTTGGAAAGGGGTTTAAATGAAAGTTGCTAATACTACCTTTGTGGCAATTGTATTGAATGGTATGGGAGGGGGAACATGAAGTAACTTATGGCCAGCCCCATAAGGGAAAGTTAAATGCTATTGCACAGTTGTGCATTTTATTTAAGGTGGAACCTTTGTTTCAGAGTGAATTCCAAAGATAAATCAATAATAATACCCAATTCTTTAGAAAGAAAATTTTCCTAAACTAAGATCTGATTGCCCATTTCTTGTTGAAATCTTCACTCAACTTTCTTGTAGATACTCCTTTTCTAGGCTTAAATCTTTGATCCTTCCAAATTATACGTGCTTGAATCTAAAATTAGATATTGTTTGGAGTATTCTTAAGTAAAATTAAGTGTCAGGTTTCCAAGTAACATGTGAAACAGTTTCTTTAGGGATCTTAACCAGTACTTCCAAATCAAATATCCTGGCTTTTGCCAACGGTATTTTCAGAAATCAGAGTAGTGGTTAAATATTGTGCACAGAAAATGTTAAATGAAATTCAGATCGTAATTTTTCATGTAGATTTGTGCCTTATGCTGACTGCATTTTCCTCTGTACTATTTGCTATCTTGCATTATGCACCTGCCTTCTTGATCGTGATAAAAGATAACCTTTATGCAACTGTCATTTCTAGTCATTATGTTTTCTTAGTAAAGATCTGAGTAAAGTCACTATGGCCCTCAGACTCCTGGCAAATTGCTCTGTCAGCCTTTGGACTAGATTCTCAGCTTCTGTAAATGGGCATAATTCTTTTAATGTCATGTCACGGTGGGGGATTTCTGTGATAGAGAATACAGTGCCTTTACTTTAAATTTCCCTGGGGAAAATAAAGCAGAGGGGCACATTTGAATATAGCTTATATGTTAGCATTGGAACTTGCTCCTCTAAAACCAATGGGTATGGATTGTCAGGCAGCATACTTAAGAAGAGCTGCCCCTTCATTCCAAATGGAAGAAACAGTCAAAAGCTCAGGGACTGCAAATTGGAAGTAATGTTAGTGATAAGTTGCAGAATCATCAGCAGCATTTAAAATAAGAAATGTATTGACACTTAATTTTAATATTGCAGAAGCAGTGCTCTTAAGGAATGCTGACATCAGGCAGATGTTCAAAAATGGAGAAGAGTTAGAAAGAAAGCAATGGTGTAGAAAGGGTATGCAAATATTAAGCATGTGGCAGGTGCTGCAATCTCACTGCATGGGTCTGTTGCAAACAACCGAAAGAAACAGCAATTAGTATGTGGATAAGTGTGCATTTTAAGAATAGGGACTTGATAAATTCTTTCCTGAAGACCATTCTGAAACCAAAGCACTTGAGCCGTGAGTTTCATTTCATCATTATGAGGAAATAACTTAAGTAAATTGACTGTCTATACATGTGTGAATAAGAAAAAAAAAAAGATATGAATAGCGCAAAAAAAAAAAAAAGTATTGGACGAAAAAAATATGTTTTTGTATTTGAGAACAAAGAGAAAGCCAATATACCAGTATTCCAATATTTTCAAAATTCCAGTATTGGAAATCATAGTGGAAAGGGTATTATCATTTGCCTGCTATAACAGGGCCTTCATGAATATAAAGAAAGGAATGGTTTAAAATAGTTAACTACTCAGAGGAATAAGACTGAAAAGAAATAATAAACTTAGACTAGATTTAAATGGAAGTATGGATAATTATGGTAGGTAACAGCAATCTCCTTGTAGTAGATGTCCAAGAAAAAAAATTCACAAGGGTTTAGCTTAAAGTGTGCCTCTTGTAAGTTAGTGTAGGCCAAAGAGAGAATAAATCAATTTATTTCATTTTTTTTTGTTAGATTCCAAACCCTCTCATTGTTGCTGTTCTCATTTATTTAGTTGCTGATACTTAAGATACTCCTGCTTTGACACGTCCTGCTTTAAATCCATTCTCTGGATCCTCACCTGCCGAGTTGAAACTAGTGAAACGTCTTTTTCCAAGCTACTATGATACAAAACATGGGGAAAATAGTCGCAATTAATTATGCCAATCTTGATTAGAAGTGGATCCGAAAGTCTTAGGTGGATAACAGAACTGTGTATTGTATAACTACCCAGAGCACATTACCTTTCCTAGAAAGCTTTCAAAATAATCCTCCTATAAACAATTTTTGCTCATTACTTGTTGGGTGGAGGGTGTATTTTTTTACTTTATTTCTTAAAATAACATTCTCTTTATATTTGTCTGGAAAGATTTTCTAATTGTGACATTTTCCTTCTGTAAATCAACTCACTATACCGTGTTGTCAGAGGTAAATAAAAGGAAGATAGTGTCTTAGAGTATGTGAACATTTAAAATGTTCAAAATCATTCAGATGTCCTCAGTAATATTATTTAGTTAGTGATTTATACAGAATGCCAGAGTAAAATATATTTTTAATGAGAGCATTAAAAGTTTTCTGCCTATAAAAAATAGATCTATAGATGTATCACATCTATATGCATTATATGTATGTACATATGTATGTATTATATATGAAGACATAAATGATCACAAAGGAGAGTAGAATTTTCCTGAAAGTGAAATTTTTGATTTTAGTGAAGAATTAAGAAATATATATGTCAGAAATTGAAGAACATTCATGAGTGGCTTTGAGTGACATCTTCTCTGCTCAGTCCATCATAAAACCTAAGTTAGGAAGCGATCACTTAAAATTTATGTGGAAATAATTGCTAGGTTCACTTTAACATTAATGCATCTGAAGTGTTATACAGTGAAGATTTTTTTTGGTAGTCTAAAGGAATTTTGCATAGAATTCTGATGATTCATTCTTCTACCTTCAGAAAAAAAAAATAATATAAAAATATGAAGAGTTTTATAATGTATTTACAGGAACCATGTCTTTTTATTTCATTTATTAGGGTATTTTTCATCTTCACAGACAGTTGTCATCAGATCATTTGTAACCTAACACAAGGTAAAGAAAGAAAACCTAAAACTGAGATTAATCTTTGAAATATGAAACATATTCAACCAAAGAAAGGTTTTTCAGATTCAATTAAAGAAAATCCTGTAAGTAACTGGAAACTCTTAATTTAAAAAAAAAAAAAAAAAAGAGTTCTCTTTGATTTAGGAGTGATGTACCAATATGGAAAAAATGAACTACTTCTATAAACGAAATGTTCCCTAAGCAATCATGTTGTGTTCTGATGTGTTATTGCATTTTAAAAAAAAGCAAAACAAAAAGAAAACAAAAACCAAACAGTTTAGGTTCAGGATGACTTCTATCAGTAAAGCTATAATGTTCCCAGTGAAGTTGTACCTGTGCTAGTAGATTCTGCCAGTGAGCAGCGTCCCATAGGAATCCCAAGCCTTTGTGTTATTGAGAGACATAGCATGTAGAATCTTTTTGCCCTGTATCTGGTCATTAGTAATTTAGCCTTTACAAGTTGCTCTGTTTTTTGAAGGGATGAGATTTAAAAAAAAAAAAGCAGTTTTCAATAGATATTCAAGTTATGAGTTGTTTTCTTGTCACAATGTCAGTTTTCTAGAAGAATGAAGACTGACACTTTTCTTCAGGTTCATCATTAGTTTTGAGTATTTTTTAAATCCTAAACCAATTTTCTTTTATGAAGCTTCCACCTTAAAAAGCCAAAATTGGGAGATTCTAAAATAGCTGGTCTTGGAAACTTAATGAACCCCCCTACTGCTATCTCAATGCTGGAGCCACCTATACAGAAAACCTTCTGAGACCCTGACTGTGCCACCATTTCTTTTTTAACAATGTTTTCTTTTCCCCACTGCACCACCAGGCTCGGCTCCCTTCGTGCTCATCCACCTATAGTGTTTCTGAGGTATATTGCACGTGTACTCCACGCAGCTGACCTGCTTGCCCATCACACGTCTTTTGATTTTATTTACTTTTCTTTTTTCTCATTTTTTTGGCATTGCAATGTGCACAAGTGGGGAGAAATCAGCTGTGGGGGAAATTTCTGCATGCCTGCCCTGCAGCCATGTTCAACGTGGTTTTAAACTCACACTGTTAGTCTGGGACCACCCAAATTAGATATCTGCTACATAACATAGGAGCATAAATTATATAATGTGAACTTGATTAATTTGCTCTTACATTGCAAGGAGAATACTTTCATAATGGGCTTACAGTTGACCACACTACAAGGTGCCTCGCCAGTCTGAGCTATTTTAACCCAGTGGTATTATTGTAGCTAGAAAGGCTCTGTAGAAGGGGCGGTTACATTATGATTACTAATCACCTTGCTACATGCTTATCTGAAAATCCTTACGATTTCCCAAAAGTCTGCCTGGGGTCATTATCTACCAGATAGTGATAGAACCATAGTGAGCAAAATTCTAGACCTAATCTTAAATTGAAAATTTGTTTCCATATATATGAACTTGATGTCCAAATCAGTCAATTTCTAAAAATAATGTTGCTTTTTGGTTTAATCCATGGCAATACTGTTCTAGATTTAAAAAGAAAATGGTTCATTTTGTTGACCATGCTCACAGTAACACCTGCAGATAATGCGCTGATCAGAGATATTCATCCCTAAATTCTACTTCATATACACAGATCTTATTAAAAATATACTACTATTTGAAGTCCTATCAAATATAAATACATGCCAAAAAGTGGAACGTAACCCTGACAGAGAAGGAGGAGGAAAGACTTCAAGACTTAAAGGCAAATTCTAGGCAAATGGGATTTTAGAGAATCCAATAAGCAACTGAAGTGGGAGGAAATAGGATGTTATGTGATGCTCTGTGTTTAGACACTGGACTCATTCAGATTAGTTATGTTTATTCCCTCATATAAGGAATTCACTCAATGAGCATCAAAATGCAGACATAAAGAGCTCACCTAAACCATCACTCTCTCCCTGAGCAGGATTAACTGTATGTAAGATCTTACTTGCATGTGTCTAGTTTGTCCTCAAGAAACTTCAGCCACTCAACCCATCAACCCTATCACTTATCCTTTTTACTACGAGGAAAAGCTAATAAAAATTCTCTAAGGTTAAAGAGATAATTAACAGATTTTCTGTCCAAGACAAATAATTGCTTGTGGCTCTACCAGGAGATTGTTTTAGAGTTATTTTAAAGATAATCTACTATATATCCTTAAGGTATCTGATATGTATTCTACATGTTTTTCTTGCTACATTATTCTGGCAGTGAAGGTCTCATTGTTTCTATCACAGTTCTCAGTATCATATTCTTACAAAAAGATAAGCCAATGCAGAGAGCAAGTAATTCAATTTAGTTCTTGTGGAAAGGCAGAGCCCGTCTCTATTTGATCAACCATTCTTCTGAAAGATCTGTGTGAATTTAACCAAAAAAACCTCTAGATCTCCACGCATCTCAGCTTGATGCCACTTGGCTTTCTACAAATTCCATTCTTTCAATTCTCATCTAAAATGGTGAAGTTGCTCTTTGGCATGTGAAGGAAAACAGACTCTTCTTGCGCTGCCTGCAACTCTGACCTGCTCTTTGGCATTCTGGAGAAATCGCTTTTTTTGAAAGGGGTGGAGGTCAGGATGTTTCCTCAGCAGGTAGAAGGTAGGTAGTTATGGACCTCCTATTTAATCAGATTCCAAAAACTATTTTATCTCTTTCATAGCTGTCATTTTTTGTAGTGATTAGTAGGCTTGGAATAAGTAGTCTACCTCAACAGAAAAGGAAATTAGAGACTGAAGTGTTTCATGCACTCTGTTCACAAAGGAAGTCTGAGATTTTTGGTAAAGTGTCTGCTAGCTGAAGTAGGAGGGTACCAATGTGGGAGTGTGCAGTCAGTTTGTCCTTAATATTCTGTCCAAAAATAAGATATTTATATCTAAAAATAAGGATAATCTGACTGCTTGGTCATCCAGATCATGTGATGTAGTTAAAAATACCTTTCTTTTTCATTTTTTCCAACTAATCACAATTCTATGCTTTTGAAATTTACGATGTTAGATTAAGATTGCCTTCTTTTACACTGCAAATTCAAGGTTTTTAAAAAACATGATACATTCTTCTCTGACGGCAGGAGAATACCCTTTTTTGAGCTGAAACCAGTGAAAATTGAAGATTTCTATGGCAGCTGTAGTTATTTGCAGGGGCCAGGAGGACATTCTGGACACTGATAAAGAATGCGTAGCATAGTTTCTAACCTCCTAAGTGTCTGTACATTCAGAAATAGAGATTAAAATCAGGATGCAAGTGCAGCAATAATCAATGTTACCTGTTGTTATTCTGAAAAATGGGAAGGGCTGCTATAGGTAAAAAAAAAAAAACTGACCTCCAAATATGGTTGGATGAATTGGTAATATTTGAAAAAAATTATCAAAAAGGCAAAGAACTATACTATTGGAGAAGTTTTTAAGCTGTTACATGTGAAGTCTTTACTTAAAAGTTCCACCAAATCTTCAGTTAGAAGACAAACTTGGATCTGCATATTAACCACTGTGAAGAATTTGAGGTAAAGTTTACTTCTTTCATGGAAAAGATCCTTGTAGAGTCTGTTTACAATCTCAGAGTCTAAAATTAAAGAAAAGCAGCTTTTCACTTGGTCTTTTTTTATTGTCACCTGTTTCCAGACCTGGTAAAACTGTGGGCATGGTCAACTGAAGGCTGTTGGTGAGGAATGGGCAGAAAGTTTTTTGAACTTTTCTTTAGCTGTGGCACTTTTTTCATTCTGTTGAAGTCTGGGTATTGTCCGGGTCTTTCTTGTCTCTAGAGCCTCAGTCAGGAGCATAACAATTCCATTTGCCTAGAATGAAATAGAAGCTCTCTCATTCTGGTTGTACTTCAGTCAAAAAACAGTAAGCTTTTTTAACAAGCAATTCCCTTGTGGGAAGAAAGGTAGATCTTTAAGGCTTTAAAATAGCAAAAAATGAATTATAAAATATAAATTCACTTCCTCTTCGAACTTAGCAATCTACAAATCTAGTCTTTCCTTCTTTTATGAAAATAGTTTAAATTCTAAAGCTTTTGTAAATGATGCCTATAATTTTTATAATTCTGAGTAGGAGTATTTTAATGAATTTTCTCTGAGTGGTAATATAGTAATTAGCAATGATGCTGACTTAGCAGTTGTTTGATATAGTATGTGTGTAATAAATATATAATTGACTCATTATCCACTTGTTTCAGAGCATAGTAATATTTTTAAAAATAGCTGTAGTTCATTTAATTAGACCCAGATTGAGTTCACTTACATTTTATCTTAAAAATACTGAGCAAAATTTGAAATAATTGATTGACCAACAGAGGAAAGTCAGAAATGTGCTAATTTATAAAACTCCATTTAGGTATGCAATTGTCCCCATTATTTTTATCTCCATTGGTATCTCCGAGTTTTTATTATCAGCATTAATCTCTCTCCCTTCCTTCTCTCCCTTTCCTCTGGCTTCTGCATGTGCTGTGTGTTTGGCTGAAAGCGTAATGAAGGAAACCAGTTCACCTGCTTGTTGCAAGCATAGCGGCAGAGCAGTGCTCGTCACAGAGCTCTCCCCTGCTTTCCAAAAGCAGAGAACAAAACACGAGCATGAAAAATTAGTTGCAAGAGGTAGACACTCAAGTGTATAGCATGTCATCCATTTTATTTCAGATCATTGGTAGAGTAGCGCATGGTGTCTTGCGTAGTGAGATAACTAGAAATTTTTGTGTTAGTTTGCTCTCACAGAGAAAAAAATACCCCCATAGTTCTGGAATATGTAATGGCTGCATGCTGATAACAGGATTTGATTGTATACTTAGATTTGTTGATAAAACACTATAGCCAGCTGGTCTGTTGAGTTCATGACTTCAGAAGCTCATTCAATCAGAGACTGCAGGAAGATTTGAAAATGCCCCAGATTAGAATATAATTATCTGTAGTATATATTATACAGTGTTGTAAATACTGAATTAATTCTTTAAAACTTAAGCAAGATAAGAGATTGCTCCTCCTTCTAATTAGACTAATCTGAAAAGAGCACAGTGTTGCAATACTGAGAACTGCAAGCCCAATTTTGGGGCACTTGCCATTGGCATAGACTCTAGAATTTGATTTTAGTTACAGGTTCTTAAATTCAAGGGTATTTACATTGTTATCCACACTGTTTGCATATGTGTGGACCACTTACGTCTCAAAGGCAGAGGGGGCTACATTTGATACTGAGAGTCAAGAGCATCCTCTGTGTGTGCAAAGTCCAACATTTTGATTTTGTTGCATTTCTGCAAATTCTGCACTGAGGGCTTACAGAAGGCCTTGCTGGCTCTCCTGCACTAAGAAGTTACAGCAGCTTTCTGAAACCTGGCCTAGGAATTTTTTCCTATGACAATCCCTTACATTTTGTACATCTTGTTTTGAATTGCGTGTTTTTTTCCTTTTTATTCCCACAAATATTTTCCCTTGTATTACTATCAAGTGCTCCAATTCATGCAAGTTTTACAGTTAATTTCTTCTGATATTATAGCTTAAACTGTCTGGCAGCTGTTACTAAGTTTCACAGAGTGCATTCAATACTGATAATTGCCCATGTAACTGGCAGGTAACTGAAAAAAAAACCAACTTCTATTATTAGGCATTAGAGAATACTTTGATATAGGTTTTGGTTTTCTGATTATGCAAATATTCTAATAGAAAGGAAAATCCTAAGTGCATACCCACATACAATATCAGAAAGTTGAAACTGTTAAAATTATGTTACTATCACTGTTTCTGAAGATTATTAGAATAACATCTGTGGAAGTTTGAAAGTAATTTAAATAGATCAGATATACAAAAGGTAGTCTTTAGACTTCCAGTCTAAATTGTACCATAATGTGATTTATTATGCTATTATAATATGCTAATATGAATAAAATGGTATGATAATATGAAAGTGTACCAATATTATGATTTTTTCTTATTGAGTACATTACCAAGAAAATTGCTAGTTTTATACTCAGTTTTTATGGCACAGGCCTGTACATTATTTTGTGTATTATATTCAAATCTGAGCACACCTACACACAAGAGCATGCCTACAGCTCAGAACTGAATGAAGACAGCAAAGCCAGTAGCCATTTGAGTTTTGCACAATTACATCGCTACAATTGCTTCTTTTGTTTTACATTTGCAGTTATTAATCAAACAGTAAGTTTTTAAATAAGAATAGCATTTATAGATATTTCTCTTTCAGGTGACAGGAAGAGGTCAGGTTCAGCCACTTCTCAATTCCTATTTAAAGAGCTACATTTTTCTATTGCATTTTGCTTTGCTAATAGTAGCACTGTCCTCTAGGAAAAAAAAAAAAGAAATAAAATTCTAACTTTTAGAGATATACAGTTTCTTCTATGCATATTAAGATGCAAAATTCTGAAAATTCAGTGATTTTGTGTCCTAATCCAGAGAAAATAGCTTTAATAGATAGGTAAGACTAATAAAAATAGAAATCTTTATTAGTAGCTGAGCAAAAAATCCTCTATAGTATTTTCATTGTCCTACCAGAATAGAGAGATATTTCTGCTATAAGAACAGATATTATATAAAGTAAGGCATTCATGACAGTTCATGAATGGAAGTATGGCAAAGTCAAGTCTCTTTGGTAAGGGGATTGCATCATTGATGTAATTTCATCAAGGTACACATGAATAACTTCACTGAACGCTGCCTTAGATATCTACAATAGAATTCATTTGATTTCTTTCATTTAAAAAATCTTTTTTGTATTTGTATGTTCTGTATTTTCACTTTTTAATGTAACTTATATGAGTTTGCAATCTGCTATATTCCAAATTACACCAATCAGCAGTTCATATGATAAAAACAGAACAGAAAATTTAACCTAGATCTACTACTTCTCTGTTCATAGTCCTACCTTGACTTCTGTCAAGTAAAATTATGAAGTAAAATACTTGCCACAGTTCTTTTGTTTTCTTCTAATAAACTCAGTCTAAACACTAGGGTTTTCTGTTGTTGATGGTTTGGGGTTTTTTTACACAGAACTCTCTCACATTCAGGGAAGTGGTAAAATCTGGGATTTGAAAGGCATCTCATTTCCTGTTAAAGGTTTTGGCTTAAACTCTTACCTATTCATCTTACCCAAAACATAAGCATTTTTGTTGATTTTTATTTTGGTGAAATGCTTTGCAGATCTGCACTTAGCAAGCAGAGAATAAATAAAATTGCAATGTCTTGCAATTAGACACTAAGAAAATAGACACTAAGAAAATGAATGATGAAGTCATTGATATATTTCAGATAATGTTATATAAGGTTTTCTATCTTAGAATCAAGTAACTCACAAAGAACTCTACATGCTCCTCCATTTTAAGCTCTGAAGTTCAATGTCTTTTTTAAAGACAAAATATGCCTTGATGTTTCAGATTTAAATGCAGTTTTTTCTCTTTCTTCTTTCCTTAAAAAGTGAGACATTCCATCCTGCCTTGTGCTGCAGATTTTTGAACTTTCTGAAACAAATTAGTTCAGGTCAGGGAACTATGAGTATCCTTTTCATTTTCATTGCTCGTAGTTTAAGCTCATGCATGTAATGTGCATTTGCATTTCCCAGTGTCCTTCTCCCAGTGTGCTGGATTTGGCCTGGGTCCTGCCCCTTGCAGCCTGCACTGCCCTTTGGTATTTACTAGTTTTTGTGCTCTTACCTGAAGGCTTCAGATATAATACTTCAAGATCAGCTGAAAAATTTGAGAAAGTTTCAACATTTATTAACATAAATTATTTGACATAAAGAACGTAATGTTCCATGTATTTGTGAGGAACATGCTTCATTTCTAGTGCAAAGATACTTTGATTTTGGGTCAACATGCAACAACAAAAATTAAATTTACACGTTGGATAAATCTAATCTTTTTAATCTAGTTAAGGACATTAATTATTTGGAAGAAAATATGAAAGGCTTATACTCACCACAGCTCACACTGTTAACATCATTTGCTTAGTGTGCAAGAGAGAGCATATGATTTATTGTAACTGATACAGTGAGAGGAGCCAAATAGGAAAAAAATAGGAAAATATGAAAGTCTTATTTCTGTTCTTGAAAGCCATGTACTTCATTGGTGATGTATTCTTGCACTTAACAGATCAGCAAATTAAAAATTTTATGTACAGTTAACACATTCTAGCATGCTCTAGCCATAGATAGAGGTTATTTCAGGCACCAGAATTATCAAGAACCAGTGATCCAAGGAACCTGCTCACATCTTCCTTGTTTCCGTCAAATGACAGAAGAGGCCACAGGGAAAAGGAAGAAAGTAGCAAGTAAGACAGGAAGAGAGGGATAAGTGCTAAAGTGTCATCACTACCATACAATCCTCCTATCTCTTCATACAAATATTCAATGATTTCCTTTGATTTACATACAGAAACACGAAATCCAGACATGTCTGCAAGGACCTGTCTCATTCTACCCAAGTTCAGACAGGTTTTCCTACAATATATTCTCAACTCTGTGTAAATGTGTATTTGCATAGATATTTTTGTGATAAATCTGTAAAAATCAAAATATTATACGTTTATGACTTTTGTAGTGCTTTTTTTGACAGCTAAAAGGCATGAGGTCTACAGCCATAAGCTATATTTGTGCAAAAAAGACTTTATCAGTGTAGAAATATTAGGCAGACAATGTCCTCTGAGTGGGGGCCCATTTAAATAAGGAAAGCTCTAATTTCTCTTCATACACGAAAACACACATATGCGAGTGAAATGAGTGGCATCGACAAAACAAGAATGTAACTTATCTTGTGCTGTATTTTCAGGTATTTTAGAGCTATATCTGTGCAGATTCTCTGAGGAAATCACATGGAGAAAAATATGTTTTGTTGATGTTCATATAATTTAAAAGTAGTCTAGTCATTCCTTTAGACCAGCCAAAACTGCTCCCAAAGGCCAATGTAAGAAAAAAATGGATGATGAAATTTTCACAAGTTTAGCTTGAAGATTGATTGGTCACTTGATTAGTAACCCTTAAAGTTTATTGTTTTTTTTTTTTGATTTTGCAGCTACTGTTTTTCACATGCTTTTTCTTTTTTAGCATGAAGATATGAGGCATGTCACCTCTCTAGTCAGCATCTAAGAGCATAGAAATGCATGAAAGCATGAGAATAAGCATGAAATATGGCTCTTAGGCTTTCCTGGGATTAAAAGTTTGATTTAAAATCCCTGGAAGATCATAGGAAAGATTCTTCTTTAGTACTCATTAGTTCCTCACTCAGAATGGAGTTTGAGCATTGTTTAGAAAGTTGAAAAAAAATCAGTTATCCAGCAGACAGAGTGAAAAGAAATAGCCTCATCATGTCTGAAACAGAAGCCCTACTGAAAAAAAATATATAATGAAATTAGAGACTGTCACATAATGCCTACATTTTCAAAGAAAACTAAGAACTGTGCAGATAACACCGCTCTGATGTTTCCTAACAGTCAAGTGATTCACTTAACCTTACTAATGTTACTTGACTATATTTGGATGAAGAATTTATTTTAAAATTCATGAAATCTTTTGAAATGTAATTTCAAGCACCACACTATTAAAAGAAAAGTAGTTTTCATTTCTTGTAGTGTTTTGGGAATATGTTTATTTTCATACTGCATTTAAATTAACTGATGCTGAGGTCAAGGAAGAAAACTGAAAAAGTAGTTGAAATTTACTTGAAAGCAAAATACTTGGAAAGTAATGGAAAGCAATAGAAATT
>JAUBOD010000560.1:48776-96974 GCA_032353885.1 Nothura maculosa
TAATGGAAAGCAATAGAAATTAAACTTATTTTAAGATGCTAATCCTATTAATGTATGACAAAGATCAGACTAATTTATTCTATGCTTTAAGACAATCATTTATATACATCAGTATTTTTAGTCCTTCTGAAAGACAGTAGCTTAAAAAGTCTTTGGAACTGGAATGGAGAAGGAGTTGAAAAGATCTTAATATTGGTCAGGCAGGAAATAATTCAGACACCTAACACATACTCCTAAGGCCAAGTGAGTCATTAATCAACTTGCCAGATCGTGAGATGGTACAAAAAGACGCCTGACCGGCAGCCTAACAGTTACACAATTACAAACTTCTCAAGGTTCCACTCCAAGCATTTTGTATCAAATAATTAATGAGGAATTATTCTAAGGAACAAGGTTATACACAAATACAAGGTATTGCTCTCGATTACGCTTTTCCCATGTGCTGGCTACAAAATTTGTATTCAGCATGAAGCCAGCAAGAGTTGAACATGTAGAACATATGCTTCACACAGGAATTCGCTCAGGTACTTAAATTCTTTCTTTTAGCAAAAAATTGAGGTTTGGTCTACATTAGTTAATAGTTAATTACATTAGTTAATATCATTGTTAATTGTTAATTGTTAATATCATTAGTTAATAATAGTTACATTAGTTAATATCATTGTTATCTGGAGAGAATAAAGGTCACAAATTGCCAAACTTTTTCCCTCTTCAAGGAATGTCCCAAAGAGAAGATCATTTCCAGGGCATTTGGAGTTTTCTAAAGATTTTCATTTAAACTTACAAAAGATCTCAGTTAATAATAGAAACAGTAGAATTTTCACTTTTTCTTAGTGAAAAAAAGACTACAGGATTTTTAATTTTTTGTTTTCTAATTGGATATTTAAGTAAGATTATATCAAGATGTATTAAGTAAGATTATGTCAAAATGAGGTCTGATTGAATTCACTTCCTTTAGTAATACTTATTTATATTTACTGAAATATATTTGAAAGACCTCAAGAAAGAATAAGTCTGCCCATTTCCTCTTTTCTACTCCCCTTGCCTTGCAGGTGAATTACTGTATGTAATGTCTAGTTTTATCAGAGAGCAGGGGAAATATGTGATCGTGTTTCTCATATATTGCCATCTAACTAGTTAAAAGGAATTTCTGGACTTCTTTTTATTAAAAACACTTCCTTTCTCTTTCATCTTTTTTTCTCAACTACTAAATTTATGTAGCTAACTTGATTTCCCATTCGTTTTCCGACCTTGCCTTTTTGCTTTACTGTTTTGTCTCCTTTCTTGTTTTAAAGGCTTTTTTTTTGTATGCATGTTGGTGGTTCTTGTTTTATCATTGTGAGGTGTTAACTTCAGATTGATGTGTAAGATTTCGTTTGAACTCTCTTTTAAGAATAAACACTTATTTTCCATTGCTAGGCAAGGTCAGTTTAAGTTGAGGCTGTGCATAATCAGCATCTCTTTTGTTTCCTGGAAAACTGTCCCTTGTGTCCTTTAGTTTCACTCCAAAAATTGAATTTTTTTTTTTTTTTTAGTTCTACTTCTGTAAAAGGAAGGAATTCAGCCCTGCTGAATCTATGTTGTATTCAGCCACCCTTCTCAGCTGTCTTGTTAGGACAGCAGCTAAGTTGAAGCATAATCTGAGCGTAAAATTCAGTGTCTGTTTTCATAGTCTACTGGGAAACAATGGTTAAAGTTATATTTTCATGTAAAACGTAGATGTCTAGGAAAAAAAAGTCAGAAAAGATAAAATTCATTATTATGTGGGTAAGGACATAAAGGCATAGTCTAGATTAGAAGATCACTTTTGTTTATTGTCCAGTCAATTAAATATAACACTTACTAAGTAGCTAAACTCTACTCCTTAAATATTTTGTGTTTTTGGAAAGTGTTTATTTCTTAAGAATTTTTTTTGTTTTGTTTTTTATTTCAGTGCAGGTTTTATATTCTTTAGATATGCTTGAGCATAAAGAGTTTGCAGTCACCTTTTTTAGCTATGAATAACTTGAAAAATACGTCAGATAGGATATACCAAACTAAATGGAGTCGTGCATAGGAGAGACATCTATGTCTAAGCCTACTTTGTAGACTGCACTTGCAGTCAATAGAAAAGCAGAAAATCTTGGGTGAAATTTGTTTTTATCCTAAAGTAGATGCCTACAACAGGCTAGATGAATAGTGCCCGACAATACTTAATTGTTCCCTCTGCCTCCAGGTTAGTAATTCCTAATGTAGAAAACAATATTATTTGTGTATAAAGTAATGTGAATCCCACCAGCACCATTGATCCTTTTAAAAAATGCGCTAGTGTGTTTGCTTCTATAAAATTCCTTGAGTTCACATTCTTCTCCCTTTAAGTTATGTTTTTGCTGTTGAAGTTAAAACAAGAAAAGGCAGGGGGCAGGGGGATTCCCTCTAGTTTTAGACTGAATTTTGCTCTAGTTCTTATGGTGCTAAAGCATATTCTTAAAACATGCACATCTCGGTTGAAGAGCACTCTTTCAGAGGCATTCTTGAAAGAGGAATATGGCATATTTTAAATAGGATTATTTAATCCTCAACTATTTGCTTAAAAGTGTTTTAAATTGGCAATTCTAGGCACATTTTTTCCATGAAACTTTTCAAGCAACCTTATTTTTATGTTGCATATCACTGAAACCTAAGCAATTACTATTTTCTGCCTATCTCAGATAAGATTTAAAGCAACTTTATTAATTAGTGCATTTCATTAAATTTTTCAATTCTTTTGTAGTTTGGCTTACAGTAATAGGCCAAAATTAATTAGTATTGCTTGCAGTGTTGCTACACAGGTTTGAAACGTTATTAATTATATTTTAATTTTATGTATTTAGATATTGATATTTATTGCATTGTTAGCAAGGAAGGAATATTTTAGGCAGGAAGGACCATGCAAATTCCTTGCAAATTGGAGCATATATGATTTTACATCTGTTCAAAGCAGGCAAATCTTCAGTGCTTAAGCGAACATGCAAAAGACATATACACCGAGTATATGGTAGAGAACTCAGATTATATAATTTCTAATCTAGAAAGAAATATATATAAATGGTGAGTACACTTTGGAAAAAGAATTTAGCCATCACAGTGTGCGCTCAAGTCTGTGTGGCGCTGAGGTACCTCATGCCACTTCACTGCTTGACAGTATGGAATCAGAAGAAGCATTTATGTGAGGTATGAGGGAGCTGTATTGCTGTGTTAGTTCTTATATAACGTGTCTGTTTTATGAGGATGGAGAAATGTGGAGAAAAGCAGCAGCATTCTGCTTTCCCAGACCATGCAGAATAAATTGTATTCCTATTACAGCTAGAGTTTCAAGGAGAGGTGCTATGAGTAAAACACTTTCCCACAGGCAGTAACCTGTAACATGGGCAACACCTCATAAATAAATCTGGCATTTGTGAGACAGAGGATATAGTTCTCCAGTTGGGAACTGCTGCTATGCTTTGCATATCCTGCTTCCTTCATTACAGCTTGGCAAAGCCCATGCCCTTTCCTGTATGTTAGTCCTTTGTGTCGATATATATGTCTGGGTTTCTGCTGGTGGTTCCACATTCTGCATGCGTTCCTCAAAGTGGAGCGATACGCTGTCCCATAAGTGACCGAGGTTATGGGCAAGCCTCCCACAGTCTCTGTGCTCCTGAGAAACTGGTTCCTTCTGTTCGTGATAAATCATGTTTTGATGTCCTTGTTCTGAATTGTTCTTCATGTTGTAAACTTGGGTTGAAATGTTCTCCCATAAGAGTTAGCTTTTCATATTGGGCTGGAAACTCCTCATCTTTGTGTAGCAATTTGTTTTATTATAACCGATGGCTTTTAATTGTACCTCCCATAATGAAGAGCTGACTTAATACTCTGTGCTAATCTTGTTATGACTTATAAAAGGTAAGTAGTTTCTCTAACCATTCCTAAAGATCACGGTAAAATGTTAAAGGTTTTTTATTTAAATTTTCTTTTCTCTTTATTTTTCATGTTAATTTTTCACTTACAGCATGAGCTTTTCTTTGTGTCTTTTTCTGTTTTTCTTGTAAAGGTTTTTTTTGTGCACACTTATTATTTGCAGCAAAACATATCATGGAGATTTAAGTACATTCAACTTATTACAGTCGATGATTTCATTTTTCAGACCAATCATAATTGATAGATGGAAATTGTCAGTGGATCTCTTGATTTTACCATTCCCTTAGTTCTTTTTTGTTATTACTTTATTTCACAGTCTTGTTTAATGCTTCAGCCTATGGGAGAAAGCATACTCTGCATTTCAGCACAATGAAATTGTACCTTAAACAACCATAAAATTCAGTTTCCTTGAGAAACAGCAATGTGACTTGAATGTTTTGGGTTTGATTACATTCTGCCTGGACTGCACAGGGGAATGGTACTGAACGATAGCTGCTGTATCTACTGCCAAGATACACTGTGAGCCAGCAAGCTGTGGACCTGAGCAGTGAGCAAAGAAACTCTCCCTTTCCCGGGAGAGACAGCCACAGGTTCTTGTTTCTGAAACAACCTGTGAGCAAGAGGAATTACAGCAATACTAGTAATCGTTTGTCCCAATCAGTCCTGGTACTGTATGTGGTGTAATACGGAATCTTTACTTCGCAGTAGCTGTGAAAGGAATGCATTTTTTTTTGTAAATGTCACAAAATAGCAAAATTTACAAAGCATAAAATATGGTGAAAGGCACCTACGGCACATGACTCCATTTCTACAAAACTCCATTATAGCTAAAACTGTATGTGCTAGAAAACTGGTGGGTTTTATCTGAAATCATATTTTAATTCAGTTTTGTTTCAAAGTAGCATTTAGGATGTGAGTATACAATTCATATTAAACAAATGGAAGTATTATATGATAACAAATGCTGATATCAGTTATGTTAAAACATGGTTTGTATTCTGCAGCTGTGGGCATAGTTTGGGAAACAGCCAAGTCTAGCTGCTCAAGCCTTTTATTTCAATCTCATGGATTCCTCTTCCACAGCTGCTTTTAAAATTTGTGGCAAGCAAATTATTTCCCATACTGCATATGTTGCCCTTCAGGTGAGTGATAAACTGCCAACTTTAGGCCGGTTGTAAGAAGCCACAAAGCAAAATTAACTTTGTCACTGAAGTCCTCTGTGTGCACAGAATTAAAAAAATGACCTGGGCGAGGCTGTGTGTGAAGCCAGCTGTCTTTTGTTTCCATTGCCATTTGGACATTGTAAGAGCAAAACGTTGTCAGCACGTTTTTGATATTAGAAGATTTGATCTGCAAATCTCAGCTGCTCTGTTCATTATAAATCTCTTGTTTTTGTCCATACACTAGCTCCACTATAGGTTGGAAGGGCTTAAAGATGAACTCAGGAGGAATAGAGGCTACAACTCGAGAGTAACTATTACTGCTCAAAGGAGCTGTTTTCCATTCGCAAACATTGCTTTGCGCTATGGGTTTGGGCTCCTTCTGTTCCTCCACTTTGTTGAAGACTCTCTCTTGACTTCCATTTTACTTCTTCAGCACTGTCTTTGTCTGCTAACATTTTTCCTCTTTCTCTAGTAGCTTTTCTCTGTGTCCTTTGGATCGCTTATTTTACTTAGTTTGTTTTAGTAGATCGTTTCTGAATGTTTGTGTTTTGTATTCTTTGTTTTTGCCTTTTTCTTTTCCTTTAGGACTATGTTATCTCACTGAGTTTCATTCCACAGTTTGCTAAATTGCTTGGTTATTTTGCAGCAGGCCCATTCCTCGTTTTCTCTTTTCATATGGTTTTCAGTGAGAAATAAGAGAGCCTCTTCCATTTTAAACAGAAGTCTATACACGTAGGCCCATGTCTCCTTTTGCGTTCACTGTCTTTTGGCTTGCCACATGCCATCTGGCTTCTCCCCTTCTCTCTGTCTCTCTCACTGAGCACCTCTCTCTTTTGTGCTTCCCTCCATGTCATTAAACCATCTTTTGGTCCAGAATTGTCCTTTGGTAAATTATAGATAAATATTTTCTTATTACAAAGAGAGTTTATGTCATGCCTTTAAAATTTGGGGAAAAAAAACTCTGGGCCAAATTTTGGCATCATTAATATCTCATTTGAAGTTTTCTTGTATGGTATTTTTGGTGGGAAGGAGGGAGGGATTTTTTTTTTGTTTTGCTTTTTTTTTTTTTTAAAGAAACCTTTTTTCAGGGCAGGACACCATAACCCACTCTAAGTTGCAACATTACTTTCCATAAGTTATTCCATTACTATAAATAGACTGTGTTACGCTGTAGAATATGATATTTTATGTGAATATACATTTGGGGCAAGCTGCTGTGGAATGGAAGAAAGAGGTTTAGAAATTGGTTCATTTCAGACTTCAGGGACTGCTCTTTTACGAAGGCAGCCTTAGGGGGATTGACTGTGTATCATAACTGTCAGATCATACATATTTACTTTCTATGCATTTGTTCTGTAACTACAAACCCAACCTGAATTCTGAAAGACAATTCATTCCTTCACTTTCTCAGCAGAGACAAATGCTCTCTGCAAAGGAAATTGCACCCTCTGTCACCTGTGCTATTCCACTTCCTTAACTACATCTACATAATTTTATTGTATTAGTCATCTCGCTGAAATATAGCAGTCTCCCTGTGAATGATGTACAAAAGAGGATGTACTCTGTTCATCCTCTGTTAGGGGGTTGTCTTCCAGAGAAGTTTCCTTTAGCTTGTGGCTGCAATTTCAACCACACAAAAAAGCTTTTTGCTGCAGTGTGAGCAGTTCAGTCTGGTGACTTGTCCTAAAACAGACTTCAGGTTAGTGCATCTGCTAACTTACAACTTCACCGTCCTGTGCAATGTGGTGTTTTTCCAAACTGGAGAAGAATTAACAAGCAGTGGTGCTTCACCAAAGATACATCTTAAACTGTGTTGGGTCCACAAGCCTGGTAACCTCCAAAACTTTTTTGTTTTGTTGTTGTTGTTGTTGTTATTCTTTTTTAAATCTGTAAAGAGACCTCTAAAAGCAAGTGCTAACTAGGATATTAGACCAAAGAGAGTCCTCCGCTGGAGTCAGACTAATAAATCTGGAATAGCACAGGGGCAGCCAAGCACCTAGGAAGAGCATTTGTTGAGAAGGCAGTTGCCATCTGATGCAGTTACTTTTTGCAGTAAAATGCACTATAAAATTAATCCCAAATATTGCATTTCTTTTAGCCAAACTTAAACAATAGAGTGAATTTCCCTGGCTTTAGCCAGGAGCTTTTTATACAACTATGAGCTGTTTACACAGTTATGAAGAAGGATTATTAAACATCTGAAGAAGCAACCTAATCTATAATACCTGAAATACCTGAAATAATCTTAATACCTGAAAGTTTTAACAGCAGTTTTAAAGCAGATCATGAAAAGACAGTTATGTTAGTATTTTGTTTATGAACTTAGGTTCAAACTTATGATAATCGTAATTATATGAGAAAATGTGGATTTTTTTATATAAAACTGGAGTTTAACAAATAATTTTAAATAGTGTATTCTTTGATTTTACTGTTATTACCCTGTTCTTAGCCATCTTGTTTATTGTTAGGGGAGTTTTAAATTGCTTATCGTGGACTCTGACCATCAGCTATTACTCTTCTGCTTAAATATTTTAATCTTGTGTGGAATATGCAAGAATGATGCTGAAAATATGTAGAGCCTCTGTCTTAGATCCCAGGAGCTTGCCCATTATGTCTCTGTATTTCGCATGCTTGTTAACTTCTGCAGCTCACAAACCCTGTGCTCTCTTTGCAGGTCCAGTCCAGGTGCAGCAGCAAGGAGAACATCCTCAGAGCAAGTGAGTGCCGAAACTTTCTGGCTTTACTGTGATTAAAAGAAGAAAAAAAAAGATTGCTATTGTAGAGAGAAAAGAAGTCAGGAAATTATAATTAGATGAGAGGAGGAGGAGAGGGCTGGGATGCAGGTGGTTTCACAGAAGAAATTTAAGAACTTGAGACTGCAATTCAGTCCAAAGAGGAAATATGTGAACACCACAAGCTATTTATATTTACATTAACTGATGATTACCTTTTAATTTCTCTTTCCAAGTTGTTCTTCTAATGACACCAAGGCCCATGTTGGGGTGTTGGGATGTTAGTTCAAATGGTAGTCTTTGTGCAAATTTTATCCACACTGAAAGATAATGAAAATGGAAATTGTCGGGTTGCATATATATGATTTTTATTTTCATTCTTAAACATGAAGTTGAATGCAGAGTGTCATAAAATCAAACCCAAAACTGTAAAGGTTTAAATTTGAGGTTTGATTCACATTATTTGATCCACGTATGTTTTATAATTTGCAAAATCCCTTTGAGTTTTATCTGAATTTTTCCTAGTCTAAAAATTGTTCTGCCATTGATATATAATAACCTGCCTAGGAGGTTGTTTGGATGAGCAGACAGAAGGTTGTCACATTTCCCACCTTGCACTGTCGATTGACTTAAATGCTAAAGGATTATTTGGTCATATAGAATGCTGTATAATGTAAAGAACTATTTTTAGAGCCATCTGACATTTGTGAAATATAGTTGGTAAGGTCTGAAAAGTTATTTAATATCATTAACTTATAGTAAAAAAAAAAAGTAGCACTTCATAATTCAAAACAAGAAAGGCCATTTTCTTTTCTCTGTCTCTGTTTAAATAGAACCAAATTTAGCATTTGGTTCTATGAAGAAATAGGGATAGAGAAGGGTTAGGAGTCACATGAGCATCCTTTCTTCTTCCTTCGGGAATTTACGTTCATTCTAGTGCAAAAACTCCATTTTTGAGTATATATTTTCTTGGCTTGGCTTACAGAAATAATGAGTATCACTTTTGATGTTGGAATGGTGGTTTCAGGGATCAGTTAATTTTACCTATTTGCAAACAGAGTAGGTTGGAGAAAGGATTTCCTACTAGATCTTAATGCAAACCTTAAACACTTGCTTATTAAACAAATGACACAGACACAGAGCTACAGCTTAGGATATCTCCTAAGTACTTCAGGCACTGTTCAGAGATGGGATTCTGAATGGTTCATTTTAAGAGTTAAAACAGGGCAAGTGTTAATTTTTAATGTAGCTAACCAAGAATTTGAGAAAGCAAGGAGAAACAGATCGTATCGCTACTAAAGAAAAGTATGCTTCTATAGAGACCAAATTCTTTCTAAAAATAAACAGTTTATGTAGTTAAAATCTATATAACTCTCTAGGATGGCTTTAGAAAAGCATTGCTTGTAGAAGTTTGCATAGCACCATAAACCATGTTTTGCTATGGTTCACTAGTAGACACTGGAGAGGAACAATAAGAAAGGAGTTTCAAATCAGTTTTGCTTTGCATGTTACCAGATGCACACTACTATCATCACCATTTTCTTTGAAAGATTATCAACCTATACATCTCATGGTGGTAGAAGGTAGAAGAAACTCCCTTGATCTCATCGCAAGATCTGAATGGATGTATAAAAATCATCCTTCTACCTTATAACCTAGCTATGTTTGGAGTGTCAGGGAGAGCCTACACTTGGGGAGGACTCTGAAGAACCATTTTCCTGAGTATAATCACATCTGAAACATATTGTAACTTCTTTTTGTGGCATATGCTACTTTTAAATTACATACACTGCATAAAATCATGCAGGAGAACATCTGCCAGGTATCCACAGTACGAACAGGAACTACTTTGAAAATCCCACTCAGAGGAGCACACCTTGCTTTTGTTTCCAGGGAGAAATCACATTCCTGCATCTGCACTTTAAGGGTGAACAGGAAAAAGTAGGAATGTATATGAGCATCCTTAGTAGAGATGACTCATTACTCTGCAGTAATTAATGTCATTATTCTGGATCTTTCTTCAAAGCATTTAATCATGTGGCATTTCAGCAGCTGGAAACAATTATAGACAATTTCTGGTGTTACATAACATCATGATAACAAAAAGTCAATATATATCAATATATGCAGCCAACTCCTGCAACTCAACACACTCAACTTTGAAATCCTGGCTTTATTTTTGCTGAAAACTAGCTTCAACTTGGATGGGCTGTAAACATTCCCAGAACTTTATAGTTTAGGCTGAAGATGTATCGCAGGCTTTTAAAAAGACGTGCATCAGCAAGAGTTCAAGATATTAGGCTGGTAAAGATGTATATAAATGTCTTTTACTATTTTTAGCTATGAACTTTCCTTCCTATTGCTCAAGTTTAAAGATTCTTATTTAGTGACACAGCAGCCAGCACTAATGGCTGTAGCATAAAGGTTGTTTCCTGCCTCGTGATTCCACCAGCGTTCACTGCTGTAGCACTTTTCTTTCTAGTGTCTTCCTTTATCTTTCTAAGCTTTCCTTTTAGCACAAAAATACTTTATACAACTAGGAAAAAACTTTTAGCCTATATTGTATGGAGTCTGCTGCATTTATTACATTGCCTTTGGGTTGGGTGTCTTTTAGTGACATATATGCACAGGAAAGTCTGGGAAATTTGACACAATTTTTTATCTTGGTCTTACAAGAACATTCATTTCACCATCCTCGTCCTTATGAAGTTGCTAGCATAATACAGCTATGATGAAGACAAGTGTATATTAGCTTGCAAATAATGTATCTGCTCTTAAATCCAAAAAAGAATTTTTCCACTAAATGGATGCCGAATTTAAAATGCCTAGAGCCAAATGAAATCAAGCATTTTCAATAATTTAGGATGTAGGATGGCTGTGAGAGTTGCAGACAGCCTTAATATTGCTAAGAAACTCTCCTGGGAATGTCTCATGCCTGTAGCCAGGCATTAGATCTTACAATGCTGTAATTTGTTGCCCATGTCATCTGGGAAGGTGCACCTGAGTGCTCTTAATATTTTTTAGAGATGTTTTATTTAGACTTCTCACTGCATTCAGCACTGAACCAAAGCAGTCTGTGTCAGAGTCTCCATTGCATTCTTGATAATCAAAGTTTAGTGGGCTGCATCTTCATTTTAGACCTTATTCTGTTTTTCTACAGCCACACTGTGCATGCTTCTTGTACATGTGGATGTTAAGACTTTTCCTGCCAGTGCAGGCAGATGAAGTTCTTGTCAAGGAGCTCATGTTGCATTTTTAGAATATCATCCACCTTGGCACTCATATGCATGTACATCCAATGCATT
Organism: Nothura maculosa; assembly: GCA_032353885.1. Classification (NCBI taxonomy): domain Eukaryota; kingdom Metazoa; phylum Chordata; class Aves; order Tinamiformes; family Tinamidae; genus Nothura; species Nothura maculosa. The sequence goes on from JAUBOD010000560.1 coordinate 59,895, forward strand.
CTTGATCCTAGCAAATCCATTAAAGATATTTCTGCAAATATCATTTTCCTAATCTTTTCATTTGTATCCATTATCATTTATCTATTACTGCACTAGTCCTCTCTTTTCAGTTGCTTCTCTTGTTCAAAGTCCTTCACAGTTTGTTATGCCCCGAGTTATTCACACTCACAGAATATTAGGAAATCAAGCATGTTGCCAGTCACAGTTTTCTTTCCAGTGCCTTGATTTTCAAACAACTTTTTTTAAGAGTGTGATCCAACCAGTCCCTTGGAAAAGGAAAACTTGGAAAAAGAAAACATTAATCTATCTTACTATTTTCATTTAAATTATCCATGTAAACATTACTTGGCTATGGTGGCTACCAAATCCTGACTATGACTAAGTTGCCCATTGGCTAAAACTACTCTCCATCATTGCACTGACTGTCTTGTTGTGCTCCCTTCTACCTTCCCTTCAAAACTGTTGACTGGAGCAATATCAATAACTTCAAGGTATCAGCTTTTATATACTGGCAATGCTGATATCTTCTCTGTTTATTTTTTGTCATCTGTATCTGATACACGTGCTTATCTTATTTAGGTTTAAGCATAGCTAGGAAAGAAGTGTGGTTTGTTTTTAAGGTGACTTATGCAGACATAGTTCAGAAACTTTTACACATCGTTAGAATCAAAACTATGGCATATTACAGTTCCCTCCAAGGACCTTATTGTAGCTTCTGAATAGGAGAGGAATTGAAGGAAAACTTAGTGGAAATTACTATGTTCAGGGTCTGAATGTCAAGTGCAGGTACTCATCAGGAGGCTCTAGAAGCCATCAAGGAAGGACAGAATGAGTGAATGAATTGTCCTGAGCACCAGGTAGATCACAGAAGTGAGTCAGTCTCAGGTGATGAGCCACAGTGTCAAGTGCTGCACTGCCAGTTGAAGGGTTTCTGTTTCTAATGAACTGATTCTTTTATTCTCATCGAGACTTCTGTCATATTTTTCAGAACGAGTAAGAATATGCACTTTTGTGAACTTTTTCAATTATCAATTGTATTTTGTTCCAAACCTCCCTTTTGATTCTCATTGAATACCATATCATTCTACTTTATGACATAAATTCTCAGTAGTAGCTTGAATTAACGTAGCTTGAATTAATTTATCCTTAAAAGCCAGATGCATTTCAGCAAAGTGGTTTAAATTAACATTGCTCTGTGTGTCTACACGCTATAAACTTGGTACTCTCACTCTGCAGGTCACAGTGCTGTTGACATTACCAAGGTAGCAAGAAGACACCGCATGTCTCCATTCCCATTGACATCTATGGACAAGGCCTTCATCACAGTTCTGGAGATGACCCCAGTGCTTGGAACAGAAATCATCAATTACAGAGGTACTTTACATATAGCTGGATTCTTTGTGAGAATTAGAGTGGTTATTTTCTTTTCTCGCAGCCAGCTTAAGCCTTGCTCTTTTAATAGTTGTCTGAGACATACATAAACACACTGCTGATAGGATGTGGAATGTGCAACAAAGCAAAAACCTAAAATGCACAGTTTCCCTCAAGAGTTTGGACATGTGTAGATGCTGCCTGGTTCCATTTTGTATTATAATCAATCAGTTCTCTCACTGTGGGAGACTCTTACTTTGCCTCCTTTCAATCAGAAATTAATGCTTCAATCAAAGTTATTATTGATTCTAGATCACTTTGTTTCCTACCTATGGAATGGAATAGATGACTCCAGAACATTTCTCAAAGTTTTAATACCTTGCACATTGAAGCTTTTGGTCCTGTTATTCCATGGATCCTCATTTCTTATTTTTTCTTCTGAGTTTCTTGCAAAAGATTATTTGCATAGCAAGTAATGCGAGTAAGGAGTTTTGGTCTCATAGTTTAACACTGCTGGCATGCAATGCCATGCTCTCTGTTGCTGCAAATATACAGTTGTAAGTCTGCTGCCTTGAAAGGCAGAAAGTTGAATATGTTTCTCTGGTCTTTATTACTTTTGAACTAAGGGGCCATTTTAATAGCATTGCTTTTTCATATCACACTGACATGCTAGCAGGACAAAACTTATGAAATGGTAGCAAACCCTTGACCTCTAGTACAATTCCTGTCTCGTTACTTTATTCCCATACCAGTACCCTGAGAGATCAAAATTCTTCACAGAACTGTACCAGTTTCACCAGCTGAGCTCAAGAAAAGTAATACTCACATTTGAAAAGGGAGTTTCATGCAATTCTCCCTTTCAAGTTCAAATCAAAAACCTATAAGCATAGGAAGGAGAGACTAAAATATTTAACATCTTTTTTTGAATTAAAATTAATCAAAAAAGTTAAATTGTATGCTTTTAAAATAATCAAAAAAACAGTAAATGTTTCAGATTGTTCTTCAATTGCTGATTTGCTTCACTTTAAATACCTAAGGCTTCGGCAAGTAAATCTCTTACTTTTGTTTTGCCTTATTGAAATTCATTCCAGCTACTGGCTAGCCATTTGTTCACTTTGAATATTGCATGGCAGAATGCCAGGAACATACTGTCCAACTTTGCTCTAATTGGTGTGATTTTGCATGCAGACAAGAATTAAAATGAAGACACAACATGCCTGCTAAAATTAGAAGCATCAATTTTATGTGAGATTTAGTATGTCTATGAACTGAGGGTGTTCTTGCTATCCCTTTGAAAGCTGGCTTTTCTGTGCTATAATTAAAATGTCTGTGTCTACATTCTTTTTTTCAGTGCAAGTATTCAAGCTTTCAGTGAGCCTTCTGATAACGTCGCTCTTGTCTTACCACATGACAATGTTAATAGCCATCACAAAGATGGTTTTCCAGTTGCTTTAAAAGGGTTTTACTAGCATTTTCATGGTTATGACAAAATGCAACATAAACATTTGTTCCAAATTAAAATTCAATACATTTGGATGCAAACACATTGATGTTACAGTTATTATAATTAATTACTAAGCTAAATTATATTGTGTTACTCAGTATAGTTTCCCTTAGGGTGCCACTTAAGTGAAGCTTTCAAATCCGCCAGGTGCTGTTTTCAACAAAACTTCTGCGCTTAGTGTGCACAGCTAAGTCTTCTGCCAGTACATCTGTCAATATGTCAAGAATCACTTATATTTGCCTGTCTATCTATAAATCAAAAAACACATCTTATAGCTGTCTTTTTTTGGCATGTCTGTTTTTGGCATGTTCATAATCTATAAAACACATATGCACACAAATTCTCCTAACATTATTACCAATGCATACCTTCATTCCTTCCTTTGGATGTCGTACCTTCCATAACACGTCTTAAAAGTGGTGGCATCTATTTTCCCATGAGCTTCCCATTTTCTCCCTAGCCATACTGGAAACAAGCTGCCCTCAGTAGCTCTGGCCCACATGCCCTCTTCTAGTCAGGCACATAATTAATGTTCTTCCTCACTACCTGGATGGATGAGGTACATAATTTCCACTTTGTTCCACGTCATAAGAAGATAAAAGGAGGATAAAAGGAGCCTGTTGCTGGACCTATAAAAGTAGGCCTGAGGGTGAAGTTACTCAGGTCAGTCTGTACGGGGAGGCAGAGCCGAGTTGCACCTCACAGTTGCAGTTGCCAAGTGAATGGAAAGAATACGTTTGGAACAACTATGAAAAATACTTTAAATTTTTACAGTGTTTTACAGTTTTACATAAACGATGCTGACATTTTTGTTCACTACTTCTCTACTGAACAAAATTGTTGTTTGCAAAGCTAGCCTATTGCAAAACTTCTGTGTTGATTTATGGAGTCATGTCCATTGTTGTTTATGTCCTCTGGGCTCAATGCATCAACTTTCATCTTTTCTCACAAAATTCATTTTTTGAATGTTATTTTACAAAATTCTTAGAAATCAAAACCTTTTTTTAATAGTTCAGAAGCACAAAAAATCATCCTTGCAATTTTGAGAGGTTTCAGGATATGGAAATACTGTTCTGTCTAATGCTACTACCTCTGAGTTTAGATACTTGGCATTCTATTCAACTGCAAGCAGAAACACAAACTCACTGATAAAATCTTTCATCTGTACTTTCAGACTGCAATCTTTGGTTTTTATACTGGTTCTGACAAAAATCAAAAACCAGAGCAACATATTCTTGAGATGTATGAGTACATGATGTATTTTATCTGTCAGACTGCATCGCTGTCATTTCACTAGCTTTACTGACAAGAAGCATGGTCTTTTCTCTTTTTCCCTTTATAGATGGAATGGGCCGAGTCCTTGCTCAAGATGTATATGCAAAAGATAACCTACCACCATTTCCAGCATCAGTAAAAGATGGCTATGCTGTCAGAGGTAAGCACGCTTTGTAGACATGCAGTGTCTGTAAAACCACTTTCTAGCATATTATTAGTTCACTTTGTTGTTCCATGAGTGAGAAGTACTTGTATTTTGGATCCAGCTGCGACTATTATGCCTCAGATTTGATTCACATCATTGCTGAAGTCACTGTCTTGAAAGAAGTATGTCTTTACTGTCTTGAAGGAAGACAGTAGAGTTTAATTCAAATCTTTCTTTTAAATGGACTTGTGTGTCTGTGTGTGCAAATGTGCTCATCGAAATGTACCTGAGCTACAACGGTATTTCATAGAAATAGAAAGAATTCAGAAGACTAACATGAGAATATCTGCCTCTGAGTGACAGTTTCTTCTTCTTCTTCTATTTCTCTGTTGTTAATGTAATCAGAAATTTCCTATATCTATTACTTGGTTGAGCTGTCACAGTTTCAGCTTCCTATTTGTGAATTATTTTATGGATTGTATTACATCATGTTTGAAAATACATGTGAATCTATATTCTTATGAAGGTATCTGAAAAAAAAAATCTGATACTTTAAAAATATTTCAGTTGCTGTTTCTAAATAAGTAGTGTGCCTATAAGGAGGGAGCAGTGAGCAGTTCCCAGAAGACCTGAATCCATCTTCTGTTTTGCCACTAGATGCTGCATGATTTTGAGTAAGATGCTTCTCAGTTCATCAGTTTGTTTCATTTGTAGAATAGGATTTGTGATATTTACTGCAGATACCTGTGGAGGAAAAGCAATATATAAGAATAACCATTATTACTAGTAGTGATGTCATTATGGTCGAAGTTTAATCATCGTAACACAGTGCTGAAATTTGCAGCATGATAGCCAACTTTCTCTTAGGGACATTAAAGTGTCATTTTTGTTACTAATGGCCAAAACAATGGAAAGCAACTTGCCATCAAGTAGATAGTCTGCAAGTCCAGGCAATGGAAATAGACCAATAGGCCCCCTGTGAATTTGATGTGTAAATAAAATTGCATATCTGCAAGATGAGGCTGACTGCAGCTGTCCATCATTTATGTGTGTGAGAAAGAGGTACACTAAAATGCCTAGTAAGAACGGCAAAGGAGTGCAGACCTAGCCAGAAAAAATATGTGCAATATAATGCTGAGATGAGCTGGGGAGCTTTGAATGGGAAGCTGGCTGAAAAGGGCTTTGGGGACAGGAGAATGGTCTCCTGCAACGTGATTCATGTAAAGGAAACCAAAAGTGCACTCTTAGTCAAGAGGCAGCATTGCTTTAGAATAGTAATGAACTCCATCATCAACCCCTTACAGACCCAACCTGCAAGAACCAGTTTGGAGATTGGATTCAGACAACTTAAAATAGTAGTGCTGTTATTGTTCTTGTAGCTCTGTTATCTCAGGATGTAAGAGGCAAAGTTTGCAGTGAGAGATGATTTCATTTATATTAGGTGATATTAAATAGAATTTTTAAAGAATTAGCTTTCAGTCACATAAACTTGTCTGCCCCGAAGCTTGTCTACTTTTCTGAGCTCTCTCAGTTGCTCTAACAAAAAATATATATCACTCATAAATGTTAACTCCATATTGCTACTAACAGATAAGTAAAATCTAATTTGGTAGCATTTTATCAGATATAAAATAATTTAACTGTTTGGAATTTCTTTTATCTTCTTTTGCTCGATCCTGGATATCATGGATCTCATGGGCATTAGGATGAAGGCTATCACTGATTACACTTCATTTCTGGGAAACCAACATCTGTAAAGTGAATAAAAACACATATTGGAATGTGTTAGCGTGTCTGAACACACTTTGTTTGAGCAGCCTTGATAACTTGCCTGCTGTGCTTGGCCATATGTAGTCAGCAGTAGAGCAGCAGAAGTACAGATGTTGAGATGTCTGTACACCATGGGAGAGCCTACAATAATGACAAGTCTGATTTTAAGGATGACCATCAAAAGATATCAAGTTGTAGGCAGGGAATTCAAAGGCATCATTTGTGGTTCCTTCCATTTAGGCAAGGAAGCAAATTCCTGTGAAACAAGTGATTTTTTTTCATTACAAAACTTCTCTTTTTTTAAAGAGAATTTCCACCCAGAGGGAAATGCAGCTTAGTTTTGATATTGTACTGTTTTTATATGGTTCTGTATATTTAGCAAAACAAACAATCATTGAAATAGAAAAATCAGATGCATAAAACTGAGTGAATAGTACTGTGCAATCTTACTGTCTTATGCAACTCTGATTTATCTTGAGTGAATGGAAAGAAATTGTCTGATTAAAGTCCCACATAGAATGGTGAGGAAATAATTATACTAGAAACTTTCTTCGGATCTGAAATCATAAGGCATATATGGAAATAATAATTGACTTGAAATATTCCTTTATTTTTAAGGAAAAGGAAAACAACACTTTTTCTATAATGCTTTGATTCCAGTTTGGGGACCTTTAAGAAAAATAGCACTAGTCTAACTTGCACTAAAACCTTTGGAATGGGCAGTAGTGACATTTTTAATTCTTGAAGTTGCTCAGATAACATGAAGGGGAAGCTTAAACATCCATAGTAGTGATGACTTTGTTTTCCCTGTAAAAATAGGTACAGATTTGGATAAATTAGAAGTCCTAGAGAATTTTTGTTAAATCAATCTTATCTCAATTTTCTCACTGTATCATTTGTTTTAGTTCAGCCTATTTATCATCTTTACCATTTGTACTGTCACATTACAGCTGCTGATGGCCCAGGGGATCGTTTCATCATAGGGGAATCCCAGGCCGGTGAGCAGGTGAGTGCAGTCTCTTATTTTTGCTTTTTAATGGGTTTTTGTTGTTGTTGTAAGAAATTGCTTTTTATTTTTATAAGCTTTTTCTTGTGCTTCAAAACCCTGCTATTCTTGAAGATGGCTTGAAGTAGGGCACAGCTGTAGCCTCCTTCTGAGTGCCTTGGGATGTGATTTCAAAAGGTGAGGTAGTGCGGTTACATAAGGAACTAATAAATCCCCAAATACTTCAAAGCTGGTATGTCCTATAGGTTTGCATACAGGAGTGGTCTGCCCTAGCACAATATTAGAGAACACAAGGTTTCTGGTCGCATCACAACTTATATGGAGAAAAACAAGAATTAAACACTTTTTGCTGTCAAATTTTAAAACGGGCATCAGCCCAACAGCTATTTGCACAAACTGCTTGGATATCTCACACTGATACCTGCGAACTAAAGTGTAGGAATTCTGTAAGTCTTTGAAGATAAATAATGATTAGAGGTCTTGAGAAAGCTGGACACCAGTTTGCAGATAATTTCAAGCTGCCTTTTCCTACTTAGTATTGCTCTTTTCTGTGCCTTAAATCATAAGTGTGTGTGCAGTCAGTTTGCTTTTCTGTCCACTGAATATACTAGCAACTTAATCATACCTGCTACCTCCTGTTTAGGCGAGCATGAGATAATCCAGAATGTTTCTTTACAATACGTAAATTTGTTATTTTCAATTTGTAATCAAACCCCAATTTCTAATTCTATCCAGAGCTGTTCTATGCAAAATCATGCACAAATGGAGTAAGTTGAAAGCAAAAGAACAGAATGATCTATCTTAGCAAGGTTTGTATAGGGTGGCTACTTAGACTGCTAACCACAAAAGCCTCAAGTGAAGCAGATGCAATTCAGAAGTTGCTTTAGGTTTTCAGAAGAACTACCAGTAGCAATATTGTTCCTTCTTTTTTTTTTTTTAGCTGGAGTTGAACTGCCTCTACCTCTAAAACTTTAATGGATATTGGACTTGACTAATCAGAGTAGATTCTGAGAAACATTAAATAATTTTCGCTGTAGCTACAATTCACTTTCATGAATTGTACTTCTGTGGCATAGATATTTTGTCAATATTGATGTTCAAGTGAATTGAGATTAATGAATCTAATATCTAAAACATGTAAAAATATCTTTTAATACTTGAAAATTTTAAATTAATCAATTCAGCCTTGGATTCTTTAGTCTTTTGGGCTATATTTTCAAACTTTAGTCCAGAGTCTAGATGGTGGTCCACAGATCTGAGGGTCCCAATCAGTTAGCAGGTTTGTAGAAATGATAGAAGTGCAAATAGCAGATCACTTTTCTGCTAGAGAACTCAAGAGCACTCTGCATGGACAGAATATTGGGAATGAGAAACCTCTCTGACAAGAAACAGATACTGGAGGGACAGAGTGAGAAGAATTACCTTTATGCCTCTGGAAATACGAGTGGCAAGTATGAAAAATTAGGCTGTCGACCTCTGCATAATTGATCAAAAGTCCTCTCTTAGGCCAACACATCTTTGTGTTCATCTCCTGCCCAAGAAATGATTTATAGCTTTAGAAGTCTCCTCAGGCTCATTTCACCCTTCAGTCACTCTCAGCAGCAACATACAGCTTTTCACATTACAGACCAATTAACTGAATGATTCACAGCAGGGAGCTGAAGATAGGTTCAGATTTGGTTCATCCTGTAGTGAAAAAGGAGCTTATGTAACTACTGCTAAGTGAGGAACAAAATGGAACTGAGAATTACAAAAGGTATATAACCAAGTTGGACATTTCTGTATCAATTTTTAAATTATGTATTATTTTCTGATTGCTGTTTTCAGATCCTTGTGTTTGTGTTCACAGCCACTTTTTACTCTGCATTGCCACTTCTTGCTCTGCATTGAAGAAAACTTTCAGACACTACCCTGCATTAGAGAGGTTAGGGCACATCTAAGAGCACTAGTCAAGGGCCATCAACACTGACTATCAAAAACTGACCTACCTGGGGCAACAATTTTCTTCATATAAACTTGCATTAGTTGAGGCTTAGAATTTCCTAGAAGATTTTTCTTAGAGAGGCTCTTGTGATTAACCAGTGCAATATAGAGTGAATAGAGTCACCCTTCTGATACCTTGGGCCATTTTACAGAAATTAGTTTGCATGTGTCCTTACAAGCCATAATCCTGCAGCCTGGTTCATAGGTGACAGGGAGGACTCCTAAGATAGAGGATATGCTTTATGGAATATTTCTGCTCTTTGTTGATTAACTAAAATAAAATACATTATTGGTCGTGAGGGCAAAGCATAGAACCCCGAACTGCCATAATACAGGTACATGAGAGATCTTAAAGCAAGCCCTTTAGAAAAACCTCTGTGCAATAGTTTTATATTGGTATGCTTTCTGAGAAGCAATTGTTTGTTTTTCCTTGCTAGTCCCTAGCCTAGAAGATAGCAGTCATGCAGATTTACACACAGATCTGATAGTATCATTTGTTCAGAAAGTTTATCTGATCAGTTTATTACAGGACAAAAAGGAAATTAAGTATATAAACAACACAACTAAGTCTAAAAACAAAAGATATTATAATTTTCTTTAAATGCTTTACATCATTACACCTTAAAAAAACTGGCATATAGTAATAAGTTACAAAAGCACAGACATTTACAGCAGAAGTTATCATAGACACTGACTTCTGTCAGATTCCTAGATATTTTATATTCTTTGTAGAATAAAGAGACCTTTTTGGCTCCTGAGACCAAAAAATCTGCATTCTAAATGTAAAAATTTTAATGGCATACATGTATCCTTTAAACTTGCTGCATGAGTTCTTTAATAAAATTGAGACAATATTGTTTAAGTGGATACCTGTCCACAGCAACATGCAAAATAGATCTCATAATCCAAAGCATAAGTGCTGCCTTTTGCACCATTTATTTTTATAAAAATCAGGCAAAACAAAGTAACACACCAAACCACATTATTTTCACTTACCTTTTAAATATCTTCAGTATAAATGCCTGCATCTCAGCAATTCATCTGAAGCTCCATGCACAGCTTGTGGTTAGAAATAAATACTTCTAAAACATGTTTTTTATCTGATCTGTGTTAGATAGCTTCTTTAGGATAACATGAGTCTTGCCTTGAAAGCACATTAGCCATGACATGTTGCAACTGTAATTTTTTTTAGCTCCTTTTAACATTTAATGCATGCTCTTCTCAAAAGATGTTAAATTTCTTTCACCCCTAGAAAAGGGCCAAGGTGAAATCAACTCCACGCTCAGCTGTCTCTTTGAATACAGAGGTCACAGTAAGGGATGACCAGTGAGGGTCAAAATGTTCCCAGCCTCTTTCTAGTGCCCTTGTCCCAATGAGCTGAGTACATCAGCTTTGGAAACACACACGTTCCCAAGGAATCTTCACATTTCAGAGGTTACTGATATAGAAGAAAGGGCAAAATAAAGCCAGCTTTGCCCAGTTTGAGCTATGGCCATAGATCTAGAGATTATAGATGTCCAGCCTTCTGTCAAAGGTAACAGAGGAACCAACCGCGGTGTGTGAACATTGCATATTAATAGTGCTCGGGCACTATTGGTTCCTATTAGATACATGGTCTGTTGGTTCCTATTAGATACGTGCTGACCATAATGTGAGAAGTCCTGGCCCTATTCAGATGCTGCATATTACTGTTGATCTGCAGATGATTTATATATGTGGCATGTCCAGGATGTGTTGAACTGAACACAGAGAGCTGTGTGGGCAGTGTATAGCACGTGCACATTACCAACCCTAAACACGCTGGACTTAAGGGCTGCACAGGGAAGGCAACACCTTCTAGCAATAAAATCAGCATTGTACCAGCCTCTTGCTAGTTGTGCTTTATTAGAAAGGTTGGGTTATTTTTACTTAGTTATCAAATGGTTATGATCAATTTACACCTTTGTTCTGTTAACAGTTTTGAAAATGTATATTATAATATGTTGCCTGGAATGAAATTTTATTAAAAACATGTTGTTTGTCATGTTCTGCTATTTTTCTGTGCTTTGTACTATGTCTGCTGAAACTCCAACATGTGTGATGACATTACATATAGCACGTCATACATTTCTGGCTTTGTTAAACAGATCCTCACAAAGATAGCTCTTCTGTGTGAACCTTGGCTTATGCTGCTGAGCTGTTGCATAGTACAAAGAAACCTGTTTAAAAATGAAGCAGCTAGTTATGTTACCTTGCTTAAAATCTTCTCTTTTCTTTTAATATACAGTGTAGTGCTAGTGAAATAGAACAGAAAACCAGCCAGACCAAAACAAAGTTCAACCCTAGGGAACAGTATACGCTACATGAAAAGTATTTATGTACAGAGATGCAGCACAAGATTTTTGCTCATGTAAACGTCTCCAGAGTCTCCAGCTCAGTGTTTCCTGACAGTCCTTTTCCTGAGCCAAGCAGAGTGTCAGTGCATTGCTCCTTCTGAAAGCTATTCCTGTGATATGAATCTACTTAATGGGGAAAATATTAAGCCATGTGACCTAACTAGCAATCACCCAAGCCTCATCATACCTAATTACAGCCTAATTGCAACTGCAAATATCACTAGCAGTATATCAAGAGTCATGGCATACAGAAGAATCTTAATCTTTCAAATTGCTTCTGCAATGTTCAAATGACTGGAGATTTTTCTTCTTAAAAGTAAATTCATTTTTGTTTTTTTATTTGTTTTTCAGCCAACTCAGACTGTGATGCCTGGTCAGGTAATGCGAGTTACAACAGGTGCTCCAATTCCATGCGGTGCTGATGCAGTGGTGCAAGTGGAGGATACAGAACTCATCAGGGAATCAGATGATGTGAGTGACTAGTTAAGATTCCTAGTGCTTTTGTGTGCAGTAGCATGTGGCTCATAGTACAATCCCATCAGTATGAATCAGTATGTATTTTCCTACAGAAATGGTGATCCCGGAAGTTTGAGGATGTTCACATCTGCTCCTAGTTTCAATATTACCACTTCTCAGGCTGAAGTGCTTGTACCACAGAACTTACTGTGCTTTTCTCCTCTCAGTGGTTGAATACCTTCTGGAAGCTCTTTAGGGACACAATGGTTTTTCAGGGTTTTTGGAGGGGGTTGTTTCAAATTGTCCAGTGCATCTTTGGAGAAGTAATATTGGAAAGATCCTTTATGTTTGTAATTCAAAGCAAGGGAATTTCCTAACAGCCTGTTGCCATAGCAGGTGGTGACTGAATGGTGACACACTGTTGTTGCAAAGTCTGTCTCTGCACTGCATTTGGAGGATTTGTGAGAATGTATCATGTACATGAATGAATCTTGTTATAAATATGCATATTTAGAATCAGTGCTTTTATTGCATAACTGTTGTTTTATTGTGTAACAGGGGAAGTGAGTATCCCCAGAATTCTTTTAAATCATATCTTTGTCCAACAGACTTATGTGCTCTTTTAGAATGAGAAAATTACTGATTTTGAAAAGCTCTGAAAACCAGGAAATTGATAAAGTGCATACTCCCCTAGAATACAGCCTTAACTCTGTATTTGAAAAGTTTTTTCAGGATACTTGTAAATCTTATTAGCAGTCTACCTTGCAGTTAAAGGGGAATACTACAGAAAAATATATGTAATACATGTAGTACTGGCTGTATATACATCATCTTAGTGAAGCAAAATGTGGGTTTTTTTCTTTTGCTTTTTTTTGATGAAGCACAGGAGCAGTTTAGAGACAGCTGTATCCCCAAGAGGCCATCCCAAACTTTCTAAGCATTGCCCTCTCTTTACTCCTGTTCAGACATACATCATAATCTGTTATTTCCTACTGTTTCTCTGGGTGACTCTCTTCCTGTTTTCCACTTCTGGTGTGCATGTTCTCCTCTGCATCTAAGAACAGGTTATTTTGCTATGTACTTTAAACTCTGAATTTCTTAGCCTCCTTCTGCTTTCCATAGCATCCTGCCAAAATATAGTTACTTCAGCCTAGTTAGCTTGTTATTTTCTTCTCCTTTTTAATACCTCATTGACCATGTATTTCAGGAATGTTTTTGTGTTAAGAACTTCTCCAAGACTGGGATTTAACTGAGATGAACTCTCTGACATCTGAAATATGTTCTTCTGAAAGCAGAAAGAGTGCCTTTTAAAAGGAGCTCCTTGACCTCTAGTGGTGGTAGCAGCAGTACTTGAGTATCATAGCAGGGATTCCTCAGATGGCTCCAGAACTCACAGGTCTGACAGGACCAGTGAGCAGAGAGGATAATTGTCATCAGCTTGCTAATGCACAACCACTGAGAAACCCATCTTTGGAAGAGCACTTTTGCACCCTTTTTATTGTGAGCTTTTATGTCAGTGTGTAGGATAAGCCAGTGGGATCAATCAGAACAAGAATAAAGGATAGATACTACATCAAGATCGAGCTTCAATATGTCAGTGCAAATGCTGACGGACAATCATCAGAGTAAACCACCCTACCATAGTTGAAAATATGTCAATGCAAAGCAACAATGCTTCCCAATATACAACAAATGGAATCTGCTATCAGAATAATGCTATATCTCCCTGTAAAGCCTCCTTCTAACCACCATGAATTATTTGTCATTCCAAGAGCATTTGGGGATATCCACCAATTCCATAAATAACAACCTCTCTATGTTTTCTATTGTCCACGGTTACACATATTCTGTCAAATTAATGCTCTTTTCAAAGCACCATCTCTGAAATTGTTCAAGTAGATCAGATTGAGATTAGGAGAAAGAATCCTTTTGGTATACCAGGTCAACATACAAATGCAGAAAAGATACATAAACACAGGCGTCATATAAAAGGAAGGTAAAACTATTTATTCAGTACTGGTCCTTCACTTGCACCCTCCTCAAAGAAATTGTTCTTACAACCTTCTTCAGTCTTTGCACACACTGCCTGTTACAGTCCTGATGCACAAATGAGGAGCACAGTGCTGAGGGTCGAACTGTAACGCTGCAGCATGATGAGTCCTGTGAGCTGTGTAGATTCTGGAGAAATGAACTCTGATTAATATTGTTTGAATAACCCAGCTGACTTCACCTGCGCTTCTTGTTTCTACAGGGCACTGAAGAACTAGAGGTTCGAATCCTGGTGCAGGCCCGACCAGGCCAAGATATCAGGTCTGTAAACAGCCTATTTTATAAACAGTTAAATATATCTGTAAGGAATAGAAAAGTTGAGGATTTTCTTTTAGTCACAGAATCATTAAGTTTGGAAAGGACGTCTACAGATTATCTAGTCCAACCCACCCTGCTCCAGCAGGGACACCTAGAGCACATGGCACAGGGTGGCATCCAGGCGGGTTTTACATTCATTTTTTGATCAAAAATAATACCGACCTTTTGACCATCTGACTAATGAACCTACTCAGATATTCCTCACCTTGAGTCAGATCAGTTAAGGAAAAGTACTTTCAATCTCACTCTGTTTTTCTTTCATTTTTTTTTCTGTACTACCTTTTTCAGACCTATAGGACATGACATTAAAAGAGGTGAATGTGTGCTGGCTAAAGGAACCCACATGGGTCCATCCGAGATTGGCCTCTTAGCAACTGTTGGAGTAACAGAAGTAGAAGTTAACAAGTTTCCAGTGGTTGCAGTCATGTCAACAGGGAACGAGGTAAGAAAAATACCTTTAGAATCAAGGTGTGAATGAAAGTTTCTTCTGCAGGACAGGAGTAGTGTTTTGAACAGTGACTTCAACCCTGTTTCCAGGTAGATTGGCCAGTTGCTGATGAGCTTATGATGACATGAGGTTTTTCTAACGATGATCAGGCCGTAATCAAGTTACTGTGTTTACTCCTTCACAGAATCATTGATCATTCTCTCTCATGCCTCACATATTTTATTTGCCAAAATTTTGATAATGTATCCAACCTTGTGCCAGCTGTTTTCTCCCTGTCAGCGTAAGGCAGAACCTGTTGGGGATTCATTACTGAAATGAAATCAACCTGCCAGTCATTGCTGAAAAGAATGATTCCTCTTGAAGAGCAGTCCTCTGTAGCTATTCTGCAATGGGGAATTATCTGCAAATACATTTGCAAATGCTGTGCTCTGGTACTCTGTGCCTTCCTGGAATCTTACATGCAACTTGTCATCAGTGCCAACAAAACTTCTCTTGGGATATCACACCTGATTATGCCTTTGTGAGGCATAAACATCTTATAAGAAACATCTTATATTTTAATACTATAAGCCCTCATTAGCAAGTTTAAGATAATTTAACGCAAACAAAAATTTGGGTTGCACATGTTGAAATCCAGACAATCACCTATTTCTGGAACTGCATACCAGCATCCTATTCCTCTTTGTAAACACATCTTATTAATTTAACATGTCTTTATTAATTTAGATTTACAGAATCATTTTACACGAGAGGTATCTAAGAATGTTATATCCTTTCTGAAGAATAACATTTTCACTTGTGTAAAGACTCAGTACTCTGAAGAGACTGACTGATAATATGCCTGCTTTTATAGCTTCTGAATCCTGAAGATGACCTCTTACCAGGAAAGATTCGAGATAGTAATCGTTCAACTCTCCTAGCTACAATCCAAGAACACGGCTATCCAACAATCAACTTGGGAATTGTGGGAGATAAGTAAGTACACGTTAGTAAAGATGTCACTTAATATTCATGCAGTGCACTTAATGGCATCTATGGAACAAAATACCAGAGAAATTGCCATTTGTTTAAGTAACAGTGTTATGATAGAGCACACTTTGGAGAAGAAAATACCTTTTTTCTTAGAGAATTAAATAAGTCTATTCTAATATTTAGGAATCATTTGATAAGATTGATTTTATTGACTGTTGTTTATCTAGTTTTGTGTTCTGTTTATTGAAACCAATGCCAATTGAAGTGTACTGCTGCAACATCATCACAAACATCTGATACCTATAAAGACCCTCCGCTGAGGGGACATTTCTAAAAGAACAGCACCTTTCTTTTCTGATCCAGTAAAAAGGGAAGGAAAGTTTCTTTTAGAATTTATTCTCCATACTAACATTAGAGTATAAAATTTTGTCAGATTGCAAGTCATTGTCTTTTGGAGAAGGCCTCATTGTTGGATGTTGCCGACCATTTCCAGATATATGTCAAAGTATTTAAAAGAATCACTTTTTTTCTATTCCTTTACTAATCTCTGGTTTGATTGCTGCAAAGCAGAACCCCGTAATCAGTCTTTCTGTTCATCTGACAGTGATTGCTCCTTGTTTCCCTCTGGTAGTAAATCCACATCTCCTGTTGAGATTCTCTTGGATAAATGATTGAAGTGTTTAGTCTTTTATCCTTTGCAAGACTGTGCAATTCCAGTCATCAGGGGTTTGAGTTTCTCAGCATTAGATTTCTCCTCAAATTACTGAGCCTCAAAGTCTTTGAACTGTCTTTCTTGTTTCTCATTTGGGGCACCAGACCATCTGACAGACTTCAAGGAGTTCACCTTCACCTATCCAAGTAGTAGCCATTGCTTGTGGCTAGGTATAAGTAAAGCCAGACAAGAAGGAAGAAACAAGGAAAGATTCTCTTTTGGCACCCATATTTCACATTTGTTGATAGCCTTAAGTAAATAAGAAACTGTCAGCCCAGAGTGTCTGTTTGCACATATTAAAGCCCTAGACTTTTGAAGAATTTAGATATTGTTAGATTATAAATAAAGGAGTCTCACAAGACTTACTTGTCAGTGGCAGACTTGGAACTCTTTATGAGTGTTGGTGTCAAAATATTTTCTAAACTTTTTAACTCGATCATTCTCATATCTAAGACTGCCCTCAAACATGCTTCTTTATGGAAAAGATGCACAGAATCTCACAGTGATCCTGCCATAACAAAAAGGCATCACATCTCACGTGATGAGATTATAGGAATGAAAGTTTTATCTCATGTCCTTCTCAGTTGCCCAAGTTAAGGTGCTTGGGGTAATTCACAGTGTTATGAAGGAAGGGATTCACAAGGAGCCATAATGATTCCTCTGTTCAGCAAGAGGATAATCATCTCTGTAACAGGTACAGGTATGTGTGAATGCAGAGACACACATTTCTCAGTATTAAGAAGGACCTCTTTTTATTTTTTATTTTAGAAAGTGAGTCTTTATGTGGTGTGTTTTAGGCTGGCAGGGAGTGGTCTTGACCAGTAGTTATAGCACAGTATACACCAAAACATCTCATCACTAACTAAGGGTCTCTAGGAATCATGACAGAATTCCCGTGCAGAAGGACGTGGTTAGTGCTAGGAACAGCTCATCAACTCACTTCAAAACCGTTCTTTTTTAATGCAGGATCTGACATAGCAAAAACATGGCTAGCTTGGCAGAAAGGATATGAATTGGCTAATGATTTTGCAGGATTTGAAACAAATTGAATTATGGCTGCAGGAGATACAGCTGCATTCAAAGTATTCATATATGAAATGTGACACAGCAACCATAATGGATCTTAGAGGAAGGGAACCCTTCTGGATGCTTTCATTGCATTCATGAGCACAGTGTATCTGTGCAGCTAATTAATCTCAAAAGCTCTCAGAAATAGATAGTAAACAGTTTTAATGAGATATAAATGAATTCTTTAACTTTTCTGGCACAAATATGTCTTGCAGCATCTTTTTTACTTGTTGATTGCTGTCAGAAAAACAGTCTGGAAATACATGCATCACTCAAAGGCAGACAAGTGTTTGCAACTTTGATTGCAGTTATAAAAAGATTGTCTTGAGAGACTGTCTAAGCGAAGGTGATAGGAGATCTTTCTTAAACTTTTTCATACTTGAGAAGTTATTTTTGCAGAGGTGCTTACTTCAGCTTGCAAATTAGAATGACTGAGTCTCCAATTCTATAGTGATTTTTACACTTTGCAATAAGTTTTAAAAGAATTATTTGGTACTGTCCCAGACACAGGAACTCTGTGTTAACAGGGCTTCTGCCCTTCATGTACCCCACTTTGGTATTTACAGCCAAATAAATCTGCATTTTTGTATTGATTATAAGGGAAATCTGAGTAGGCAAATTAATTGGATGGAAAGTATTATATTTCCTTATATAATGATCAGTGAGCATATGTTGCCCTTACGGATATTTCAGTATGTATCCTTCCGACTAAAATGACTGTTCTGGTGGAATGCCATGGCATTGGATCACAGGTCTTACCAGAGAGACCTTAAGTAGAGCACAGATTTGAAGTTTTAGTTAACATGTTTATAGAAGAGGTAAGCAAACCCTCAGTGTCTGTTAAACGGGTTGGTATGGTTTAACTTGGGTTAAACCATAGATTATGTATCCTTGTGTGTGCACTTATGTTTATGTGCAGTTTTGTTCGTATATGTCATATGTGTACAGGTAGTAAAAAAAAGAGATTTTATATGCCTGCAATACCCGTGCATGTAGTAGAAATGCTAGCAAAATGCTAGCAAAGGATACTTTAAGAAGCTTCAAAAGCTTGTGATGTTTATTTGAAGACTTCTCCGTGAAATATTTTCCCCTCCCCTATATTTAACATTTTGGAGGTGTTTTGGGGTTTGGGGGGGGGGGGGGTTTGGGTATTTTTTGTTTGTTTGTTTGTTTATACATTTTACTTTCAATGATTGTTGTCACATATACTGAGAATGTCACTTCCTCTACAACCTAGAAATTGACTGGTGTTTGAGAAAGTAGTCAATAGGAAGCATAATAGAGTGTAGTTACTTCTGTCATGCATCAAGTTTTTTAAAAAGCGTGGAAATTCTGTCAGTCACAAATAAGGAGCTAAAGCTGAAGTGTGAAATTCTTTTTGAGTTGTATTCACAAAGACAAAGTTACAGGTAAGTATTCTTGTTTCTCATTTCAGTATATGAATCATGCATATGGAAAAAAGCAATTTACCCAGATGAAACAGATGCACAGTGGCAGCTGCTGCAAATTTAACAGTTTGTGAGATTGTCATTGTTTATTTCTGTACTCATAAATTGTACATAGGATTCAATATTAAAAATATCTACTCCAAAATATATAGATAAATCCTAATATTAAAATCCCAGAAGTAAGCAATAGAAGAAAAGAACAAACCTAGAAAATGACGTAAAGCGAAATATATCTCTGGCTAAAAGCCAAGATTTTCTCTATTTGTTTTAGCAGATGAAAAACAAGCACATCTCTGAGGGAGAAAGGGTAGATATTTTTGAAGAACAACTCCAAACACAAAGAAATAATACAAAACCAGAGGAGGAAGGAGTCTTCTACTTTGGTTCTTGATGTTTTGTCTTGCATCTTTTTCTGAATCACAATCACTTCTTGCTGAAAAATTACAATTTTTTAATTGACTAGTAGAAACTATGTCACTTTATATAGCAAGGTCAAGTAAGAAATGCTTCTAGGTTTAATTCCTTTAGCTTATATTCTATCGAATTATTTGGTTCTTTGGAAACCATTGCTTAAAATAAATAGTTACAACTCTGTTCTCAGTTGTAGACCTCTGTTAACTTAATTACCAGAATATCTTCATCTGTGAATTTCATTTCTGTTGTTCTTTTTATCCATTGTTTATTAAAGCTATAACATTTAGCCCTAGCAAAATGTACTATAAAAGTGGGCACTTGTTTTAGAAAACCATTTTAGCTATTTTCCTTCTATTGGAGACTCTTCTATTAAGCTTGCTAATGAGTTTTGATCATATGATGAATTCAGTTCCCTTGTCTGTTTTTTTTACCTTTTGTTTTCATGAGTGCATTTACCCCTTCTGTGGTTTCTTTTCCCTGTTCTATTTTCCTTATCATTTTTCATAGACACAGATGTATGACATTAGCTGCTTACAGCTATATTTTTATTTATGAACCTGTAGTTTAACAATGGAAAAAGAAACTTCTCAATTTCGAGACTTTAGAAGAATCACATTATCTGCTCAATTACTTTAAATGTTGATCAGAGTAGCTATAAATCCAGCAGCATTCTAGCTTTCCTTTGCATTGTGTAATAAATCAGTATATTAAAGCATTTTCACCTTAGAAGTGATTATTTTCTCACTTATGTGTCTCTCTCTTATGATACAGTTTGACATAAAGCTCCCAATTGACAAGTAAACCCATTAAAAACCATACTTGCTGTTGTGACAACATTACTTTATGATATCTCTAAAATAAAGAATTTGTTAGACTTCTTTCATATTTCAGAAGGAATACTAAGACCTTATTCAGGCATTTATTCTGCTTGGATTTTGTGTTTACCATCCAAATAGAGACTTAAATCTTTTGTGGTTGTGTGGGTTGTGTGTAATTACCAGTATTATAAATCCAATGGAACATTGGGAGTGGAGGATGAGTGATGGGGAAACTGTTCTAACTCTGACCTCTTGTGCAATATCAGTTGACGTATATCACATGAGTTATAGACAGAATTTAGCTACAGAATCTTAGCATCAGTTTAATGTCCAACTTAGCTATGATCAAGTGTATTGTAAAAAAGTTATATGTATCATCTATTAAATTACTGAAAGAAAAGGTCTGTTAGAAGAGAGACAGGAATTCAAATACTGCAGTATTAGTTTTTATTAAAAAAGGCTTCAGTTCTAGATCTGCTTAGTGATGGTGTCATAAAGTTTGATCATGGCCTAATGAGTCCAGGAACATTGAGTTTGAAGCTGGTTGAGATACAGATGTCCTGTCTTTCATCATACCTTGTCAAAGAATTTTCTCCTTTCTAAATATAAATGTTAACTATCTATAGCAACCATTTGATGATCTATTGGGCAAACTTTACCTCACATATGTTGTCATATGCGACAAGTCATCTGAACTAATGCACATATTGGGATCTGAAAACAAAGAAAAATCTGAGTCAAACTAGAGGTGAGAAATAAAAGAAATTCTGAAATAGGGCAGTACATGTCCAACGGGGTTTTTGATACCAATAAGAAACTACACACGAGGGTAAAATTTCAAGCTGTGAAGCTTACTAGTGAAACTGTTTGGCATTCTCATAACTGCCCTTAACAGCAAATCCTCAATTCATATTTGTAAGTTATATAAGTTATTTTTAGCATTACATTTGTCTTTGGTATTGGAACATAGTGTTGAAGTCTGATATTCCCAGGACAAGAAGACATTAGTAAATTATATAAAACTCAGAACACAGTCACTAAGATTTTTTCAGGTGGTTGAGAAATAATACTTAACAATGTAAGAGCTCCTGCTGCTTAGTTCATCAAGACATGGTTAACAGGATGACTTTATTATATTCCCACTGTTTCTGAGCTACAGGCAGAACAGACTTTAAGTTTCCAAGAAGCAATTGTTGGATAATAATGATCATCAAGTTCAAACTGGAAATAAATTTTAATAGTCAAAGTAATTAGTCGTTAGGAAACTGTAAGAAATGCTTTGCTAGATACTAATTTCAAATCAAGATTGGATATTAATTTGAATGTGATCTGCTGTTTAAACATAAGCAAGTTCTTGGAGACTCCCAGGCCTAGCCAGACAAAATTATCGAACTGATTTCAGCTAGTCTCAAATAGTCTCTTAAATCTTATTTCCTGTCAGCAGTAAATGTAACAAGAGAAGAGAATTCAAGAGAATTAAATTAATTTTGACCTTATACTGATGGGCAACATATAGCAGAATCACAAATATTGTCAGAATTAGCAATGAATAAAGCAACAGTGATCCATAAAGGCAAAATGGCAGTCTGACCTTAGAACATCTTAATATGCAAAAAAGTAATTTTGAACCTCTTTAGAAAATGCAACAAGATCCTTTCGATTTCCTTACAGTAAGAAAGGAAATTGGCTGTCATTTACTTGCACCCGTAGTTCCAGTCTGCCTTCTTGGAGAAGACCACTGTGAGAGCTGGAATATTCTTGAGAGCTTAGGAACTTGCCAGAAAAGTTACTGATTTTTGAGACTGCAGAGTCCTTAATGTCCTTCATCAGACTGGAAGCCAGAAATGTGGATGTCTTGTGTATGTCACTTCCCAAGATAAAGTTACCGTATACCAAGAAATGAAGACTGACTTTGTCCTCTGGCGATGAATAGAGGAAATGATGACCTGAAGCCATTTTAAAAAATGGCCATCCTAGGAAATGTGTTAGACACATCTAAATTTATAACTTCAATAGTTTAGTGCTTCTCTTTTAGTGTGTATGCATAGCAGTATTTCATAGTGAGTCCTCTCCTCATATTCCTTAGCCAAACAAGATCTGTGTGTGCTCAGAAAAGATCTTTGTAAAGATAGACTGTCACTGCCATGTGATTTCGCAGGATCAGCTGAGCCTGGCATGGGTTTTGGGGACGGGAGGGTGGTTACCTCTCCAAACAGCCAAGAAGAAAGGGCTCAAGACATTATGGAAGTCATTCCATAATGACTGTTCATGACTGGGTCCCTTTTAATCTTGAACATTTTCAGTATGTGTGAGCAAAGTGTTTTAATTGAAGCCTTCTCCAGAAATTTTCCCATTATCTGTGGTCCTCCTCTCGAAATCTCAGTGTGTTTAACACACACCTTTTTCCTTTTCTGGAATTTAAGAGTGAAGAAGTTTCTCCAGAGTCTACAAGAAAAGATGAGCTATAGTTCATAGGCATGCCCAGTTGGGCCTAAATGCTTCCGTAACTTTATTCTTCATCCTTGTGAGAAGCTTGTCCAACCTTTAACAGAAATGTGTGTTCTTATACTCCCCTTCTCTCCTGTTGGCTGGCATTATGGAAAGAAGGCATTTCCCGTGATGTTTTGGAATATCCTGAGCCACCAAGGGGGACATGGCTGGGCACAGATCATTCCTTTCTCCTCACGAGCCTCTTTCCTTCCCTGGCTCTTTATTACACCCCTTCTGCTTCCTTTACCCTCAGGAAGCCAGATGTTTTTAAAGAAGAAGGGACACAGAGCTTCCAGAACACTGCGGAGAGAGGCCTACCAGATTGGTGAGCACCATTTTCCAAAACGCGTGGGACGCTGAGGCACATGCATGCTCACAGGCAGGCTCAGCTCGTTGGCTGTCAGTGCTGGATGCAGAGCTCTGGGTATGGACTCTACCAGGGTTTGGCATGAGCTTGCCAATGACATTTTATCTGTCAGACAGGCTTTAGATAACACAATCAAGTTCCATGTTGCTCTTTCTACTCCTTCTGTTCACTTAATGTTAATAAAATGCAGCTTACTGTACTTATAGAATTTGCATTATGTCTTAATAAACAAAAATAGCTATCCTATTATGTTTGATATTTTCTTGAGAAAAGATCTGTTTTAAGACATAGCTGATGACAAGGAAAGATTTTAGAAGGCCTATCATGTTTTCTCTTGGAGAAAGTTTTTTTGTTTCAAGTGACTCAGTCTGATTCTATAAAAGGTGACACTTTTCAGAGAAAACCTTTATTTTGAAGCATTTCCTGTTTATTCTGTTTCTATGTACAGTAGAGACAGCCCTCCTGCAATTCACCAGCAGTTACACTGTTTACAGTAAGGATGAATTTAGCTCTTGCACTCTTATATAAAACCAAAGCTATAGCAAAATGATGATAAGGTTAGAAACTTCTTGCTATCTATACCAGGCCATCATGTGTCAGATTCTGTGATATTTGCTACTTTTTAAAACACTTAGCGCTAGTTATATTAATTAGAATGTTTTACTTTCGTACTTTGCATGTGATGTCAGTATAAGGCAGTGCTGTTATCTTCTTGCATGAGTGCTCTGAAAGAGAAATAACAGCAGCACCATGTTTTCCCTTTCAACCTACCAGTGCAGTCATCCTTACTGATATGAGCAATTTACTTGACATTGATTACTCTATTGTGTAGTGTAATCTTCAGTCATGTTACTTCAACCCAAATGCAATTGCTGAATACTTTCCACTTCAAAAGTGAGGGGTTTTTTAGTGAATCCATGTAGACTAAAAGGCAGAAATTCAATCAAACCAATGATCTCTACCATAGAAAGCTCACCCAACTTCTTGGAAAAACTAAACAACTTCTGGTAAGTACTGGGAAAAAATGCCTAAAGTTCTTTGTCTTCAGGCAATAAAATGGCCAGGGAAATGAACAGAAAACAGCACTTCTCAGGTTTCCTCTGACATGCAGTGGATACACACTTGGCATGGATACACACTCAGCACGAATATTGGCAGTGTCACAAGCCTCTAAGCATCATGCTTTTGTCTCCAGACACAGGAGAATTAAACACTCAGAAATACTGAAGCTTTGGCATTTTGATTTACTCTAAGGCAGACACAACCAAAGTGCTCATTGAGTAGTACAACAGCAAAGCACCTGGAGACCACTGCTATCAAAGCTTTGGTCCTGGAAAATATTCAGTTTCAATACAGAAGAAAAAAAAATCACCACAATTTGTAAGTAAATGCTTGATACCAGTGATGCCATCAAATGCTTGATACCAATGTGATACCAGTGAAACCAGATCAAGACCCAGCTATCAGCAGCCTTATGCCTTCATGAGGGCATGTGCTATTCAATACATAGGCACCTGGCTTCTACGGCATAATGCCTTTCCTGTTGTACTCCCACTGTTGCCTCCATTTCTGACATCTCTGATCTTTAATCATTGTAGCATATGTGCTCAGGGGAGTCTTCTGAACAGTTCATGAAGACAGCAGAATAAAGTATGCCAACCATCTAGACACTTAGAAAAAGACATTAGACAGATCTCATAGAAAATTCAACAGAAGAGTTGAGCTCGAATTTTAAGATCATAAATGTCAATATAAAAAATATTGTTATGGAAAATAGTGTTCTTATTTGCAGCAGCATCAATCCAAACCAATCAAAAGAAGCAGCAAAAAGCAACAGAGACAGATTTGGTCATGTTGCTCATAGACAAAAAAGACATACATGCACTTAAAAACATATTCATTCAAAAGCTACTATAATTTTTCCAGCTTTACTCACAAGCTGACCTATATTTTTAAAGAAAGGTTATTGCAGCTGTTCAAAATGAAACAAGGAAATACTACAGAAGGTGGAAGAAATGAGAAGTACCCATATGTTTCTAGACACATCATCAAAATCAGAATAGCTTCTGCTTTAGAAAAGCTTACTGACCAAAACATTCAAAACCCCACTCTATAGAAGCTGGTTTGCAGTTGGTTAAACCTAATAGGACAATTGTTCATTATTCTGCATCCTGCAAATTACTCTTCTCAGCCATGATGACAAAGTCCTAAGTAGATGACAGACTTTGTGTTTATATCCAGCTGCATCTGCCTATTGAATGAGCACAAGAGGAAAAGTGAGGGTTAATCCTAAAGTGTCAAACCCATATGCAGTCTTTCCTCAAACAAAAACGTTACTCAGCTTGATGAGATCTCTCTGGGGTTGATGTGTATGGTTTGCTGATTTCCTTTTTTACCTCTATATTCTTTTTGTTTTTAAGGCATTTCATCATTTTTCTAGCTTTGAACTAGAAACTTTGTTCGGATCTTTGCATATAGAAGGAATTCTGAACAGGTCTTTGCATGTTTGTGAATATCTTCTACTGGGAAATCTGTCTGTCAGAGAATAGACCTCAGACAACACAGAACTGGCATGAAGCAGTCTGCTCAGGTCACCTGGATGTGGCCAGAATGTGCTTCTCTGGGCAGCTGCAGCCGCGCAGCCTTTCAAAGTTTATAGTTGGTGCTTGTGGTTTAGAGGAGCAGACGATCTACTTTATTCTTTAGTGTGACCAGTATAGAAAAAACAGCACCTCTGTTCTTGCTGTACACCCCTATATACACACACTAACCTTAGACATATCCAGGAGCTTATAATTCCTCTGAATGTGCAGTGTATCGTGACTAAAGTAGTACTTATTTCAACATACATTTTCAACTAAAGCAGCAGTAGTCAAGAAAGATTCTCAAGCTCTGCTTTTATAGGCACAAAAGACACTTCTTTATACATCTTAGTGCATTCCTATCTTTCTGTATCTCTGCCAAATATGTTTGAAAAGCACCCATCACCGTAAGTTTAAGGTGCTAATTGTAATGGCTTGCATGCATAAATTTTGCAATTATAGTTTTCAAAAAGATTGAGTTTATAAAAGCCTGAGCTGGTGCATAAGTTAGTAATACTCTCACAAGTGTTTTTATTAGTCACTCAACAATCATAGCTGCACATGCCAATGTACAATGATAAGGACAGGAGATCATTGTCAAATAATAAGGTTAATTGGAACGAGTGAGCTACTGTGGCAAAGAGCATGGTGGAAATGGTCCTGGAAATTGGTAATGAAATACAGAATTTGTACTGTGATAATGACTTAGTAATTCATTCCTAGCTAAATGTTCCAGTTCAGTTTTATAGGGATCATTCACTTCATTGCAGAGTGGTAGGTGATGCTGTGTGCCATTTGTTCTTAATTTGTTTTCCAATCTAAATAATAAAACCAAACAGCTTAACTGGTTTTATCTCAAACTGCTGGTGTAAGGGGTTGCATCACAGAAGAGGTTGCCAGTGTTATAACTGACAGTAAAACGCAACAGGATCAGCAGAAACAAATTAACAAAAAGTGATTCCTAATTGAAAGCAAGATAAAATTATGCTAACGTTTAGGGTGCTTTAAATGGCCATTTCAGTACATACAGAATTCTTTGCTCTTGACTGTATCTTTGACAGAGATGTAAAGAAAAAAAGAAAACTCTTAGAATCTGGTATCTTATGGTGCTTGCAGACTTAAAAGTCCCTGTGTTCTTTTCAGTTCAAAGAAAGCTCAGTAATCAAGTGGTGCATAACTGTTTTCCAAAAATTAGCCTGGATAATCAGATTTTTTTTAATGGACATGGAAGGAGTTCCTGTTATGGTATATTGCCGTCCAGTAAGCCTGCTCTTCAAATTAATAAAACCAAGTGGCACTTGGTTTTAGCTGCAATGTATGCACCTGTTTACTGGATCCTATACTTGCTGCTGCCAGCTTTACAACATGACACCATCAACCTAATTTCCAGATTGTGTTTTTCATTCTGCTCCATAGAACAGAATGAAGAGGGTCAGGAAATTGAGGTAGTAAAATGGACACTATGTGCATCAAACTGGCACACATGGTTAGCAGAGAATATCAAGACACCCTTCAAAGCATATGGCCTCTTTATGCGAAGCATTATGTCTGCAGCTTCATAAATAATACACACAGTGCTTGTGCGGATGCAATGTGTTGGAAGTGGGGATTTCTAATATCAAGAGAAAGTTTGGATTTGTGTTTAACTGCCTATTTGAACAGTTTCGTAAAGTATCTGTACTGCTTATAGAGCACATTTTCATAGTTTTATTTACAGAAAAGTCTGTGATGTAGTCTGAAACTTATAGAAGTAATTTTTTCTTTAACCAATGTTAGCAAGAATTTTGAGCATTCTAGCAATTCTTTCTTCCTTTGTACAATGTCATTCTGACTTTGAAAACCGCCAAATGAAACAGTAATTTTGCCATGTAGAAATGCGACTTCCCATCAAAATCTCCTTTGCCTTGTTTAAAATATTCGCCATTATATTTGAACACCTATTACAGTTCTATCTGTGTAAAAAGAAAAAAAAAATATCCCAGAAGAGCATTATCACAAGACCTTTGTAAGGATTTGTCATGGTAAATCAGACATTAGGTCTAGTAAATCCAGTCTCCTGCCCCGAGCCCCAGTGGCCAGGCTTTCGGAATAAAGCCTCTGATTTGTACGTGCCCAGACACTGTTATTTCTCAGCTTCATGGTGATTTGTCATAGACCTTTTGTCCTGTTATGCTCAGATGCCAACATTATTTTGTCTGTTCCCTCAGAATGCTAATAGTCTTCAAATATTCATTCCCTTTCCCTGTCAGTCCCAGAGAGAAGCTGCTCGTTGTCATGCAGCAAATGGAACAAGAAGGAATATCTGTTTTCTGATTATAGCAAGTAGGTGATTATATGCATTTTGATTGTGAACTCCTCACCTAAAATCTACTAAAGGAAAGGAAAATGCTGCACTGTTGATTGAAGATTACAGTAGCTGATTTGGAAAATGTTTTGCATTAATTGCAGAATAAGTGAAATTACCAGCCTCAGATAGGTAGGAGAGTATAATATATATAATGTATAGTGTAAAGAAATAGTTATATAGGCTTGAGTGGCAGAAGGAGCTGTGCCACATATGGCAAAAGAGAAAAGCCTTTGCAAAGACAAGGCGTGTTAGTCTCAGGAAAAAGTAAAAATTAAAAAAAGCCTCTTTTCTTGAGAATAGCAACACAACTATCATAAACATTCAGTTTCTAATAGTATTTCTATCATATCTCTCATTCTGTAGGAATTTTGCAACTATCTAAAGAGCATATGCAATGCTATGGATTGGATAATATGTTTCAGCGGTATAAATGTCTTACATTATATGTTTGCTAAAGAAATAGATACATTATACAGGTCATCCTACTGAAAATGTTAACTAAACATGCCAAGTCCAGTAATCTTCAGCTTTTAACGTGGAATATAACCAAGAAATTCTCTGTATTAATTAAATGGGGAATTGTTCCAGTGGTGTCCTTATATAAATCAGCTAAAAAAGAATGACTAACTACGCTCAGAAACAAAATTGTGAATTCTGGTTTGTGTTTTGTTCTTTTGCTCTTTTCTGTTTGGTAAGTAATTTTACTATATATATATATAATAAACATTTTACCATATATATAATAAACAAAAGCACTTAGCATTTCATTAGTTAATAGTCAATTACAGTCTCATTTGCTTTTTAATGTTCTTTCCATCATTCTCAAACCACAACCAAAGACAAACAAACTTGGTAACCCAGAATTAGTATATCCTCCAGCAGGTGTTTTTGCTGCTTAGGAATAACTTAAGTATGTACTTATGTGCTTAAGATAAACATCCTGGGAGCAAGCTCCGGATGAAGATCCTCAACTGCATCACTACCCAGTGAGAAAAATACACTGGTAGCAGTTTGGGCTGGTAGTGTCAGCGTGAGTTTCTGACTCATGCAGCTTTCAGAAGTCCTGTATCATATACTGTGTTATGAGTGCCTGTTCCTTGCTGCACTCCAGTCTGCATGCTCATTGCCAAGGATTTAGGATGCTGGGAGAGTTTTTCTTTCACAATATTCATCATAATCTTAAGCAACACTGTATTAGATACTAAACCACTAGTTAGTGTCAACCACTAGTTAGCATCAGTATCAAGCAATTAAGGCATTAACAGTATCCAACAACAGATTTGCTTCTTTCTTCTTGCCTTATCAACTAGCAAAAGCTTGTGTTGATTTTTGGATACATTGTTTTTGAGAATTCACAAGGGACAACTGAGAAAATGTGTCCATTCCCCAAAAAAGAGCGAGTGAGACCGTTTTCTCTGTATTTTAAATTTTCACACAAAATTGAGTATCCAAGAAACGCATTACTCTGAATAATTTACTCGTTAAGACTTTACTGAAAATCATGAAGACACATGTCACAATCCACACAGCCACTGCTTCCTTAAAAAGAATGACAATATTTAATTAATCTAATTATTTTAATTAGAACCGTCTGACTGCAGCCTACGTCGTGGCACTAGCAATCTGTTCTTCCTTCTGCTTCGGTTTGTTGCCTACTTCTTATGAAGCAATATGACCTAAAGAGGGCAGGTAACCTCAGCCAGAACAGAGGAATCTTGCAGGAAACCCACACTGCATGATGCCAAAGAACACGGTGCATCAGCCACCAGCAAAAGTGCAGAATAAATAAGAATACATACATTACTTCCAGTTCTTTCAATGGCATCCTAAGGAGGAATATGCCTCCATGGAAAAAGACTTGAAGATCTTTAGATAAAATAAAGATAATGTTGAAGGAATGTGGCATATAGTCATAGAAATTAATCAGCTTCTGGTCGGTTCACAAATGTTAAAAGCACTATATGCATTTAGTATCTTGTAAGATCCTTAGGATTCCTTTCATCTTCTCATGAAGCTTTTCTTACCACGTTTCTCCTCTGCATGCTTTTAGGTTAGCACCACTGTTAGAGGTAATGATGACTGCTTCAAAATTATAATTCTAGTTTAGTTTTTTTAAAAAAAGAAGAGTCACTAACAGTGAAATACACTCAATTTCTATCCTATTCCTTCCCATAGGTATACCTTTTGCATGGGGGAGCATCAGAACTACCCTTGCACTGTTTCTTGTGTTTTTCCAAAATAAAGAGGATGTACAGCTGGCTTTGCTGCAGATTCCTCTAATGGAAGAGATAAAGAAAGGCTCTGCTCTCACTTTTCACTGATGGAAGCTTCCAGTGGAGCCTGACCCCCATTTGCACATACTGAATAAGTCAGATAGCACTTCAGTCTGCTTGGTGTCAAATAACTTCCCTGGGCTGGGCCCCCTCATGTAGCCCTGTCAGTTCCTCTCACCCATGATGTATATTGCAGTCTGTTATGCAGGTCACACACTTCCACGCACCTGTGTTGCTGTTCCTTGGTTCCAGTATAAAACATCCCCCTGTTCCTGTCAAGAAGATGGTAGAGTGAAGGATGTCAAACTGTGTGGTATTCATGTAATGAGATTGCAGTTTTTGAGTGTAATAGAGCAGTGTGAAGGAAAAGATCTTGTGTTATTATAGAGTTCTAGGTGTTTGCTGTGTGTGGGTATGTATATGTCTGTGTGGCTGCGTGTACACACACACAGACACACACTGTAATTCACAATTATGCCACTAATGTACTTGCCTGTTTCTCTTCCCCTGTAGCCCAGATGATTTGCTGAATGCACTGAATGAGGGTATCAGCCGTGCCGACGTGATCATTACATCAGGAGGTGTATCAATGGGAGAAAAGGTATGCTCCATTTGAGTACAGCTTGCTAGAATATGTACGAATTTCAAGACAGAGTTCATCATCACAACTACTACCTTTGCATTAGTGCTTATTCAAAAAGAGATCTTACGTTTTAATTTAAGTGATGCCAAGCTAGTTTTTAAAAGTTTTCAATTCAATCATCATTCATTGCACAGTAGAAAAACAGGAGAATATGGAAGAATCCAGTTCTTGATGTGAACGCTTGGCAGATCTGATTTTTGTTTAAGGAACGAATTTTGTAGTTGTGCTGACAAAGGTGTTTAGTTATAAGCACATGAAGGCAACAGACTTCTTTTTATTCTTAAAGTAGGTTAAATGAAGATAAACTAAAGCTACTTTGAAAGTACTATAAGAAGCAACTGAGTATATAAATGGTTCTTTCTTACTCAGCAGATCTGTTTGCTGAATGTGCTAGAGCTGTATCTGTTACAGAAATAGTTTTATCACATTTTACTCCTGCCTACAGAGGCAATACCTACGAGACGCAGTGAGCTGATATATTTGCCTTTTGAATCATTAACAGAATTGTTCATTGAGTTCCCGTTGGTAATCCCTGTGCCAAAATCATCAAAGAAAATAGGGATACACAGATGCTGGTGGGGCGTAAATGAACCTGCAGGACATTTATTAATCATGACTTATGCGAAGGAAAACTCAGATTACTTTTTGATCCCAAGCTGAATCTGTGAGTTTGGCAGGTAAAAGAAACATCTCTCCTTTTATAACTAACAGATCTTAAAGACAGTAACTAGGAGATAACAAACATGAGCGCTGTTTTTGTCCCTTTTCTGAGTAGAAAACATTGATGGATATATCATGAAAATAGATGACTAGTTAAACCAGTGACAATTGCTTTCAATTCCTCTATCATCATGGTGTTACTAGAAAAATAATCAAGGATTTAAGTGCTGGTCCTTAAGTTGGGAAGGTGGTGATGAAGTATAGACATTGAATCACTAGAAAGTGACTAGACTGCTGCTTTGACAAACAGGTATTTCTGCATTTTGGCTCAATCCTAGGCTTTGTAAGTAGGCTCTGTGTTCCACTGACATTTCTCCTCTGATACTGAGCTTTCAGCACTTGTAGTGAAACAAGCTTGACCATGCAAAAATTAAATAGCATGTTAAAGGGGGTTACTACTCTACATCACTACCGTGAATAGGTAAGCATTTAAATTTATGGTGGACCAATAATGGTGCTACTTTTCAAGTATTTGAACCCCCAAAAAGAGCAGATGGATGGGAAAACTGCAAGAGAGCTCCGGTACAGTGCTTTGAAAGTCTCTCGTCAGAGATTATTATGCTCTGTCTTAAGTCTTACTAAAAACAACAGACAAGATGCTACATCTTCATAGTGCTTGAGCCCAGCAATTTTTAGGAAAGACTAAAATAAAAGTCCAGTTTTTGGTTTTGTTTTTTTTGTCATTGGATCAATTGTTTTCAAGGAGGACTTGAATTTAATTTGAGTGTGCAACTCATCCACAGTTTTTCTGTTCTAAGAAATTTAGGACAGTTAAACCCAACCACTGTGAGTTAGATCATGTCCTCCAGAATTACAATAATAACAGTATCCTAGAAAACTGTTTTTAACAGTAGAACCTTGATTTCAAAAACTAAAGGAGATCTCTAACTTCTCACAGATGGCTTCTTTGGCAAAAGATAAATAGCTTGATAATTTTAAGTCATAACTTCGAATCATAAAGGTCTTTTTACTCCTCTTTGACAGTGCTTTAGGAGTCGGTAATTTGGGGGACTTTAAGATTCTGATGCCACAGTTGAATTTATGTGAATAGATTACTGTGTCCTAATGGAGACAGGTCTGGCACTTAAAATGAATCTGCTATTTACCTCTTCTTTTTGAAAATATTTTCTTCAAATACTGGAAATTCCCCACTGGACTATAGCACTTGCAGGATGTGACAAGTCTTTCCTCTCTACTTGATATTAATTAATTGCTTTGAATACCTAAATGATGTAAGACACTTTGATGTTACTTAATCAGTTAATCAATCTCTTTCTGTTTTAAACAGGATTATCTTAAACAGGTGCTGGACATCGATCTTCACGCACAGATTCACTTTGGCAGAGTTTTTATGAAACCAGGGTAAGAAATCTTCTTAATTAGGTGGCATCAATGGAGGCTATTTTCTAGCCAAATATGCTATTTAAGTGTTTCAGTAGATATCAGGTTTTAAATCTCACTATAAATCTCACATATGGGCACACATATATATAAAATCATGTGTATATATATAGCTAGATATAAATATAGACATATATATAGATAAAGGGAAATAATTAACCCTATTCAGATTAATCTTGGATCTTTGTAGGTAAAATTAACTTGAACAGAGGGATGACTTTTGATCAGTAATAGATACCTTTTTGATAACTGTTGCAAATCTGAGGGGAGGAAGATTATCATGCTACAGACACATCCCCAATCCTGGCTGTGATCACTGAGCTCAGACACTGACAGATAACAGGGAAATATAAAGACATTTGCTGATTTGACAAGCATTTTGTTTCCCTTCAAAGTTTACATAACTCAAATTGATGTAAACAAGCAATTTCTTGAGAAAGATGGAATGACAAATAATTTGAAGTTTGGCGTTTTGTTAATTGACATGTCAAACATCAGGATTTTATAGGAAACGCAATGTTTTGTGCTTCATTTATCTCAGAAAACAGTGCTTCGGTTTTGGTTTGCTGCAGCCCTGCTAATTAATCTGTCAAGGAATGGGCTTTGTGGAGACAATAAAGATGACATATAATGAGAATAGGGACCTTTTTTCACAGATTGTGAGAGGGGAGAGATTTCTGCAGCCCCGTCTCAGTCTCATGCTGGCATGGTCCGACAACTGAACCCCACCTGTAACTTGGGAATGATTTCCTGTAATCCATAGCAGTTCCCATGGAGGAGAGTAGAAAATAGGTGTTTTCTGGGGAAATAGACAAATTCTCTGGGTACCCCTGCACACACATCACAGGATAGGACTGCTTGAGGACTGGCGCTTGTGCTGTGGCTACCACCTCCTGTCTGTAAGAGGAGCAGGGGAGATGGAGACAAGTTTCTCCCCACGTGTTCCCTTCAGCGCCCAGTGCTAGAAGTTGTTCTGCTGCTACAACCAGTGTAGGGAAGTCCCAGAGCTGGGACCTGCCATCCAGATTCTGCTGTCAAAAATACATAAGCTGACTTAGGAGATTCAGAGCATTACATTCTGGTTCTGGCTTATGTAGACTTGAAACAATAAGCTGTAAACAACTACCCATAAAACCTTAAGGAACCTGTTTTTCCTAAATAAACCATTTTTGGTTTAGGCCATAGGAAAGATTTCTCACTACTGCAAAAACATTTGGTCATCTGAACCCACTGAGAACTTATGCGCGGTCATTTTCCTTGACTATACTACAGGAGCAAATACTCTGTTTCATGTAATATTTTATTAAGATTTTTATTACACTTTTATTATATCTTATTTTGTTATGATTTTAAAAGACCTTAGATTTTATTAGAGCTTTGATTGCTATATTAGGAAAAATCACTATCGATACGTTCTAATAGCCAAGCAAGATTAGAATTTGGTTTATATGCCTGTATTTTGATGTGCTGCTTCACTGCAGTGTGATTCCTGGGATTTGCCATTCCTCCACTTGATCTTAAAGCTGCTGGACTAATGCAAGATGATAGCTTATCAAGGAACATTGTCAGAGTAAAGTGCCAGAGGAGTCTACCAATAACTCTGTAGAAAATTGATAGGGGAATTCCGAGTTTTGTGTAAATATGAATTAGCAATTACATTTGTCATACCTCAATTTGTGCACTGGATATAACATGCTGTAGTTTGGAGGTCCATCTCACAGTTCCCATCATTTTAACATAGACACTTCAAACACCAGCTGCCTCTGGTAAAATATGATCTTGATTAGTCCTAGCAGATAGAAAATTAAATAGTAATGATGACAAGTGCGATGGATCTGCTAAGTATTCCAGGAACTCAGTCTAATCATTGCTCCCATGAAGTATCCTTTCATGTTTAAAATAATGAAAAGTCTTAAAAGGTGCATAGAAAATATGTCTTAATGCATACGTCCCTTTTTTAGCCAGCTATATTCCCATCACAGCACTGCCCTGTTTGAATAACTGTATAGCGGGGATAACTAAAGACCTGAAGCGCTGAAGACCTCTCAGGAGCAGCTCGGAAAGAGGGGGAGAGCCCCTCACTGATACCTCGGGGTCTCCCCTGGCAGCAGCTCTATCTGGCTGAGTTTGCTCCTCAGCAGGAGATCTAACATGAACCACTGGCGTGCGGGACATGCTGCTCTAGTGTCACTGGAGGAGGGGAGGATAAAGGCTCTAATATGCTACAAATGTTATATTAAGGGAAAAAAATCTAGAACTGTATAATTTCCATACTACCTCTCTCAACTTCTAGCATGAAGATAACCTTTGTATTTTGGAGGATTCATTCATCTGCTGTTAGTGATTTTTCCTCACCAGGAACGAGGTCCTCTACTTGTGACTTCACAGTTGAATACCAAGAAAAACTAGTTGTTCTGTCCAATAATCATAAGCAGAGCATTGTGGCTCCAGTATGGAATAAGCAGCAGGTGCTCATGAACTGCCAAGACAGAAAGATCTTGTTTGTTTTGCTTTGTTTTAAAATGTTTTAAATAAAATGAGCATAAACACAGACAGAAAATAGCTAGCCACAGAGCAGTTTATAAATAGAATGGTAGGTGATTATTTCATCTAAGCTCTGCAAGAAAAATATTTATGATAATAAGAATAAGAGTAACTGAGAGTTATGAGATTATGTCTAATGTGTCAGGGAGCTGGGAGACAAGTTGTGCTGAGAAAAAAGAAGTGGCAGGATTTGAAGGGAGCAGTGAGATAATGCTGGAGATAAGAGAAGATGCCCTGGATGTGAATGTCAACATCCTAAATTCCTCAGCACCATCTAGGATAACTGTGATGCTGCAACCCATGAGTAGAAAAGGCAATGAGGATAAAGATTGAAAAAAAAAAAGGAAAAAATAAATTTTGCGTTATTTAATGTGTGGATATTAAATATTTTTCTTTTTCCATAGCCTGCCAACCACTTTTGCAACTCTGGACATTGATGGTGTAAGAAAAATAATCTTTGCACTCCCAGGTAAGACATTTTGGTACGATTTTTGTTTCTGTGTCTGGATGACAACAACATGATAAAACTGGTACCCTAGGATGGGGAGCTGTAAGATTTTCTAAAGGAAAGAGAGTGAGACTAAAGATTTTTTACATCCTGAGCATTGCTGTTGTATAGGGCATACATTTTTTTTCCCATTAATTTTCCATCAATTTCCTTCTTTTTGTGAGTGATACTATAGAGCAGAGTGCTATACAAATAGCTACACGGGGTCAGCATATCCCTCCTGAAGAGCTGAGAATGGAGATAAAATATAGAGAATCCAATTTTTGGTTTGTTTTCAGAATTAAGGTTTTTTTATTTTTATTTTTGATCCTGCTGGCCCTGTGGAGCCAAGAGAGGGCAGTGTGGCTTCAGCTGCAGCGCACGGTGCTTGGACAAGGCGCTGACTTCAGAGCGGCTGCTTGGTGGGGAGTCTGGCCACAAACCTCCCGCCTCCTAAGCCAGGAGGATTCTTTTTCCTTCCTATTGCCCTGGACTTGCTTGGTTTTCTGACAACACAAGGGCTCCTGTTCTTGATAATCTGGTGGTTTTTAGGCCTCTCTCTAGTGCTTTTTCTCTCTTGTGTTAGTTGATGTGGCTTTGTTTGAGGAGAGAGATGAATGGAGCATCTCGTAGCTTTGAGCAGTTGCGCGTTGTCACACCCCACTGCAGGCCTATGTGCCACGTGGCCTGCACCAAGAAGTAAAACCTCTTCTGAATCCTTTAGCGTGAAATTGTTAGAAAAAAATGACAATTCCTTGGGCATAGCGTGAGGGAGTCACCTCCAACTGCTCTTTGCTCAACAGGCAACCCCGTGTCCGCTGTTGTCACCTGCAATCTCTTCGTCGTTCCTGCACTGAGGAAAATGCAGGGTATCCTGGATCCTCGGCCCACCATTATCAAAGCCAGGGTAAGAAACAGGGGCTCTACTTAAGAACTTCAGTCCTGGTGTTGATTAAAATATCAGGACAATGTCACGGTTGGTCATTTTCCAACTCTGGTGATTCTATAATGATCCTGTGATGTTGAAAACTTTCTGTTTGAGGTCTGAAAAGCTGTCCCCTTTGGGGAATCTCAACCTCAGGCTAACTTTGACA
>JAUBOD010000560.1:97074-112033 GCA_032353885.1 Nothura maculosa
GGCAAAGAATATGCAGGACATCTAAATATCTAGGCAATACCAGGAGAGTCAGGTAATTCTGCATGACTAGATAGGAACTATAAACTTCAAAGCTTGTGCTGAGCCAGTTCTTGAGCTGACTCTTTGACTGAGGAACCCACATGATCCCCACTCCAACCAATGCAAATCCCTTACACTGTTCGTTCTACCTGGAGAAAAAGTCATGGATATACCAAACATATTTTACGTGGTTTGAAGGCATGTTGTTATAATGTTATTTTCCTGATTTTTCTTCAAGAAAAGTACCAAAGAACAGACCTTCTGTTACAATTTTCCCAGCATTCTTGGCTGTGCGCAGACTTTTCTCTTACTGCTCGTCCCCTGTGTGTGTCTCTCACACAACTTTAGCAGTCCAAATTCCTCTTTATCTCAGAGCTAAAATATTCCAAAACAGACAATGACTGACAGTGTTGCAACTTTGGTGCTGCCTAGTATGCTCACTTTTGTATGAATTTTCAGATATGCTTCCAATAAATCCCATTGAAAGCCACCCCACATATTTGTTCTTATTGCAAGGGTTGACTATTTCCTTTCTGTCCTGGCTAGTAGGGTTTTGAATTTAAATAAAAGTTTTATCTTTTTGCAAGGGCCATCCTGAGACCAGAAACTGTAAAGCTTTTGTTCCAGAGAGATATAATCTTTAAACTCTCAGAAAAGAGATTTTAGAATATTCAACTTAACACTTGCATTCTTCAACATATTCTTTGATATTATAATATCAAAACTATAATTCCCTTAAACACTACAATCTTCCCCCTATAGCTTTTGACCTTGTCCACAACACTCGGTGAAATGCAAATTAAAAGAAAAAACTGTGGAGAAAAAAATGAATATATGATAAGCAGATAATGGAACAATAATTCCATTGAGTTAGTGAAATCCAAATGCATGACATTTTTGTCCTTTCTTTGCTTCTTCTGCAGTTATCATGTGATGTAAAATTGGACCCCCGCCCAGAATACCACCGGTGCATCCTGACCTGGCATCACCAAGAACCACTACCCTGGGCACAGAGTACAGGTTGGTGTCCAGTCGCACTGACCAACCGGCTCTTCCAGCTTCCTGCACAGACGCTTTCCAGCAACCAAGCACACGCACATGCATTTTCATTCCAGCTTCTTTAGGCACACTGGTTTGTCTGAATAACTTGCCTGTATACTCACCACACAAACACACATCTGTATGCCTGCATAGGTGCACACATTGCTTTTTACACACATTCATCCAAGCTTATTTGCACTCACACCCAGCACGTTTGCTTACTTTTACTCTTGTGCAGGTATTAAACAAACACAAGTTGAGGCCTAAGTAGGAACAATTCAAATAAGTGCAATTCTCTCTGAACTAGAAAAGTTTAAGAAATAGCAGAAGCAATATCTGTTAAGTACACTAAGTTCTTTATTAGTCGTGTTTGCCATCTAGAGATACTTCTGGATACTTAGCTACAGTTGAGGTAAATAATATTTTGAATACTTTTTCCACCTGCATGCTGCTAGGAGATTGACTGTGACAATTCCTCAAGATATTCAGGTCCTTAAACAACTAATTGACTTTTTGACACATCAGATTGTTCAAAACAAGGCATTATATGCAAGTCTTCATAGAAGACATATTGGCCCCTCAAGCATCCTGCTGAGAAAATTCTTTCCATTGATATCCAAGGTCCCTCAATCTCTGATATATTAGTAGTTAGGATTCAAGGTGTTACCTTTACTTAGAAGGTTCTGAGTTCTTAGAAGGTCCATTTTTGGTCTTGTGCACTACTCTTTTCTTTATGAAAGCAAGATCGTCTGGA
The DNA here is from genome assembly GCA_032353885.1 of Nothura maculosa. Classification (NCBI taxonomy): domain Eukaryota; kingdom Metazoa; phylum Chordata; class Aves; order Tinamiformes; family Tinamidae; genus Nothura; species Nothura maculosa. The sequence continues at coordinate 98,909 of JAUBOD010000560.1, forward strand.
ACGATCTCCTTATCAATATAGAAGTTAGAAAACGAACAGAGTGAAGGCCATTACTTTCTATCACATTTTCATTTTTTGTCAGTACTACTAAGATGGTACTGTTTATCTTCAGGACATGGTATAAAGTACAATGTCCCAAAGAAATCCAGTCTTTTAACTAATGCATAAAAAAAAAATTTACCTTGTCCTGTGTTTTGTACAGTCTGAATTAAATGGACAAATTGAAAAATAAACTATTTTTGATAAGATTAGAAATTCCAATGGCAAAGCAATTTATTGTGAAAAGAAGTAGAAGCATAGACAAAAGTCTGAGGAGGGAAAATGTGAAAGGTTGGCCGGGAAAAAGTAATCAGAGACTTTTGAGAATCTGAACAATGAGCTTCTGACTAAGTTTCTACATAGTTCTCTGTTTCCATCCCATGACCTACGATCCCAGCACTATGGATAAGTAGCACCAGGAATATCTCCCTAAGAACAGCCTGTTTCCCTCTTGTTGTGTTGCAGCATTTGGAAGAAATGGAAAAACTAACTAACTGAGCTTTTTCTTTCACCGTCCTGCAGGGAATCAGATGAGTAGTCGTCTGATGAGTATGCGCAGTGCCAATGGACTGTTGATGCTACCTCCAAAGACAGAGCAGTATGTGGAGCTTCACAAGGGGGAGGTGGTGGATGTCATGGTCATTGGAAGGCTATGATGTCACCAGCAAGAGCGAAGCTTTGATGCATGTCCACATATCATTGACTGTATCCTGTAATATGCAACGGCACAGCTAGTTTTTCTGATTTGGATAAAAGTTGATCAGTATAGTCAACATCTTGAACTATATTTCAAATGGAGTTTAAATAAATACCTTTTAAAAAAAAGAAAACTTTAAAAGCAAATCTTAACAAAGAAATTTATTCTGATTATATCAAAGCAACTTTTTCCTTTCCTTGCAATTGCTTTGTGTGTTCAATGCTAGTTCTAATAGCGGTAGCTTTTAGTAGACAGCAGTAGGTGCCTGCAGAACTTGTGTTTTTTCTCATCTTTAAGATACAACTACTTATGCTCTTAAAACAAGGCTGTCTGCTTATTTATACTAGCGTAGACAACACTTGGATTTCCCTTATTAGTATGCTTCATAACCGCTTCACAGAGAGCTTCTGCTTGTTCTTTATCTTGTATCTCGTGTTGATGTGCACAGTGCCAAAAGCAGAGTGGCTGCCCTGGGAACCCCCTGGAGCCGCGAGGTTTTCCCACCTTGCTGTGCGTTCAGGGATCTCTCACGTCCCAGCAGCCACCCAGCTCAGTACTCTTGGGCAGTAACTGGATACCTTTTATTTCAACAAACAAACAAAAAAAAATTGCTTCCTTAAGTGCTGACAGCCTTTTTAACCAATACATTTAAAAATGTACAGAATTAAAAACTAAAAAAAAAAATCAAAGACTGATCTTGTACAGATATTAGTGTTACCAGCATTCGTGTGGAAATTAAATGAGCAAAGAAATAAAACTAATGTTAAACAACTCTGTACCATAACATTTTCTGTAATGATATTGAAACTTAAATGAATAAAAAAATCCTCAATCATTATTTAAAATTTCACCTGTTTAGCCTTGTTGTTTGAACAAAAAAAAAAATGAAGGGTATTTGGGATGGGGAAAGAGAACAGGAAGGAAGTGGAACAGGAAGTGGCATCTGTTACTTTGGTAATTCACGTTTCTCCTGGGATTCACACCGTATCAGCACCCTACGGCACCTCCTTTCTTGGTGGTCAGGTCCACAGCCCAAATGCTCTCCCACCAGCTCCACTCATGAAGTCAGAGGAGAAGGGCCCAAATCTGGGTTCAAGTCCTGACTGCCGCAGTGGGGCAGTAGCTCTGTGCTGGCTGCAGACACCACCCCCAGGGCTGGTTTTAGGACAAAATGATTTGCCTGGCATCAGCCCCCACACAGGGCACACGGACCAGCACAGAGGCAGGTGAGCAAACACTGCACACCAGCGACTACTCCTTCAGAAAAATCTTAACCCCACTTGTCGATGATATTTCTTTGTTCTGGACTGCAAGTCAATTCTTGTAAAGTGAATGTGATCTCTCCATGAAGTAGTAGGATGGTATCAAATTCATGAATGCCTGCGTTTACTCTACCTGTAGTACAGACCGCAGAGGCAACAAGAGAGACGACTTTAACTCACCTCTGAGAAATGATGTAGAAAGGGCAACACTCTTCGTTATAATCTAAATTAATACAGGCAGCATATGCAAAGAACATTATAAATTCATAAAGGACACTTGTAATAAGAATCTGAGGTAAGATTGTTGATACAGTCAGAGATGGTAGGCAAAGATAAAAGAGAGATGAAAAAACTGGGCTTGAATACCTTGGGTCTCTTCTACATTAAAACTATTACCCAGTATAAATGGGGTTTAGTGCTATGCTGGGTACTGCATCTGGGCCAATTGAAACTGCATCTCAGCATCATGCCACTTAACTACTGTCAGAATGAAGAAAGCATTTAGAGGTTAAAACACTCTTTTTTCCCGGATAAAAATGCTGTCCTATATCATATTAATTGCTCTAGTCACTGCACTGTCTTTAGTAATATCTGGTGTCAAGTGTTGGAAATTTTACGGAAGCAAGTAAGCTTTGCAGTTTCTGAGAGAGAGAGGCACAGCCAAGACAAGTGTTAACACTGAAAGCAACTTGCAGAAGTATCAGTGGGAGTGATTTAACTTTAAATCATAATTACAACTAGGCCTTGATTATCAAGTCTAAAATTTGCTGTCTGAAGAATTGACCTTGGTTACTAGAAAATAAATGGATGATTTCAAATCACTTTTATATTGAGCACGCCCAAAACACTTTAACGGAAGGTTGGAAACTTCAGAAAAGAAATCAAGGACAGATGGATCAGACTCCTCTTCAAGGATGTGGTTGCTTTGGTTCAAGAAACTTGTGAATGGAAGTATTTTAAGGACTATTTTCACTGTTTTTATTTGTCTAGTTAAAGCTTCAGCACCATCAAAATAGTAACAACCAGAAACAATGGCAGCAATGACTGAAGAACGAGGGTAGTTTTCCAGTGTTTGTAGTTTTCTCCTTTTAACCTGTTTTTTGCAGCACCTACCCACGGAGATGATCATGGCTAGAAATATGCTGTAGTCCTTCAAAGTCCTGGCATTAACACCACACTGGCCTGCTGATCCTGCAGTGTGTCATCGTGTCCTACCTGGATATCCCAGCTAGCTGGGACCAGAACCTTGATCACAGCCCAGCGTGTGAATCTTGTACAGAAACTCCCCATAATCAACCAGTCAAACAGACTGGCCTTTACCAAGGACTAATTTCAAATCTTCAATTACAAAAATCATAACCTTAATTCTATCTTGATATTAAAATATGCTAAACATCACATAAGACAGATGAACTGTCTTTGATCTCCTTAGGTAACTATTAGAGAGCTGGAGGGCTCAAGAGATCACTAATTAACATGGAGTCTGTAGCCTTTCTGATTCTTGAGCTGGAGGACTGAATTTAAAACATGTTTACAAAATGGCGATATGGGGCTGGAATCATGGCGCGGGCTCCCTCCTCGCCTTCCTCCCCTTGCCGCTCCTGCAGTGTCCCTTTTCTGAGCGAGGTCCTGAGGAAAGGCCGCCGGCCTCATGGCCCCTGCAGCTGGTCCCAGGCCCGAGGCAGCTGCACACACCCCACACTGACCACAGAGGCTGCCCCCGCAGGGCCTGCGCCTGCCGCCCCCTGCCATTTGCCTTGGTTCCCAATGCCGCAAGAGCATGAGCCACCTCGTACATGACCCCAACAGCACGTGCCAGCCTCATACATCACCCCAACAGCACGTGCCAGCCTCTACAACACTACAACAATGCGTGCCAGCCTCGTACACCACCCCAACAGCATGTGCCACCTCATACAATGTTACAACAGCATGTGCCACCTCGTACACCACCCCAACAGCACGTGCCAACCTCATACATGACCCCAACAGCACACACCAGCCTCACACAACGCTGCTACAGCACATGCCAGCCTCATACACCACCCCAACAGCATGTGCCACCTCATACACCACCCCAACAGCATGTGCCACCTCATACAACACCACAACGTGTGCCAGCCTCATACAATACTCTAACAGCACGTGCCAGCCTCATGCACCACCCCAACAGCACCTGCCAGCTTCATACAACACCTCAACAGCGTGTGCCAGCCTCATACAACACTAGAACAGCAGGTGAGACTCAAATCCTTTGAATGACGGCAGTGTGAAGAGCGGCCCTGAGTCCCACTCCAGTTGGCCCCGTGTCAGCACTTGTGGGGCAGGAAATGTGGAGGCTGAGACATCATGATGGGACATCCTATTCCACAGTTGGTTTGGAAAACAGAGGTGAGGCTAAAATAACCCAGTTCAGCACTCCTATGGCTCTCTGTTATGCTCTAATACTCCTCAGAAGCAGCACCATCATGTGGACTGCTTGTGGGGTTTTGTGTTGGGTAAGAGAATTACGCATTAAAACACAAGCAACCTCATAGCCGTGATTTTTTACATGACAGCAGTAGGATGTTTTCAGATACCTCTATTTGCCATTGGGAAAGAGAAGACAAAGTAAGGAAAAAAGTCAGATAGAAAAAGGAACAGCTACTGGGCCACACTGAAGATACATCTCCCAGGAAGCATCTAGAGAAGTTCATCAGCAATTGAGGCTGTTCTAAGAGAAATGGACGGCAAGTGGTCAAAGTTGCAGCTACTTGGGGAGGAAAAAGATTTGTAGCAAGGGCAATTGCAGCTGCTGCTGACAGCGAACACAGCAGTCTGTATTGAATATACATATAACAAGGATGAGTACCCAGAGCAGCATTTCGTAAAGACATTGTGGTTAAGGGCCCCAATCTCAACATAAGAAATGTTATATCCGATTATTACAAATACTGAAAGGTTTGGCAGCTCCCCCCAAGGCAGCCACACTCAAAACGCAAAACCCAACATCTATGCCACTTCTGCACTACACTACCAACAGCTTATATTAGAAAAAAGGAGAAAAGTGAAAAATAAAAATCCACTTTTTTATGTTTCTTTAATTTTTTTTATAGCTCTTTTTTTTTTCAAACTTGATGTTAGTTTTCTAATAAGTATGTCCCTGCCTCCAACCAGAAAGGTGAGTTCATTTGCTGGATATAAACTCAGGGGGAGGAGAAGCTTGTCATTTTGCAAATGTTACTGCCTCATGATGTACTGCTAGTTGCATGTTTTTCTGAAAGGGCTTGGTGACTCATATTCAGCATTAGATTAAGATTGCTTTGTGCATTTGGGCCGTGCTGCATATTAACTGACACAGCTCCTGGAACATGAAGCATTCAAAGGGGCCCTGTAGAGAACAGTTCTAGTTGTCAGACTGGTCTGGCTCAGGTTACTTGCTCCATCTTAGCACCAGCTACACAGCTTGAGTTGCCTCCTTGCAGAAGAGCGTTACACAGCCTGCCTTGTTACAGTGCAAGGACTTCTGCATTTGCTTTGCATGGACCCCATTTGGATTTAAAATTACAGACCACCAACTTCATTGTTGCAGAGTAAATGCACAGGCAAAACTATTTGTGTACACCAGTAACCCCAGAGTTAATCTGAACAAACCTGAGAAAGCAAATGCACTGTCATGACCTCAGTAACCAGTGACTCGATACTAGAAGTCACTAAGAAAAATGTAAGAGGAGATGAGACTTTTCTGGAAGACAAACCCATGCACAAACTACATTATAGACGATGGCAGAATAAGACCTCCAAAACCTGATTTATTACTCCCACTGTAGATAGAAACAGTGCCAGATTATAAGGGTCATACTTGGTGCATTTGTTTCCATAAAAACAGAAGTCTTGTTTCACAAGTAGCTAAGTGAATGGTGGAAATATTTTTAGACCAGCAGATCAGGCCCAAGAAAACCTGGAACAAGATGAAATTTTCTGACTAAAATAAAATGAGAGATCAATGCAAAGAATACTGACATGAAACCAGCAGGGGACACAACAAACCACTGTCCCACCAGACTGACAAGCATGCAAAATGGTCATCACTGGTACATGCTATTATGCTCATACTGCTTTTATTGTGGCTCAAGAGGGTCCAAGAGAATGCCCTTACCAAACAGAAATCAGGAAGACCAGCAAGACCTCATGATACTTGGATGAGTTCCTGGCACAGTAAAGATTGGTGGGAAACCAAGTGAATTGGAACCCAAGAGGATTCTGAATGTTTACTTGTGTTGTGCTGTTGAGTGTCTGGAAACACAGTCTGTCAATGCTTTGGGCTTAGAATCAGGTAGCTGAGCAACATCAAAGGTATGAATAATGATAAGGAAAACGGCCTGCAAGTTGTTTATTCACCACTGCTTCAAGAGAGGAGAGGCGTATGTACAGATGCAATGCTACTCTAACCCATCTAAATTAAAGGTAGTCAGTTGGCACCATATTTCCATTAGTGTATTTCTGTAATTTACTCCCTACTGGTGAAACTCAATCAATTTGCTCAGCATGCTATGAGAAGTCAGCGAGCAGAGCAGAAGACAGGGCTTAATATGCTCTTGGCAGCCCACACTGCTAAGGAGTCACTTTGCTGCCTCTTCCATTAGCTGGAGCTTTTTCAGAGATGGTGGCTAGAGTTAGATTAAACCAAAACTAACAATTTATTTTGTTACAAGAGAAAAAAAAAGCCCTACAAAATTTGTCTTGAGAGTAGCCATAGAATCTTATGGCAACAGGATAGAGTGATGAGCGAAGAATAAAGCAGAGATATCTGAACTACCTAGTGCTGCCCATGCCAGAATATACACACGGCACAACAGAATCATGATTTGATAATGTTAGCTTAGATCTGAAGCTGTTATTATCCTGCATTGCAAAAGTTCTGCTAGCTCTACTGCTTCTTAATACAATCTTAAACTCTCCTCCTCTGGTATCTTAACACTTGCTGCGCAGTCCAAACAAGTGCATGCAGTGCTGCTCACTGTACAAATTTCTATCCCAGACTGGATCAGAAATGTCTTATATGGCAGACAGAGCTGTAAGAGCCAAGGAGGCATTCCTGCTAGATGTAACTATTTCAGTACATAGTATTATCAGCTCTGAAACTCCTCTAAATGGGCCTTATCTAAGCAATGTGGCTGCACACCCACGTAAAGGGGACTGTGTGTCTGCAGCGGAGTACAGTGGTTCTTCAAGCTATTTACCTCAGCCAGACAACATAATCCCCATTTTGTAGTATTGATTCCACCTCAAGCAGTTTGCTGCTCAGTCATGGCCTGAATCCTTATCTATACACAAGGCTGAGTTGGAAGCACTGGTTCTGTTACATAACACACTGAAAAAACAGAGCAACCTCTGTTGTTCTATGTGATTGTGACATCCTCTTGGCGAGCAAAAAAATCTACCCCAAAGAAACAATGTGCAGAGCTATACATTACAAATCAGAACAAGACACATGAATACAAGCCCCATTTTATGTTAACACTCAGGATGCTCATTAATTAATTAACACTCAGAATGCTGAGTGCACCAAGAAGCCTTAATTACTCTGAGCAGCCCCACCTGAAACTGAGACCCACCCACCCCCATATCCTGCCCCTGTGGCTCTGGGAGCTGCATTTAGGCTCAGTCTGGGATCTGTAGTACTGCTCTGAGCTATGTTATAGATGCATCTGTCCCTAGCCCTGTCAGCTGGGTGGACTTCTTGGACCTAAGCTGTAGCCTTATGTCTGGCCTAGGCTCCTGCTGCTCCTCACCAGGCTCCCAGGAAGGGCTCCCTGGCCTTGCCTGGGTCTGGCACTGGACCCTATCAGCAGCACCCTGCCCTGGTGGGTATGGACGTCATGGCACGTGCTGTGAGATGGGGGCTGGCAGGGGAGGGCATTGCCTCAGCCAGCATCATGGTGGCCTCTCAGCTGCTGCTACTTTGCAGAGAAGAACCACACCTGTTTTATCCCTAGCAGCCTGTGTGGAGCTGCCTACGCCCAGGCAAGAATCTCTAATGTTATCTTGCCCTTCATGTGTTCATGTCCTGCATGAATCCACACAACTTGTAACCATTTATGGTTATGGCGTGATGGACAAATGTAACTGCTCCTGGGCCTGCACCAAGCTGCGTATTGTGATGCCGGCAGTGACGGGCCGAGCTCCGTCAATCCGTCTCTTATGACAGAAGCTGCCGCCCTTCTCACTGGCGTTCCCGCATCACCACTCTGCACATCACCACTCTCTAAGGAAACGCAGGGAGCCTGGATCAGAGAACGTGCCTGATGTTGCCGATCATGGGCTTCTAGCGCCGGGAGGGTTTCTGTGGGCTGCTCGGAGTAGGCTAGTGTGCTCCTGTCCTCTGTTTTCCCCAATATACCCCTGTAAGACATGGATTTGCCAATGTGAAACAAGGTATGAACTGAAAGTAAAAATCTAGCACATCTATTTCTTTAAATAAGCCAGAGGCAGGATGTTTCTATTCCCTTTGGCATTCTGCCACTTACTGAGCAGTCTCAAATAAATCATTTAACATTTGTATCTACTTGGAATAATAGCAATTAGCTGTTCAACAAAGACTTATGAAATGTAATTAATGAGAAGTCTTGAGTCTCTAATTTTTTCCTCAATAGGTCAATCAGTAGTATGTTATTCTCCAACTTTTCTATTAATCACTTTGGTCATCTAGGGGACTGTTTCTACTCCAGAGCAAGCAAAAGTTCTGCCATCTTCTTTAGTCCTGACAAAAAACCTTTGTGATCCAAGAGGCACAAAAGTAGAAGTCACCTTGCTGTCATCCTAGGGTAGAACTGAGTACAACCCCAGGGTTTCCCTCATAATTAGACAAGTATGTCACTGTATTAATATAATAATGCAGCTACCAAAATGTATTTCTGCAGCAGCACAAAATACATTTTTGATGTACAGAAGTAAGGAATATGCATATGCAGACTAGTCTTTATTTCACTCTTTAGCTCACTTCTTTTATTGCGCTTCTGTGTCACTAGTTTTGTGTAAGTTTCATTCATTAACTGCCAGGGTTTATTCTTAGAGTTATCCCAATAGAGATTTTAAGGTAAGAGGTGGGAAAAATACCAAAAGGCAGCTAAAAAGTAAGTGACATAGGGTAACAGGAAAAAAAAAATCTTTTAGTCACTTTTTAAGCTGGTTCTGTCTGAAGAACAAGTCATCATTTCATCAGTTCCTCAGGCATCACCTCTGCCCTTAAAGCACAGGTTCACTTGGGTTTCATACCTAATGTAATGGCTTGAGCTTATCATCAGAAAGATACCTGGACCCTTTGCTTAGAGATCATTTGGTAAAAGAGGAGTGAAGAACTGTAAAAAGCTGCACTAAGTTACCCTTTGTGCTGGAGACTGCTCATTAAATGTGTGATTTTTTGGAAGAGGCTCTGTTCTTTAATAGCACAATAAAAGTGAGCAAGGACTGTATTTTTTTTTTCTTTTCATAATCTTCAGTTTTCCCAACATATGTGTTTTTCTCTGTGTAACTTGTAAACATATTCTTGTTTTGTGACCAGGCAAAATGAGTAGCAAGTTTGATTTTAAGAGCCTCACTTCAAGCCAGACATCCCCTATGGGTGATCTTCAGAGAGTCCTTAGCCAAGGAGAATATGCCCCTTTGACCTCTGCTCCCATGTTTGAAAGCAAGTTTGTTCAGGTAAATAGTCACTCAAATGAAATTATTTGGCATGCACAAGATGAAATTGCTTGAAGAGATTGTGGGATTTGGGGGGGGGTTCTGTTTTGTTTTTGTCTTCTTCATCTTGACGCGTCTTCATTCATTTGTTCCCCTGCTCTGATTCTTCATTCTTGAATATACACACATGCACTTACAGATATAATTAGTTTCCTGTCTCTGTTACAGACTATTTTGTTCTCACTTTACAAAGACTGATCCAGAAATCCTGCAACAGCAATGCTGCACATTGGAGAGGGATGGCAAAAATCCGAGTCTGATCTCTGCCAGTCCCCACTCCCTGAGTGAGGATGGGTCTCTATAAGCTCATTAAGGCTGTATAGCCACTAGCTTAAGCTGTACCTACTCTAAAGGGCAGTCAGGCTTCCCCACACTATCCCCTGCTCTCCCCTTTTAATATCCTTTAATATCCTTGCTTGTCACTTACACTACAAACCACAGAACCTGCATGAGCCTGGCAAAAATCTAAATTCCTCTAATCCTATCCTTACAATATACCTAAAGTCTATGGATTTTATTTACATGATGTGTTTGTGAACAATGTTTTTATAGGATTTCATTACCTTGCTTTGTGATAATTGCAATATCCTTTGCTCTTGCAGAAGTCTTGATAAATTTGATCTTGCACTGTAAATATATGTGCAGAACCATGATTAGCAAATTGTCTCTATTTTCAAGTACTTTATGATTTCTTCCCCTAGTTTATTTATCAGACCTCACTTGCTGTCAAGTAGGTAGTTGGCCTACTCAATAAGACCCAGAAAACAGCACCATCACCCACTTGTTTACATTACAATAATAATATATATAAAAAAAAGAGCTTTTCTGCTTTTTCCCATACTGCCTCCCACACTTGGAGGAGTTCTTACTAGATATTCACAAATATAATGTACTGTCCTCCCTCAAATTCCTTCTTGGAAGACAATTCCTCGTATTTCCTCCCTTACCAAAAATAAACCATGATGATGGTAGGGCATTTCATCTTCAGCTAAGTATGGTTCTACAACGCTTTTCAACTTATTCTCCTCTCCTTGCGTTTTCTCATATCTGTAATTTTGTCTTGCACATAAATTATCCATGACATTTTTCCATTCTGTGCTCATAGAGCACCTCACAGGGTCCTGGTTCATAACCAGGTCTCATGACTGTCATGCTAATATCGACAAGGGCAAAGATGCAGCAGAACAGAGAGCTGCCTCCATCACATTTGCACTAAGAGAAATTCAAGATACTGGTACACAAGGCCCCCTTACCTGAGCAGTCAGGTACCCAATAACGGGGACTACACAAAACAAGGAATTTCCTGGCCACTTTTATCCTTACTCAGCTTCTCTCTTCTCCTTTCCTTCACACTTTCCCCTATCCTCACCATGCCATTACACAAGCTGCAGAAATCCTAGCCTAAGCCTCAAAATGTATTGGTATATTTTCAGTGTCAGATCTCATGAGCAACAACAGAGTTTGGGGGTTTTGTTGTTTTGTTTTTCAGATTAATCGAAAAGGGGAACCCATTTATGTGCATAACCGACCCAACTGTGTGACCGTAGGCATCTGCAGCGCCAGTCCCAGCTCACTCACGCCCAGTGTGATGCTGCTAGCACATGAGGTGCCTGAGTCCCTGCCAGAAAGTGCACCAAATTTCAGCAAATTGTCAGAGGAGTCAGCACACAGAGAACAGCTAGCACTCACCAGGTGAGTTAGCACTGACAAGGGGTAAATCATTCCCTGAAGAATAAAAAAGAAATATAAATGTGCTTTCCATACAATGTTTTCTTTCCTTTATGGGTCAGTTCATGAACAGACACAGTAGGCTCATTTAGGCTTAAGTACACATTGGTCGCCATTTCAGACTAAAACTACTCACATATGTATAGATAGATGGTGACTGAGAACATCTAACAAATAATTTTGTAGATATATCAAAACCTGAAACCTTGTGCTAAGATTGGGTGAGGAGGAGGATCATCAGGGAATCCCACAGCGAAATAAAGACACTGTGAAGAAGCAGATCTCCTCTGCATCACTTCTATGAGCTGCTGCTCAATACTTTGTCTATGATCAGATAGAGGCACTTATGAAAAGAAGTGTCCAAATCCACTCAGGAACTCTCTGTTATATTCTCTCACCTGTAGTCTTACTTCAGGCCTGATAGACACATTGTATTTTTTGAGACAAGTCTCCACTTATATGTTACCATGATCTTCCTTTTTTTGTTTGTGTGTTCTTTGTAGGTTTTTCCCCTTGAAGTTTGTAAAGCTCTCTGTCCACAGCCAAGACAAGCATCACCTCAAGTTAAAGTTAGTAAACGGCCGTTCCTACTATCTGGAGCTCTGCGCGCCACCAGACCAGCAACACAACCTATTCCAGCAGTGGTTACAGCTCATCTCTCTCCTGAGATCCCCAGAAAGTACCGAGGTCAATGTATTATATGAGAATTTTAGCACAAGTCAAGAGAAAGCTCACAACCCAAACAACCTATTGGAAAATGTGAGTCTTTGACAAAGCTGAAAAACCAGAAGGTATCACCTGCTTGTGTCATCATTCCTTCCTATGTCTCAAGTCAAAGCTTGTGTGTCCACTGAAGGAGCTACAGACCTGCTTGCCAAAATAGCTCGCCCATTGTAAACTTCCTAGAGAAGTTCGTGGGCGTGCGGGTTCCTGGGTGCGTGTAATCTTGGTGATTTTTCTGAAAATGAAGAAATTACTTCTTATTGTTCAGTGTTTACTTTTTCCTTGTATAGAAGGTAGCAGACTTCTATGGTCTTGAATGGCTCTTTTTTTGCTAGATTCCACAACCCACTGAGAAAAGGTAGAGAAGGAGAGACATGGCACAGCTGGGTCTTATGCAGGGACTCAGAGCTAAAAAGCAAGGAGGGCAAAAGTATTTGATCCAAAGGACAGAAAGGGTGGAAAATATTTGAAAGAAATACAGTAGACAGAGTGGAATAAAACAGTTGTTCAGTGTATCTAAAAGAGAAACAAGGAGTAGAAAGACCAGAAATGCCTCAGGAGGTGCTGAAGAGCAAACACACACACAGAAATTCAACAAAAGCACAAGAGGGAGTAACTTAGAGTTATACTTAAAAAGGAACCTGGATGGTTAATGATGCTGGGGAACATAATATCTAAAGCTATCTCACATGTAAACAGCATTTTGTCAGCACAGATATGTCTTAACTGTGCTTATTTCTTGCTCAATCCAATGTATTTTTTTTTAGCCAGAGGGATGTCCACAGGAAGGAGAGAACTGCACAATCAAATAGTCAGTGCTGAGTGCTGCATATGCAACTACCTTTTCACTGCACTCTCAAGAGTCCCCAACCCTTCCCTGGCCATGGGTAGCAGAGAAAGAGGCTTTGCCCATTTACAGCAGAAAAGTGACAAGGAAACCAGAAAAAAAATGTA
>JAUBOD010000560.1:144392-180432 GCA_032353885.1 Nothura maculosa
AACATTTTCTTCTAATCCTAAGACTCTGCCGATGGCATCTAATTAGAAGAAATCATATCAAATACTGTAGACTTTAAATTTAAAAAGTCACTGTCTTGAATGTATCCCCAAGTTAAGATAAAGAGTTTTTTTTTTTAATTGTAGGGTTTTTGAAATTGAGGAATGGCATCAAGAAGTCATAGATCTTGTAACTTTTAACTGTTTTTGAGAATATCAAGCATTCCAAGTGCTTACATTTGGTTCAGTTAGTTTCTATTAAGTTTCCTATTGGATATCTCTCAAGTCTTTTTTTTTCTCCTATAAGCTCCAGTTTTTAATTCTCATTCCCTGGAAGTAAACTTTTTTATTGTGAAGATATATTTGTATTGTTGAAGAAACAAACATGATGCAGTGAAAGTTGGCAATTATTTTTTGGTGCAGTGAGCTTTCGTTGATGGCATTGCTAGGAACATTACTTGATGATAGTTCGTGTTTGTAGTGTTGCTTTTTGATGACCTATGTGCTGCTTGGAGGTTTGAAGCAGCAAATAAAATAACCAGCAGCCCCACCAGTAGATGAACTATTAATAATACATAGTAGGGATCTCTAGCATAGTAATTTCATCATAATTTAGGCATCCAGAAGCATCTAGGATGCTTAGGTGACTTAAACTATTTTGCTGCACATCAATAGCCTACTCTTCCTCTCCTAATTTGTTTCTGAGTATTTTAATATAGCTCATCTGTCTTAGTATCATCAATCATCAGTCTCAGCTGGTGATAGACTCCTTTGCATCCTGCCTGATATTAAATATATATTACCCCTGCTCCTAAGGTACCTGCAGATGTAGGTTTGGCTTTCTTAAAGTGAATGAAAATTAATGACTTTCATTTGGACCTCAGCACTGAAATTCCTTGCAGTTGTTAAGAATTTGCCACTTTAATGAGTTCTAAAAAGGGAACTATCAAATCTAATCTTACTGACAGAATTTTAAACACCATCAAAATGTAACAGCACCTCAGCCTCAAGAAAATGTTGTTTTTACTGTTTAAAAGCTGCTGAAATAGAAGACATTTAACTTTACAGGATTTAATTACAGAAGCAATTAGGATTGCTGTATGCAGTGTGCTCTGAAAGCGAGAGCTTAAAATGCCTTAGTATTTGCCTTGTGTCCCTTCCAGTATATCTGTCTTGCACAGCAAGATTTATATATGATTTTATATTTAGGTATTTTTTACAGATAGAACTTTGTTCACTGTGTTAAGAACTACTGGAGAGATGGTGGAAACCTGGGTTGGGGTTGAAGAGTAATGCATAGCTTGTGAGGTACAGTTTTAGTTGGAATGCTAAGTGTAGTTAGCAAGACATCAGCCACAGTTCTTTTTAATTCTGCAGTTTTGAGCTTGCATTGGCTTATTTGCTGTTCATAGCTGCTTCACAACTAACTTTGTGTTTGATACCTGGTGGTGGTCAGGGTAGTTAAAATGCTCTATGCATTTGGCAAAGAGTGAAGAAGAAGCTTCCACATGTGCTGTCCAGGACCATATTGGTCAGACCCGTGGCATGTAATTGGGCAGAAGACAATCATAAATCTTGCTTGTTTGAAAACATCCATTTGTTATGTGGCAACAATGATACTGGCAGTTCAAAGAAGGACGTAGAAAGCTGTAATTTAGCCCTCTAAATAGGCAGATGTCTTGATTTTTAAATGGCTGGAGGGCTGTTACAGGGAAGAGCTCTAGACCTGAGCTGAAGGTTTCTTTCTTGTGTTCTTATTTGGTTCACTGGAACTGGACAGTAGCATTTTTTTCGAGACTGATGCAGATGAGGATTTGAGATGTCAGAAGCAGACTGCAGAAAGCTGAAGTCTGTTATTATATGTTCTTTGGTTACTGGAAGTTATTCCAGACTTGTACCATCTCCATGTTTTTATAGATGACCATCTAGTTATAGTTGGGAAGAGGTGTTTTGAGGTTGTTGTGCTTGAGAATTAGTTCTGGTGTGATTTTTGTAACCTCAGATTCTCGACTGTTCAATAGCAATCTTTCATATCATCTTTGGGATATTCTGAGTATGATAATTTTGTCTGCACTGCTTCTTGCTTGCCTTAGACATCTCTTTCTGTGGGATATTGAAATCACTCTCTGTTATAAATGTCTACAGTACTTTCTAAACTTTGATGCCAATTTCTGAAATATTGCTGTTAATAAGAGTGTTACTGCAGAGAAGTTGGTCTCGTTTTAAGTTTATCACTTGAGGCCTAAATAATTTGGACCTCACTGGAAGTGAGCAACGTGTTCCTGACCCCTTAGATGTCTCGGTTACGATGAAGAACATGCGCACGTTCTGCATCTTGTAGACACTTAACCTGAAAATATAAGCAATAATATTACACTTATGTCAGATTCTATTTTTTTCTGTGGTCTTCAGTGCTTATTCACAGATCAAACGAGTCTACAATTTCTCATTCTGTACATACATCTGTCTTGTTGTATCTTTCAGCTTAACCTCAGAACAAATTCTTTGCTTTAGATAGCTAATAGCTATATTTGAAAGAGGAAATGTAGCCAATTGCAGTTTAAACGTTTTTGACCAGTTACTAAATTAAAAAACACGTTTTTTAAGTACAGATTCTTTCTTTTACCGACATACTTAGCTTACACATTAATCTTAAGAAGTGTGATGGTATCTTTAAAGTCACGTTTTACTCTTGAGATACCTTTAGACAGTGTTTGTGACCTAGTGCTGAGTAAATGAACATCAAACTGTTTGGACACGTCAACTAAATTGGTGCTTTTTGCAGTTTTGTTTTACCCTAATTCTGCAGGATGGATCTGCCTTTACAGAAGGAGCTCCTTTTCTGTAGATAATTTTGCTAAATTGTTGTCTGCCTTTCTCTAAATCTCAGAGCGCCCTTTTTTCCTGGCACAGTGCTTTCTATAAAGCCCTTTCCAAATAACTTTGTCTTGTGCTTTCTTTAGAGTACTTTTACTTAGGCGATGGTTGGCAATTGTACAGGCTCCAGTTCACTATGCAGGTTTAGATGACTTTTTTTGTGGCCCCTTTTTTCTTTTCTTCCTCCTGCATGTGGGAGTTCTGAATAGTGAAATAATTTTGCATATCAATGCTTTGGGGAAAAACAATTGAGTATCATGTAAAGGGAGGAGGAAAAAAGGAAACTTTAGCTACCATAGAAATGCTTAAATATTTACTTTGTGGAAGATCTCAGCAAGGGGATCTTCAGCAGTGACTCAATAGAGGGGAGAAAACTTATCATGTTGTGTTTATCTGCATGGTTGTCTTTAATACAACAAAAAACCTGTTCTTGCTTAGAATTGCAGACTGGCAGGAACTCGTGTAGGAGTTCTTGTTGCTCATACAGCCAATGCTGCACTATTGATATTTAATTTTGAGCTTAATTAGATCTGCAGCCTTCCTTTCCTCCTCCAAATGCAAACATTTTCCTTTAAGAAAGGAAAAATACTTTTTTGGTACTTCCTGTGTTTCTGTAAAATACAACTGAGTTGTTTACAGTATTTCTTTTCAATCAATAACTAAACAAAATGTGTTTAAAGGAGCTCCAAAAACAGCTGGTAACTGATTATCATGCACAAGTATTTATATTAATTTTGTGTCCTTTTAAGTGGACATATTAGTGAACATATATTGGAAATAATGTGTGTTGTTGAATGAGTAAAACGGAAGACTAAAAGGTCAATGCAGCATAGGACACTTACGTTGTATGTGTTGTATATACGAGGTGAGTGGTTGTATTTTGCAGGGTATGTGAAACTGTAACAGAGTGGAATGTCCCTGCTTGACTCTGAACATTTATTATTGTTCATTATAAAATATGTACACATAGTCACACTCATGGCTCACAAAGATTTTTTTAGCCTATTTAATTCTTCTATTTGATACTTTATGCTTTAATATGTTTCTATAAAAATATTAAGAGCAGTTGCTAACTAGAACTCTCCACCTGGCGTCCTGAAACTTTATCCCTGCTTCAGATTTGCTTATTTTTTGAATTGTATCCTAGATACATCTGCTGCTAAATGTGGGAAGCAATGTCTGCATGAAGCTACCTCAGCTTGCAATAAATGCAGATATTTGTAACTTGTGATAAACAAAGTATTCACAAGAAGTTTGGCAAAGTTACCCTCAAGTATTCCTACTTAGTATTTTTAGGATCATAAGTGTAGTTCACATTGGAGCTTTAAGAATGAAAGGATAAATTTAAACTGAGTGGAGACTTTTGAGAAAACTGCTGAGTTGCAATTAAATATTTTTTTTTATGCTTTGGCCTGCAAATTTTAACTATTAGTTTAACAGCCCTGTTTTCTAACACTGGCACGTGCAGTTTACTAAGAAATGTTATTAGGATCGGTGGGAGGGTGACCCTACTAAGAACTGTAAGGAGCTGTATGGAAACATGGAGAGGAAAGTCCCAGTGTTCTTAAAGCTGCAGATCTGAGGAACTCTTAGGTGTTTGCTTCTTACTGCACTTATTTAGTAAATTCTTTTGCATATCTTTCACCAGATTTTCTTCCTGGAAGTTACTTCAACTGTATCATAATGGAGGGGAAATGTTTTTGAAGTTATAATGGATTTTACACGGCATCATAACGAAAACTGGCCTTTCTGCGTGTGAAGAGAATAGGCCTAAGTGCAGATAACCATGACAACTTCTCATATGAATGGCCACATCGCGGAAGACTCTGACAGTGAAGTGAAAAATGTGGATCTCATGTGTCCTGAGGAACCTCAGAAGCACAGAGAAATGGCTGTGGATTGCCCTGGGGATTTGGGCTCCAGGATGATGCCCATGCGGCGCAGCGCTCAGCTGGAGCGAATTCGGCAGCAGCAGGAGGACATGAGGCGCAGGCGGGAAGAAGAGGGAAAGAAACAAGAACTGGACCTTACTGCTTCTATGAGGCTTAAGAAACTGGCACAAATCCCTCCTAAAACTGGAATAGATAATCCAATCTTTGACACAGAAGAAGGAATTATTCTGGAGAGCCCGCATTGTACTGTGAAGACACTAGGTGGGTTCAATACATTGTGCATGTTACAGAGAAAATACTTAATTGAATATTGATGTTATATTTGGCCTCCTAAAAACCATTTTAGCTAATCCTATTCAGAGTTGAAATCTTCTCTTCTTTTGCATTCATTTCCTTTCATTTAGCATCGGATAGTGTGCCCAGCAAAGACAACCTCTGAAACATTAATAAATTAATTGGATGTCTCCATCCTCTTAGGGTAGGGAAATCTGTATAAGTATAACCTATTCCTGTTATATGTTTTGCAGAAGATACCAGCATATGTAATGAATAAACATTTGCTCTCTTTTAAATTCAAGGTGTGGAAGGCTTTCAAATGATGAAGCATGCTGTTGATTTCTTCTCTGCTGCATTGCATTATCAAATGTTGCTTTATAGAATTTACCTTTTGGCTTAATGTATTGTCATTGATAATGAAGGCAATCTTATCTTGGCTCTTACTTAACATGGAGATAGAGGCATTGCTGAAAATGTTTGAAATAACTTAGAATCTATTTGTTTAAAACTACTTAAAGTGTTTGATAACTTTTGTTAGACTTAAGTAGAAAACTGAACCTGCTTATAAGCAGAAATGTTCAGCTAAAATGCAGTGTGCTACTGGAGTAGAAGAGGTGCTGATCTGAGAGTCCAGGTCACTTTTTTAAATCTGTGCCTTTTTTTTCTTTTAAGATCTACAGTGCCTTAAAATGTGGGACGTGAGTTGGTTTTGTTTGTTTTCTAGGGTAGAGGTTATACTTATATTCTTTTTCTCATGACTGGTATTTTGAGAATACGGACTAAAAAACAGCCATCAGTTTGCTGGTTCTCTTTTGCATCTCTTTCCCCTTCATGAACCTTTTATACAGAGGTTCTTCATACCACTCTTACAAATCTCTTCCTAATGGATAAATTCTGTACTTAGTTTTATGAAGTTACGTACTGAGCGAGAAAAGGATGCATCAATTTGTGAAATTCTCTTTATAGAACCCAAAGCAGAAGATCGAAGACTGATAGAAGACAGTGGAGGCTACTTCTGCTAGAAGCTGCTAAGCCATGAGGGCTAACAGCTCTAGAGACTTGCTAAGCAAGGAATTTCCTGGAAATTGGAACTGTGGTGGCAGGGAAAGCAAGTCACTTGGAATTAGAGGAATTAGAAAGATAAGGCTGAGTTTCATGTCAGAAATGCTGAGAACAGAGGGGGAGAGCTCGATGGAAAAAATTATGCCAAGAAGTTAGGCATGGAAGCCATCAGAAAAGAAATAGATGGGAGTGAGGAATAATGGTCTGGCAAGCCTGAGAAAGGTGAGTAGGAGTAGACTGAAACCCTTGGAACAGGGAAGACCTCAGTGGGAACTGCAGTGAGGAAAAGACTTTTAAAAAAATCTTATCAATTAGGGGAAGAAACAGGAGCAGGCTGGGGGAAAGCTGACAGCTTGTCAGAGAAAACAAGCTTTTGTGAAAAGCTCCAGCTTTAGGAAACTGAGTCTGTCTGAGCAAGAAGAACTGGAGGAAGGAGAAATTGGTGTGACTAGAAACTGTGATTGCGAAGGATGTTTGTAGGAGGAAAAGCACAAAATGCTAGAGACAAGAATATAGCAGTGTCTGTGGAAGGAGATGAATTAGGAAAGAGCAGTGAGGAGAATGTGTTAGAAGATGCCTCTTCAGGGGAAATGAGTAGCTGGCTGTGTTCACTATGAATAGCTGCTTATTTTTGTAACCAGAAGCTTGGATTCTTGTTGTTATTTTGCTCTCAGCACATGTGTGAAAACTTAGTAGGAAATTACATGAGTAACTTTTTAAAGAGTTTCTGATAAAATATGGGTTAAAATGAGAATATTGACCTAGTTGTCTTTAATTTTCAAATATTGCTGTTTCATGGGTGCTGATGTTTACTTCGGCAGGTAATTGCCAAGCCTTTAATCTTTCCAGCTTAAAACAGAAACAGGATAGATTAAACAAATTGGATTTTATTTATAAAAATAAATCAGAACACTTAATTAAGACACTCAAATGGGATGTTTATTGTCAAAACAGAACATGTTTTAAAGAGCTGACCTAATAGAAATAACTTTCAGACCACCTGGGACATGTCCATATATGTAACTTTTTCACATCAGTAGACTTTTCTGTAGGTGTAGAAAAGTTTTTGTTCTTTTCAGTTTATTCAGCCAATTTAATAAAAACAAGTAAGTGACACTTCAAGTCAATGAACCTGTTATTTGTGACTATAATGAACAACTTGCCTTCCTAGGCAGGTTCTACCCTCCTCCTTTTCGTAAATAGAAAATGGCAAAAAGTGTAAATATTACACTTTAGGTACTGTAAATGATTATAAATATAACTTATGTGTATACATTCTGTATTGAGGCACAGAAGCTTAGTCCTGCCAGTCAAACAGCATATGGAATGTGATATGCTAGTGCTAGCATACAGAATATGCTGATAAGGTCCACGGAGAACTTGAAAGTAGTATATTAATGCTGATACATAATGAAGCTAGTGTCTCTTATTTGCTGATCATATCTTTTTATGGTTTAAGTCCATGAAGGTGCCAGAAAACAGTTAGTTTCCCTTTCCTGCTTTGCCTGTAGCCTGTTCAGCTGTGCCCATGCCCTCCCCTGCAGTGCTGTGTTTTTCCCCGCCAGACTTTTGATTAATAGAGATATAAGAGCGCTCGGTCCCGTCCATGCCATTTCATAGCTTAATGGGAAGGGACTGCAACGCTGCTTGTAAAAGAAGACTTTGTAAAACAGAATAATTGGTGGCTGATGGATGAGGAATACAAGGTGGACGGCGTCTGCAAAGAGCCCTCACTTTTTTTTCTGTGAGTAAATGCAGATGTTAAGCCATTTTCTGAGCTTTTTTCTTCTCTCCCTTTTAAATAGGAAGTACGGGGTTTTTTTGGTACCTGCTGTTTATTAAAAAAGTAAATGTACCTAACTCTCAACTATTAATTTGTTTTAAAAGGCAGAAATGCAAACCCAGATAATAGTATGCTTTAAGGGTGTGTTTGTTCTTTTTTTTAACCTAACAAGTTAACAAGTGACTTTGAGAATTAATCTCTTTGTCTGTGGGAATATTTGATTTCACTCCATCCAAGCCCTGTTTTTCTTTTCAAACCTTGATTGCAGAAAGGGTGTTTGTTTGCTGTTATTTTGTATGTGTGTGCAGCGTCAGTTTGTGTAGGGCTTTGCATTCAGCACAGATGAAGATTTACTGTAGAGAGGCACTGAATGGGCAGGAGAGGTCTGTGGTAGGTGTAAAACTGAGGCAAAATTGAAAAATCATTTAAAAAAAAATCTACATAGAGAGTAGAGAAAGATTTTCCGCTAATGTTTCAGTGTTCTTTGAAACTGGTAACAGTAACAAATAGCAGAATTAGCTGCTTTTGTTTTCTTCTGGCCAGGTATTTGTGGCAGTCCTGTGCACAGTAGCTTCTGACTTTTTCCATTGTCTTTCTGTTTGCTTTTTGTTTGGTTGGGTTTTTTTGTTCTTAATGCTTGAAAAGAGCACGTGCCCCCACTCTGAGGAGAACCAGCTCCTGAGCTGGTGATCTCCATGCCTCACTGTGCGAGACACTTAGCAGGTGACAACATCCTACTTAGCAGAGGGTCTTGTAGACTGTTCTTTCCTTCCTCTCCAGCCTTCGTGTGCCATCACTGGTGGTGGCAAGCACATTTTGCCCACTCTTTCCTGAAGCAGAGTTTTCATCACACAGTTGTGGCAGACACTGAGCTCAATTCCCACCTTCTGCGCTTCCCGTCCGGATTGTCGCTCACAGCCTGTGCCTGAGTTTCAGAGCAGCTTCTGCCCTGCCCTTCTCCTTGCTGGTGACAGGGAGGAGCCTTTGACCCGGCTGGGGAGGAATAGCTCAGCTATGCCTGGAATGGGTCGGGGTGTGCGCTTTTAATTGGCCTGCAGTGCACAAGGCAGCAGCAGCAGCAGCTCTACTGGATTGTTTCTCTCCTTCACTTTATTATACAGAAGACTGACCTGCTAACTTAAAAGGAAAACATTTATTTAAACCACTTTTTCTGAAATTTCACATGTTGAAATTTCATCAAAATGTGCCATTAGGCTTGTGCCACTTAACCAATGCTAATGTTGTGCTCAATAGGCTTGAGTCTTGCCTTAAGTGTACTGATGAATTTGAGTTAAAAATGGGTAAATGAAGCTCCCTGACAACATGTCTCTATGCTAAAGATCCATATCTGTTGCAGGTCAACTCAGCTGACGTCTTGATGGCATTCCACTTTTATGAAATGTTACTTAGCTCATAAAGGAGAGGTGGGGTTGGCTGCTGGAACTGAGGAATGATTCTCAGTGCTGATATTTGATACCAATAAGCATGATTAATCTCAAAATTTAAAAATGTTTTAAAACTTAGAATTATTTTCTTTGTTCATTTTAAAAGGTTACTTGGACTCAGAATTCTCACTGGTTTGAAGCTACTGAAATAAGGTTGCTGAAAAACTCTTCTGAATAGTTCTATTGACAAAATGTGGTTTTTGGACAATGTGTGAGGATACATACACTATTTATGTTCAAAGTATCCAGTAGTTTTATTTGGTCTGCTTGAAGATTTTTTTTTTAACCTCTGTTTATACAGAGGTACAGATATGCTTCATATCCTTTGCTTTGGATAGCTTCTCGAGATTCTAATGTTGAGAAGTGACATAATTTGCAGAAAAATCTCATTAGATTTAAAAGTAGATTAGCTGTTGATCTTTAAAAAGCATTCCTAGAGCATTAAATTACCTTCCGAAATTCATGATGGTGTGTGTGTAGTATTCTACCAAAATGTAGAAACCAGTTATTGAAATATTTTTTTCATGTTTTATGGTCCTAGTAGAACTAATAATGTAGTAAGTAAAGATATGTACTTTCTTCTGATACAGAGGACTTCCACAACTCTGAAACTGTGATCATAGAGAGTTTTCTTTCATCCTTACCCTTTCTATTTTAAACATGATATTGTTCATAACTTGACACTAAAAATTGAGTATAGTTTATTTGGCAAATGTTGGGTCTACAGGTAAGCTATGGATAGTTTAAACATAAAGCAAATAAACATGGAAGGTATATTTGCAGTAGCACTCAGTGAATATACTGGGCATCCAGAGTATTTCAGTAATTAGTTTCATATTGCGGAATTCATCCCTTTTTTACAGTTGGTTACACATTGCTGTGATAAGGAACTTAACTTTAAATGCTCTATCAGCTCTTTTTCTTCTGCTTACACGAACTTGTGGTCTTTGTTTTGATTGTGATCCTGTTCTATTAATGAATAATAGGTAACTAATGAATCTGTACTGCTGATTGCTGAACTAAATGAGAAAAAATATCATAAATATTAATATGAACATTGTGTAATTATTAGCTTTTGTGAACTCCTCTCTTATTTGTATTTTGTTATTTTCTACCTAGAAGTGGAAGAACTGTTAACCTCTCTTAAGCATATCCAGCACGTTTTGGTAGACCCTCAGAGCCAAGAGGATATTTCTCTCATTTTACAACTTGTTCAAAATACTGACTTTCAGAATGCTTTTAAGATACACAATGCTGTTACAGTGCACATGAACAGAGCCAGCCCTCCATATCCTCTTATCTCCAATGCACAAGAACTAGCACAAGAGGTATGTACAGTATGTATCTCTGTGATATATTTGAAAGCTATAATCATAGCTGTTGAAATATTTACTTGTCAGGCTTGTGTGAATTACTGCATGTTGCATATAAAACGGATTATACTAGTCACTGATTGCTGTATCTGTTTTTTTTCCAGACTTCCAAATAATAACCAGAGAAATATTTTGGGGATAAGAATTTCCTTTATAGTGTAGGTAGATCTGTAATATGTAAAAGGCCCTGTGTTTACATCCAGGGAAGAAGAGCAGTTACTCATAGCACTTTACATCCAGTTCACAGCTGACTCCGAGTTCACTGTTGGCATTCCCCTGAGTAAGCCAGGGTTCCTCAATTGGAAGGACTCTCTGAAATGCAGCTGTATTGGAAACAAGCATTTTGCTTTAAAGTGAACACGAGGTCGCTGAGGACTTCAATATTTTGATCACTGCTGCGATCATCAAAATAGATTTAATTTTGTGGTCTGACAAAGACTGCTTTCTTAAAGCCGGATAAATCTTTTAGAAATTGCTAAACTTTGCTTCTCGAGTTACTCTTTCCTGTGAGATGTTAATGGAAAAACTTTTTTGTTTGTTTAGTTGTTTATTGCTGAACATAGGCATAAGTTGTTCCCCCAGAAAGTGGTTGGCTGCTTCCTTCCCTCTAGAATTTATTTGCTTCAGAGTGATTTTTAAAAAGCACTTGAAAAAAGCCTGTCTTAAAATGACAATAACTTCCTGAAGATGCAGACAACAAAACATAAGTATAAAATAAGGCATAGCTGCACATTAAGTTGAGATTACCTGCTGTTTAAATGTCATTTAAATGTGAAAATTTTAGTGAACAATTAGTCACAATTCTGAAACGTGTTTGGACTTCATGTCCCAAAAGCTTTCTATAAAGCTATAGGTATCCATTTGGTTTGAGCTTTGCAGTAGTAAAAGAACCCACTCATTTTTATTTTCTAGCCCTTTTTAGGGAGTTATTAAACTTAATAGTCCATTTGTGCTTTTACTTTTCCCACAGATTCTGACAACTGGGCACTAACAACTCAAATTTCAACTCTCTTTTTTTCTTCTTTCCAGAAACTTTAATTAAAAATTGAAGTCCAAGTGCCTAAGGAATTTGCATGGAGATTAGCTCCCTAAAGTAATGTGAAGGATTCTGCCACTTGAGTAAAAATAGCCAGTAAACATCAAATGTAATTAAAGTGATTTTTAAATCCATTTTAAACTTGACAAAAAGCAGGGGCAAAGATTATGGGAATGTGGGTGGAATCTTGAGCTTGTAAGAGTGTTTGATTCATCTTTCAAGGCAGTTTGTAATTTTGGGCTTGTACCAGCTCATCTCAGACATGTAAAAGATACACTTGCTGTTATATTTACTTCAATAGACCCAGTATACATCAGCAGTGCATATAAATGTTTTGGATACTATCCACTTGAACACATGCAGGCAGTTAAATTAGATCATTACTTTTGAGAAGAAGCTTGTAAGAGTGCTAAACTCACTGGAATGCATATGTATATCTTGTTTAATGATTTTAGAATCATATAAGGGTAGAGAACAATGTGATTTTTGCAATTGCCATATTCTGAACTGAAGTCAATACTTTCTCATGCCTCCAAATTGCTGTTTGTAAAATGAAGTCACACTAAGGGCTTTTTTGAAACTGGTTTGAAGTAAAATTAATGTCATTATCAATAAGAGCTAGACTACAGGCTTTAGAAATTCCTCTTCCCACACACTCGATGCAGACTGCCTGTGCCATCAGCTTAGTGTGTCAGTGTGTAGTGTCCGGGGTCCTCTGGAATTCTCCTTCTTTCATCCACCAGAACTTGTGGATTTCCTTGCTGCCAGTGACAAAAGGAGACTGGCATGCTGTGATATGAATGTAATGGTGTGTGTGGACTGCAGCTTTTTATCACTTATAACAAAATTATGTAATAAGTAAATAGTACCCTGAGCTCTCCTGTTCTGCTTTTTAAGAGAAAGGTGTTAGAGGTTTGAATAATGTAATGAGCAGAAGCTTGAATAACAGATACTTGGCTGAGAAATGGCTGTTTGAGCCAGGTTGCTAGGCATGGAAAAATAAAGGATGGGAAGATGCGGCTCCTGGTGGTGCATTTCTAACAAAAATGCCAAATTTCTAACTGATTTTAGCTGTGATTGCTAGAAACTTGGAAATAGAAGGATACCAAGAGAAGTAAGCTAGGGACCTCAGTGGCTTGTTGTAATTGCTTGCCTTTTATCTCAAGCCATTTCCCATGTGCATCATGTAGCTGCTACGAAAATGTTGTTCTTAAAACAGCATTCTATTCCACCATTCTTTGTAGTTCTTATGCAAAGTGGTTTTCTGTTTCTTGTTTATAATTACAAAGACTTAATAAATTGGTTCTGAGAGGATTAACAGCAGATACAGGTGTATGCTCTGACCTGCGTATGCAAAATATCTTGCTTAACAGAAGAAAATGTCCTTTTATTAAGTTTCTTTATTAAAAGGTATTTCTGTAAAAGTCCATCAATTTGCGTAAGCAAGGCTTTAAAACTACTTCTAGGGCTTCTTCATGAAAATATTGTAAAACCTCTTTAAAGAAAGACCCTAAATAAACCCCTCTCAAGCTGCTCTGTACAGAAGAGCTCTGCTAGACAGTGAGGAGGGGTTGCCTTTAGTGACACGTATCCTTCAGAGCGTTCTATCTGCCAAAGGACATCCCAATGTCCTCTTGCTGCTTACAGGAGCTGATCATTTAGTGGCTTCTCATGCAGTTTCAAAGTATCTTTGCTCTGTTTTCAGTACTGTTGTCTGGTAGCATCCCAGAGAGCTTTTAGTATTCCCGCAGATAAATTCCCTCAGGGTACAGGCTCTTGAGATCTTTTGACCTTAATGTAGCCCACAAAAACATAATTATTTTTTGCCTTCTTGATTCTGTTGTGTCACACTGCCTCATGTTTAAGAGTTTTAGTTATATATTAAAATGACTTTCATCTTATAAAAGGCTCTGGTATGTGTAATCTATTCCTGAGGCCTCTGGATCCATTGGTGTTTTTGCATATGTATGTCTTTGGTGCAAATTACTTTATAAGGATAAGAGCTATGGAAAGTCAATCTCACCTTTGCATACAACTCAATTCCCTGCTTTTGTCCTTGTAAAATATGCTGAGATTTTCTGCTATTTGTGAGATGCTGGCAAGGCATCTCAAGCAGAATGAGAATGCCAATCTCTTTGGCAACTTGTTTTCTTAAGGAAAAACAATGCATTTATTAACATGGCTTATTTCAGAAACAGCCCAAGAAACCTGACTTCCTCAGGTCGTGGTGTTTTGGCCTCATGCAGGAGGCAGGGGGCTTGGCATGGATGGTAGGAATCCGCAAATGTTGCGGTTTTGCTGTTGGTAGCTTTTCTCTACCCGAGCTCTTACCTCCTTTTAAGCAGAAATAAGTCTAGCTACGCTAATTAGTGATTAGGTTAGAACCAGGCATGTTCAAATAACAGGCTTCACTGTGACCGCTTTCACTCCTCTACTTTATATGAAGGTGATTTTTTTTTTTCTCCTTATCTTTTGTAATTGCCAGGCTCTTGGTCAGTCTCTGCAGGTGACAAATCTGTATGAAATCAGTTTTCACTCTGTAAAGAATTACTGAGACAGGACATGCTAGAGTAGTTCTGCAGTTGTCTCATTGCATGTGTTTCTAATGTGCATTGGATTAAGTTTAATGAGCCAGGATAGCAATTACGTGGACATCCTTTTACTTTGTAGAATGAATAACGGCAATTGGGACTTTGCACTTGGCCTGTGCAGGGCTTCTGGATTTGCTTTTGGTAGTGGTTTATTTTGAGGGTTTTCTGGGTTATTTGGTTGGGGTTTGTGATTTTCTGTTTGTTTGCTTGATAGATGACTGGATAGAAAAGTGTTTTGCTACCTGTTTTCTTTTTAGGTGCAGAGTGTTTTGAAACCCAGTCACCACAAAGATGGGCAGGAGCTTAATGCTTTGCTGAATGCCCCTCACATGCAGGTAAAGCAACAGGAGACTTTTCATTTATTGGATATGTTTCTTAATGCTCTCTTGAGTCTTTCATATTTTTGCAAATATTTTGGGCCAGATGGGAAGGAGATCTTGCTCTTAATCTCTGGCAAAGCCTGAATGTTTCTCTAGGGTGAGAAGTTTCTAATGTCCTGCAACTAATGGAAACTTGTACTAACATGTATTATGTGAGTGTATTCAGCCCCTGCTATAATTTACAGTCTCAACTGAGCAATTTTCATGTGAACGAGTTTCCTTGAGGTCAGTAGGGTTGGAGTGATACATCAACTGCTTTGCAACAACTACTTATATATGTTTTCTTTTTTCCTTTACTGAAAACTATTTCATGCCTAGCATTAAGGTACATAAAGGAAATTTTGTCCTGTGGGCAAACTGTAAATTCCGAAGTCATTTTCTCTGCAGTAACTTTTAACATAGCAAGACAATTTCCTTGTTTTTTGATTGAATTTCCTTTTTTTTTCTAACATAGGAAATCTTTAATTACAGTCACAGCTGTTTTTAACATTATTTTTGTATTCTCTGCAATCTTGAAGCAAACTTTGGCAAACTTGTAGTAGTAGGTACTACATGTCCCAAAGAATTTGCAGTCTGAGAGTTGCCACGTGCTTCAGTGCTTCATTCTGAAACCCTTTGAGTACCATATTTTGAATAAGGTCTGTGTTAGGGGAGTCACAAAGCTTTGTTAAAGTATTGTTAAAGTATTAGTTGTTTCTAAAATTTAGTCTGGAGTTTTGGTGGGATTATAATTGCACCCTCACATGCCTGCAGCTGTAATGAAGGTCAACTTGTTAGGAGGTTTTGGTTCCTGTCTCCCTGCCTTTTCAGAATGGTACCAGTGGGCCTGTGATTTCTGTAGGTTTCAAAGTTCCATCATATATGAGCAAACACTGCATTATTCTGCAGGCTCATTATTTTACATTATTTTATATTTTCGAAGATATTTCTGGACTTTTGTGATAACAATAAAGCTTTAGTAAATTAAGAGTTAAAATTATGGACTTCAGTTCTGCAAGTGATTGGATTCTGAAGCTATATGAAGTGTGGAATCCTGAGAAGAAGATGTGTTAAAAATTATAGCTGTATACAAATGCATAGTTGTGATAAATCTTGAGTCAGTTTGCAATGTTCTGTAACCTGCAAAGATTTATGTAGCTATAGAACTTCACTGAACTTTGTACCATTTTATATAGATACCAAATTTTCTTTAACTGATCTGCTTTTGTCTAATACTAGGCACTCTTACTGGCTCACGATAAGGTTGCAGAACAAGAAATGCAACCAGAGCCAGTGACAGAGGAGAAGATTTATGAGAATGTCGGCCTGTATGGCGGGGAGACGGTTAAAATAGTTCGGATTGAGAAAGCTCGAGATATTCCACTGGTATGTACTGATACTCAGACCTGTACGTGAGGCAGGAAAGTGCTTGTCCTTTGCAGATGGTGATGAAAATGTCATTTGAATGTGGCGGTGATATTTACCTTGTAAACCTTCCCCCCACTCCTGCAATGAGAAATGTTTATAGATAATAAACTTTTATGTACTTTGATATCAGCGCTTGACATAATACTGTTTATAGTCCATGCAACTGCTGTGAACGTAGGTTTGGACAGGACTTCTTGATTGAAGGCAGTGTCCAAGTTCAACTGCAGTAGAGTTTGTACCTTGTGCCGACCACGAAAGGCTTTTTAACAGCTCTTCCCCTTTTTGTTTTTCATCTTTCAAACGAGTTTAGTTTCTTTCAAAGCAGAAATCTCTCTCCACTGGCTTGGAGTACATATTACAGATACCTTCGAGTTTCATATGTGTAATAAATTCAGATTTTGTTGCCATTGTCCAGGGTGCTACAGTTCGCAATGAAATGGATTCTGTCATCATCAGTCGAATAGTCAAAGGTGGCGCCGCAGAGAAGAGCGGGCTGCTGCACGAAGGGGATGAAGTGCTGGAGATCAATGGCATTGAGATTCGTGGAAAAGATGTTAATGAAGTTTTTGACTTGCTGGTGAGCTGTGTGCTACTTTGCCTTGCAAGAAATACACGTTTCATAAGACTGAAGCCTGATGGCTCAGCTTGTCACTTGCCGTCCTATTTAACTGTTTTTAAATAATCCTTTAATTCCAGTGGCTAATACGTGTAGGGGACCATTTCAGCTTTCCTTTCTGATGCAAAGTAAAATAGTAATAAGCAGAAACTACCTGCAAAAATGAGGCAAATTTGGAAGAGTCACTGTATCAAAGATTTCCCTCCTAATAACAACACATTTGTCTAGGATTTTACCAGCATAGCTGTCTTCCATTTCTGTTTATTATTGGCACTCATGAAAAAATACACATTAGTTTAAAGCTACTGGGCAAAATTACAGGAGAAAATTCATTGGGAGCTATTGGTGCAGAACTGCTATCTCAAAGCCCTTGTGGTGTAGGATGCTAGAAACTGGGAATTACCAGCACTTCCCTTTGCCTGATTCTGCACTTTTCTCATGCTCTTCCCTAGCATCTGCTATTAATCAATGTCAGAAATGGGAAACCTTGAATCTCTGAATCTTTGGCCTGAATATAGGAGGGCAGACTGTTCAGTTGCAGTAAAAACAGATGAAAATTACTTTAAGTTTATAAAGTAACTTTGATACCAAGCATTGAAAATATTCACTATTTACTGTTAAAAGGATCTTTGGGGGGGGGGGAGGTGAGAAAGAAAAGAGGAAGATCGTATTTATGAAATCTTTTGATTTACTTGAATTAAGGCCTTTCTGCAAGGTCATATGCAGCTACGTTATGCTTCTGAGAATTTTCCTATGTCTTTAGTAGATAATTCAAAATTGATAGTGCTAGTTTATAGTTGTTTTCTGTGGAGTTTGCTCTGTTCATGAGCAGCTCCTGCAAGCGAAAGTTACAGAATAAAAGATTAAAAACCATACATTAAGATTAAAACAAATTGGCTAAAATTCTATAAGTTCTTAAATTTTTTTACATGTAGATTTTTGAATTTTTGTAATGTGATATTGAGGTTTTCAAAATCAGACTAGAATATTTCAGTTCCTGGGAGAATACTTTTAGTAGAGGATAGAAAATATTTTCCTTATTTTTTTGTTTCATTCTTTGCTAGTAAAATGGTAAGGAATTGCACATGACTAGCCAAGACTACCTAGACCATCACTACCGATTCCTTTACAGAGCTATGCCTCCAAGTATTGTGGGATTTGCTTTCTTGCAGCCTGATCATGTTATGCTCAATTATATCTGCTTTTTTTAAGCCCGGGGCCTGAATTTTGTGATACATGTGTGCATTTTGGTTTTATGCAACCTGAATTGTGTGTATGGTTCATGGAATGGTGTGGATAAAATGCGACTTATCTAGGCCACTTCACAGAGTTGCTGCTTGCTTTCTATTATATCTTTATATGCTTGTGTATATGCACACAAGTGGTGCATTGCATACAAGTGGTTCTCTCTAAAATCTTGCATGCTTTTTCCTGCAAGCATAGACTCACTTGCTAATATTTGGAACAGAAAAAGAGTGTAATTTCACAGTCCTCCAGTTGAGAGTTGCAAGTGCCTCATTTCATATAGGAATGGCTTATGCATAGTAAAGAGTTCTAGGCTTTTTATCTGTGTATCAGCACTGGCTGGCTTTTCAATGCAGCGTTTTCAAGATATGCTATTTATTAGAATTCTTAACCTTGAGCCAGATTTTGTTACTAGGTACTAAAGAGCCTTTTTCCCCCCCTCAGGCTGACATGCATGGCACCCTGACCTTTGTATTGATTCCCAGTCAACAGAGCAAGCCACCTCCTGCGAAGGAGACTGTTGTAAGTAGCTTTCAATAAGTTCTTGAGTTTCAGATGCATCTTCTATGAGTCACATTAGGTGGTGGAACCAAAAAAAAAAAAAAAAAAAAGGGAATTTAAACCACCAGACTAGTATCTGAATTAGTTAATGGAAACAATTGAAAGTGGTAAGCTAAAATTTATACTATGATCTTTTTAACTCAGCTTCTTAAAGATTAAAACAACTAAAAACCAGAACAGTCTGTGCTTCTGAAATTCACTTTCGAAATAACCTACTATGTGCTTAGTATGTATAAATAAAAAAATTATTGATTGAAGTTAAGTTTTTGCTTGAACTTGAAAATATGCTCTGGGAGGCAATTTTTTTAACATAAATTTGTTCAGTATCTTGCTGGCTAACACTTTTTTTTGGATAAACAGTTTTATGTAAGTCTCTGGACAATGTGTGTCAAAATATACCTAGAATTCAGAAGAATGGGTTTCAATACTGTTTCAATTCCTGTTTACTCTGGAAAAAATGAGAATGCCTGATAAGGTTCTTAATGTGAAAATTTGAAATTAGTCGCTTGCTTATTTTTTTCCTTCTGAAGAGGCGAGGAAACCACATACTTTATGATTTTAGGTTAAATTCAGCAGTCATCTCCAAACTAGCACAACTCTTTCCTGTGGCAAATATATTTAATTATTCCGTTATGTCCTATATGCCACATCAAATCACCATTCTATGGGATTTTGGAGTTTTGATGTTCCAGTGCAATCACAGGAAATGGGATATAGCTCTTCCAGTTTTTTCCTCTGTTTTCCTGATCTTCCACAGATACACGTGAAGGCACATTTTGACTACGATCCCTCTGATGATCCCTACGTCCCTTGCCGAGAGTTAGGCCTGTCCTTTCAGAAAGGAGATATACTGCATGTGATCAGCCAAGAAGATCCCAACTGGTGGCAGGCCTACAGGGATGGAGATGAAGACAATCAGCCCCTGGCAGGCCTCATCCCTGGTAAGCAAAGCTTTAGCAAAACCTTGACAGACGGTTGTCACCACAGCTGTTGTGGGCAGTAATTAGTTTTCAAACACCCGTGTACTGGACTGCATGAAGCATCTATGGCTCTCAGCCTCTTGCAGCAGAGCACAGGATTAGTTGCCTAATTCACTCACTGAAATAGGCTGAGCTTCACTTGGCAGTAGCATAAACTAGAACCTCTCTGTATAGATATTAAACAGAAAATCTTCCCTTTCCACTGCAGCTTTTGCCCTACAAGAGCTCCCCTCCTCTCCTCTCCCCCTGCAGATTCTGTAGATGCAGAGTTCCCTCTGCTGGCTACTGCAAAACCTTAAGCCTGCTTGTTCTGTCAGATGACAGCAGCTGACCCCTCAATCAGTATTACAACTAGGATATTTTTGTAAATGCTTCTTTTTCAGTGACAGTTTCTCTGCATGTTTTTGCTCATGAAAAAGCTTTCATTAAGAGTAGCTTTACTATGCTTTACTAGTTGCTAGAAGTTTTTGGGAAACTGAGTTTTCAGAAATTGGAGTCAGTGTATAATATTTATTTGCATCAATTCTGAACTGCATTTCAGTTCACTAAAGATGTGTCTATTAAAACTAGTGAGTGGAAAAAGGACTTTTCAAATACTGTGAAGTATGACATAATTTTATGATACTTCAATAAGATTAGAACACTGATGTTAAATATAGGCTAATCTCTTTGAGGCTGATGTTCAAAAGATTTTGTATAAATAGAACACATCAAATACCTAAAAATAATTAGGAAGCCGCGTCCTTGTAACTTGAAAAACTGAAAATACTGGAATGATTACCTTCTCAAACAAGACGGTCCAGAGTAATTTGAAGGCCCTGCAACTCGAGTGGTATATTTTCTAAGTAATAAACAGGTTTCTCAGCAACTTGAACCTTTTGCAAGTATTTCTGTTGGATTTCTTTGAAAGGCTGAATTCTTCTTACCAAAATTCACAAAATCAAGTCATGCTAGAAAGGAAAATATCTGTTTACCACTCACTAATAATATTGCATTATTACCTCTGTTCACCTATAGAAAGTGTTATGTCAGCAATATGAAAATTCTAAGAAAATACAAAAATATCCTTGCTTGTGATGTCAGGGCTATTTGATTTATTTGACAATAAACATAGAACTTAAGGAATGCTTAATAAAAAGGCAACTTGGGGAAGTTGGACAACATGCTCTCAGAACCACTGAAAATTTGACCGTAACTGTCATCTGATATAGGTACTACTGCTGAAATCTGAAATAAGTTGTTACCCATATTCACACAGTAATCACCAGCAACTATCCTAAGTGTCATAGGGTATTACTAACATGGTGCATATGCCATGCAGTTTTACTGTTTGCTGTTGAAGTTGTGACTTTTTTTTAATATTCTGAGATTCTTTCTATTAAGATGAAGTAATTTTGTATCTTCTGTATGAGCAGCCTATTTTTTCCACAGTTGCTTTTGTCCCTTGTATTTAATTAAACTCTTGGGAGATTTAAAAATATGGGAAAAAAAGTAAAATGAATAGGGCATTAAAGGAAAATAAGGTATTAGATATACAATTTTAGTTATAGTTTGAAGTGATTTTTTTTCAATCATTAACTTTTGTTGTACCTTTCTTTTTCTTACTAATGCATTAAGGAAAAAGTTTTCAACAACAAAGGGAAGCAATGAAGCAAACCATAGAAGAAGACAAGGAGCCAGAAAAATCAGGTTGGATATACACTTTCCAATAAGAATTTTTCTGTAATACAGGTGCTAATTAGAGAGTTTTCTGGAATCTTGTTTACATAGAGAATTATAGGAAATTCTCTTTTTTTAATATATGTAGGATATTTGTTTGAAATTCTTCATATAAATACAGATCTGACCTGCGTTAATTTCCATGATGTACAATGTAATGGAGGTTTTGTAGGAGAATTTGGGAAATCTTTTTCTCTAAAAATTACATCTACCATGACACGGAGTACTTGCATTATAGCCCGGAGTTGTAGTGAACTGAAGAACATTACGCATTTTCAAAATTTGAGGAGGGGAAAAAAAATCCTTTTTAAAAATCCAGATAATGGGGAGAATAGAGAGGTTTTTACTGTCCGGGTAATTAATTGTGTTGATTTTATTTTGGTTAGGAAAACTCTGGTGTGCAAAGAAGAATAAAAAGAAACGGAAAAAGGTTTTATACAATGCAAATAAAAACGATGGTAAGCAAATTTTTTTCTACAACATGTTCCTTTATAACAACTATAGAAGGCTCTGGGAACAGGAATAGCCCTGTGAACAAAATGTTGAAATTCAGGATGCTATATTGGAAGTATTGTCTCATGATGATCCATGTTTGATCTATAAGGACACTTAGTGCCTTTAATAGAAATCAGATGATGTAGGTAGAAAAATAAATAGCTTTGAGGGCATTGAAGTTCTCACAGTTTCACAGTGATGAAATACTTTATTGTGGTATTGAAAAATCGTCATTATGCTCTTCATGATTAAGTATAGTAGATGAAAATTTTGTTCACCTTAAGTTGTGTCAGTTGTTAAAACTGCTCTTACGAGAGTACCTTGTGTTTGGTTTGGTGGGGTTTTTTTGATGACTGTTCAGCATCGTATGTTATTCTCATACTAGAAAGTTGCTTTCTTGCTAAGAGAGTTGTTTCTTGAGCTTACACTATGGTTTATACCAGTAGGAACTGGAAGCAGGATTCCCTTCCCCAGAAGGGAGAAGGAATAATTTGTTTTACTGGACAGCCCCAAGGGCTGATTTTCTGAGGTTTACTTGCTTTCATTGCTTGCAAATAGATGCAGGGAAGAGAGACGGGAGCTTCATTAAACTAGCAGCAATAACGTGTTTTGCCTTTTTAATGTTTTTTCCTCTCAAGATTACGATAACGAGGAAATACTGACGTATGAGGAAATGTCCCTGTACCATCAGCCAGCTAATAGGAAGAGGCCCATCGTTCTGATCGGCCCCCAGAGCTGCGGGCAGACCGAGCTGCGGCAGAGGCTGCTGAGCGCCGAAGGGGATCGCTTCGCCTCGGCCGTGCCGCGTGAGTGCGAGCCGCGCGCGCGGCTGCTGGGCGGCCCGCGGGCCCGGCCTGCCGCGGCTGCAGGGTGGCTGGGGCTCGGGCAAGCAGGGCTAGGGCATAGGGAGCTGTTGGAGAAAGAAGATAAGTCTTATGTAGCCAAAAAAAAACAGCTTGGGTAAATCGATGCAAATTGAGTGTCCCAAGATACAGAGGCATTACAGAGTGTTGGAAAAGTGTTTTAAGATAGGCATCTATCTTAGCTTGGGTCAAGTTGGAATATATTAGAGCAATTTGAACAAGAAACTGGCACACCTGTCAGTTTTTCACCAAGCTGTTGTGTACAAATGTAAATTTGGGTGATTTAGTGCCTTTCTTAACTTTATGCCTTTTCCCAGAGTATTACGTATTAAAAGTCTTTTAACATATTAGAAATGGCTAACATTTTTCCCCATCCAAATTGCAGCTGCACAGGTTAAAGAGCTCATTTTCCAGTTGATTTTTTTTTCTAGCTAAATTTTAAAAAGAAGAAAAAAATGTAGATACAGCTTCAGTGTTTGGCAGGCTCATCTGTTCAAGAATGTTTTTCGACAAAAATAATACTTGCGCTTCTTACTGGGTATTTCAGACACCTTTTCTGCTTTATTAACACTATTTCTCCTTGAAAATCCACAGCTGCTGCATCACTGTCCTGATTTCTTTTTGTTTGCTCTTGTCTGTAGATACTACTCGGAGTCGGCGAGAGAACGAAGTTGCTGGAAGGGATTATCACTTCATTTCCCGACAGGCGTTTGAGAACGACATAGCTGCAGGGAAGTTCATTGAATATGGAGAGTTTGAGAAGAACCTCTATGGTACTAGCATAGACTCGGTGCGGCAGGTCATCAACTCGGGCAAGATCTGCCTTTTAAATCTTCATAC
Source organism: Nothura maculosa (assembly GCA_032353885.1). NCBI lineage: Eukaryota > Metazoa > Chordata > Aves > Tinamiformes > Tinamidae > Nothura > Nothura maculosa. Next base: position 167,831 of record JAUBOD010000560.1, read on the forward strand.
CCAGGTATGGCAGGAGCTGTTGCCTGTCGTCTTTATTCCAGTTAATAATATATCAAAAGCAGTTTTGTTACCATTATAATTAGCTTAGAGGTCTTTTAATTGAATTTGCTGTTTGAGCAATGTATCATTAAATACCATTTTGTGGGTGAAACTTGTTAACTGTTGTACACTTAAACCCATTTTCCTGCAGTCGCTGAAGACGCTGCGTAATTCAGACTTGAAGCCATATATCGTATTCATTGCGCCCCCTTCCCAAGAAAGGTTACGTGCTTTATTGGCCAAAGAAGGGAAAAATCCAAAGGTAACATAAGATACTTTTTCTGAAACTATTCTCTTAGTTGATAGATCTATGCTGCTTTCAGTAAACATATTTGTATGCTGTTTTCTGGGTTTATGGAATGTCAAATGTACTTAATCTACACAAGAAGTGCTGTGGTTTGGAGATGTCCTTTGAAGATTGGAAAGGAGGGGATTAATGTACTTTTTCTTAACCTAACACGTGTCATGTAGCAGAACAAGGAAAACTGCTAATCCAGTAATTCTGGGGCATAGTGACTTCTTTTAATTGCAGTCAGTTGTGGTTCCTGCATTAGGGCACAAAAATAAGACCATTTATTTCAAAGCTTGGGAAACCGTTTCTTTGTCCTCAGCTAACTCTGAGAGTAATTCTGGGGACCACATGTTTTTAATTTCTCATTTTGAGAGCATGTTTGCCTTTGAAAAATACTTCCTTAAAATGTATTTCAAAATTAAACTGTTCAGATAAAGTTATTCTGATGTTTGATCCTGCAGGATCAGTCCTCATGCATCGATGCAAATAGTATCAATATCTCCGTTTTTCTAGTTTAGATTTGGCTAAACGAACATTTAGTTCTGTAGGATGGAATTGAAATCTAGAGAGATTAAGGGAGATGAAATAAAAGTGTCAGAAAAAATCAAGGAAGATCCTTTTTTGCCTGTAGGATACTAAGCATGTATTTTTAGGATAACAAAAGATACTGATCTTCACCTTGTTTGAAAAAGTACCAACAACGGGAGCACTTTGCCTCATACATCATACCCAAATATTTCTTGATATAAACACAGTGATAAGATGAGCTGTAGAAGATAAAATCAAACAGGCTTTTAGAATCTAGTCCAAAAACCCTAAAGCAAAAGCATCGAGGTCTACTTCTTCCTTAACATCTCTTATCTATGTGGGCAATATTCCTGCTGCAGGTATTTTCCCCTTTCAGCTTGCTTTTTGTCTTCAGTGTTATTTACCGATGCTGTAGTGATTCTGTTGACTCAAATGTTAGTTCTCACTGGCTTTGGTTATTTTTTCCTTTAAGTTTCTTTGGGGTAAAAGTATTTTGATGCAAGTTTCTGGCTTTGGCTATGACAGAGCCATATTGTCTTTTCTGCACTATTCAAACTTCTGTGTTATTTCTGACATCGTCAGTCACTTTGGAAAGATAGGGAGCTTATCAATGTAATTTACTTCCTAGAAATGTGATTTAAGAAAAGCTATTAGGTCCAGCAATGTGTCTACCTCATTCATATCAGTCTGAGACCTGGGATGGTAGTTGAGGCAAATCAGAAGTGTTTTGATGCTGATGATGCCAAAAGGTAGAGACATCTTGAATGTCCATGGCTTTCAAATATGCATCATGGTTAAATGTTCTCAGAAACTTTTCCATAGCCAAATCAAGGAAACCATGAAAACTTGTGTAAAAGCCCTGAGCAGAGGTGTTACCTTCTCTCCTCCCTTCTTGTGGGAGGAGGTTAACACACATGGAGTAACTTTGGTTTTGTTTTCAGCCGGAAGAACTGAGAGAAATCATAGAGAAGACGAGGGAGATGGAACAGAACAACGGCCACTACTTTGATACAGCAATTGTGAATTCTGATCTCGATAAGGCCTATCAAGAGCTGCTTCGGTTAATTAACAAACTCGACACAGAACCCCAGTGGGTGCCCTCCACCTGGCTGCGGTGAAAGAGGACAGTTCCAAGGGACAAACGGACTCCCCCCTCGCAGTCCTTCCAAGGAGATTGTGTGTAGGTCCGCCCAGTTCTAAGAATAGATGGGAGTGTGAGCTCTAGACCTTGGTGGCTACTATGTGCTTGGCCGGTGAAACTGTGTCTTACTGAGGGAAGAAAAAAAATCCACTAATCGGCTTGTGAGCTGATTTAACTAATTTAAAGATTGTCCGCGTTTTCCTTCTCTGTGGTCTAAAGATGAAGACGCTTAAGTCAGTACTAAATTCTAAAGCTTTAGATAGATTTTTCTAGTAACTACTTTTATACGTAAATACACACTATTTTTAATCTAGAATCACCCTTATAAAATTAAAGATTTTAAGTATGTGCATGTGCGTGTGCGTGTATATATAGAGAGTCCATGTTGTCACATAGTTATAAATATTAATGTTATTTAACACTTAACTTAATGACTTTGTGGGACGTGATGGTAGTTCAGGATCATAATTTTACAGATCATTGGGCAGAGAAATAATCTACATATGAAATAATAATGAGAAATGTTTCTGTTTTAAAAATGTCTGGTCTGGAGCTGCCCTGTGAGGCTTGAGTTTATTTTTTAATTCTAAAAAACATTCCACTTTCTTATGGCACTGTAATTGGAAAATATGTATAATGTAAATATTTCAATCCTTGGGTCTTTTTGGTCAAAGTTTGTAAGTCAGTTATTGACTGCACATTAATTTTAGGTCCAATCAAAGATGAATATTATATTGATTTTTAGATGTGATATTTTTATGGAATTTTCATTAAAACTTACTGATTGGAGCCACTGCTATCCACAACTATGTAGAGATATTGAGAGGCAAAAGTTATATTTTTATGAAAAATACCTAGTTATAAAACATGCTCATTGAGAATCAACAAATTTTCTCGTGTTTTATAACAAATAAATGGAATGATGTGCTGAATATGGGAAGACCATGGTGGTGGGAATGGTTCTCCTTGGAAATGGTTTGTCTTGTGGCAGTTGCTCCGATGGGGTAGCTAACTGGAATTAAAATAGCTGAATGTAGCTACTGTATTGTAAACTAGTATTTGATTTCACCAGCAATGTATTGTTCTGCATTTGCTCAGTACTGCAGCAAAAGTAGGTGTAAAACACTGGCAACTGATGGACAAGTCACAAAATAGGAGAATATATGAAATTATGGAACAAAATGAACAAGAAAAAAAACTTGAAACAAGTGAACAGAAGACTATGTATGTAGTGTATCCTAGCACGTGCTGCAGAGCTGATGATGAAATTTCTGCATCCCCAGATGATGACCTGAGCTGTGCAGGCTGAACTGCTCAAGCCCTGGGTCTGCCGCAGGGCTGTTCAGTCACTGGGGCTGCCTCGGTAGTGTTATCTTGGCTGGTTTGCTAGTGGGTGGCATGAAGAACAGTGATGTGAATGTCTCTCAACTTTAGCCATAGCATTTCCTTGTTCCCACAGGTAAAACACTGGAGTTGTGTCATTGTGTAGTTTACTCCTGATTAGTGCCGATGGATAAAAAGGTTGTTGCCTTTTTCCATGATGTTTTGTGTATGTTCTTTATGTTTTCATGGAACAAACACATGCTCATTGGTGAGAACACAAAGAATAGAGCAAATATAAAGAAGTTATGTCAGATCACTTTCCTGGTCACTGGACTGAAGTGCTGCTTTGAAAAATGCAAGTACAGAGTGTATTCTGTATATGGAGTATATACAGAAAGAAAAAAGTTTGGCAACTTTTCTCTTTGGTTCCTTTCAGTGTTAGAAATAATTCATTCATACTCTGTGTGTTGGCCTAAGGGCTTGTGATTCAAAATAATCCCTTTTTACCTCACATTGCAGACATGTTCTCCCTTTAATCCTGACTTTTCCTATGACAGCTACACCATTCCGTTATGTTGAATAGTCAGCGTGTCAGTGATGACAGAAGGTCAGTTCTGCCCTCCCTGCTCCTCTGATAATTGCAGGTGCTTTAGCATTCGTTCCTGTTTGAGTTAGACAAGAAGGTGGAAAGCAGTAAAAGGTGGTAAGGGTGACCTAGCCCAGCTAGCCAGCTATTGCCCCAGTTCTTGCAGTCACAGTCAGGATTAAGATACTTGCCCTGTCCTGTTATACATTCAATGTTTATACATCATGTCAGTCACATTAATCATGCCATTACTGTGTTTGACTAATTTCTGTTCCCCCTCTCTATGTTACTGAAATTGTTATACAACTAAGCTTTTGAATGTAGACTTAAAGAATGTTGTGTTAAGTTCAGCTCTACTCTTAGCCATACGGTCTACACTGACATCCATCTGGGGAGGGGCTGTAGTTTCTATGATAAGGTACAGCCAATGTCATTTTGTCTGCAGCTGAAAGGCTTGAGCAGTACTGAGTAAGGTACCAGGCTGCCCATCTGTCACCAGTTTGGACCTGGAACTACCTTGTATTTAATTTAAGAACAAATCAATAAACAGAAAGGCAGAGCCATTTCTTAAGAAGCCTGTGTTAACTTCCTTAAGGAGAATATGCAGTCTTCACACTTAACAGGCTTTATAAGCTGTACCAGACCTGAAAGGAAGGTATCAATATTTTTACCAGTCCAGATTTAATTAAAAGTAAATCCGTTAGCTGAATTAAAGAATTTTTGAATGTAAAAATATGTGGCTTTTTAAAGTATAAAATGGGGATTAAAGGCCTTAAATAATTAAGGTAACTTTGTGGAGACCTGTGGTTAGCCCCGCATTGTACTTTTATACGTGTACCTGCACTCTGTATTTTTGAGACATCATGAACTGCACACTAATGTAAAAATGTAAAATATTTCTAGATTTAAAATAAATCACTGTACAATTTTATTTCTTGTAGTAGCTCTTGGAGTCTCCTTCCTGCTATGTTCCTGAATGTGTGAAGTTTTCTCAGACTTTGACCCATCAGTGCCCTGTGGGGTGTTCACTATAACTCTTAAGTGTATGTCAGAAAGGCACAGAACATACTCTTCAAACTAAGTTTATCTCTAATATTGTCTTGCTATAATTTTCTTATACTTAATTCTTATTTTTATTTCTTCTCCAAGTCACTGTCATCTTCCCTTCACTCCAAACTCCAAGACTTCATCCATAACATTTTCTGGGTTCTACTTATCACCTGTGATTTCTCATGTGATCCACTTCCAGATGGACATGTCTGTCATCTTGTTTGCAAGAAGCCAGAAAAGATCACCTGTCAGAATGACAACGTTCCAGAAGACCCGTAAGTTTTGAATAGACTTCTAAAATTCTCTCACTTTGACCTGGGATCCTTTTGTATTTTACTCCATTTTTAAATGATCTTCAATTAAATTGTGTAAGATAATTAACTGCTATATTATCAATTGCTGCTTGTGGGGGCATGATAGTGTTAACATCTGTGCTTTTAGTCCAACAAGTTGCAAAAGGCATCTGCTGAAAAAAACAGAAAGACCCTTCTCTATGCTAATATTACAGCAAAAGTCAGAATTCATAGGAGCCCTTCTGCCTCAGGCCTGATGGTTCCCCTAAATAGCACAAACAGCAGGATCTTCCAAGGGGTTGACAAAACAAGTCAGCAAGGTAAAATTTTAGTGAATGTGGTTACAGCTGGTAAAGGGATCTGCAGAGCAGCATTTATGCAGTTTCTAAGATGGGGACAGGAGAAGTAGCATTATTTTGAAATAAGCACTACAGTTTCAAAGCATTTAAGACCATCATTCTTTAGCAAGTTGGTCCAGATGGCAGACACGTAACACTTGAAACTTTTACTTGTTTCCAGCACAGACAGTACACAACTTGGCAAAACTTCTAATTAAAACCATAGGCCTAAAAGGCCTATGGTAACGATCGTGCAACAGAAATAAATCACGTAAGACTGTGGATTTCATCAATGAGTTAGAAAGTGTAGTGCCTTACACTCACATTTGGCTTCCAACTGTGCTGATATCTGCTTTAACTTTTAACATTAATCGTTCAGCAGTGAAAGCTTTGCATGCATCTCCCTCCTCACATATAACGGGAAGAATTAGAATGGAATCTCATTAGGGAAAGGCCGAGTCCTCCTGCAAAAGGAACAAGTGTGGACACTTCTTCCCATTGTGTAACCTGAAGAATGCAAGAAGCCTCCTGCTAGCCTCTCCTCAAACCAGCAATACAAGGCTTTCTTGATAACAAAGCACTTACAGCCACGTTCAGATTTCTAATCTCCCTGAAGAAATCCACAATCTGGTTGACTCAGATTTATACAGCAACTGAGAAGCCACATAAATATCACTGAGGCAACATGTCCAGTTATAGTGCAATTGGACACTGTCTTCTGGGTCTCCTGCTCCCCTGTACAACATTTGTGCTGGGCTACTCAAAGAGAAGGTCTTCATCCTTCTCCTCCAGTAAGAGGTTGGCAGGTTCACGTTCCCCACCAGCAGCTCTCCGCAGCTCCCGCTCTTTCTCTGATTTTTCTTTCAATACCTTTTTCTTTTCCTGTATCTTCTTTAACCTATGAACAGCACTTGATTTATCAGTGGGAAAAAAACTACAGTGTTTTCATAAAACAGATTAGCAGCAAAGATGCAATGCAAGGTGGACAAGATAAAGCTGCCTGAAGCAGTTTCAAAGGAAATAGTGACAGTCCTATAACAAATTATTCTTATGCCCAGATGCTCCAACTGGGGGAAAATAATCTTCCTTGCAGATTAATTTTTTTCTTTCATCCAAACTATACATTCTTGACTCTAAAAATTGACTTACACTACTCTGCTTTTCCTGAATGAAGATGATTCTTTGATCATTCAGGTTTGACATTTTCACTTCAGAAAGCCCTAAACACTTCTCTTCAAGGAAGAGATGTCCTTAAAGCACCTGCATGTGCTATGCTGCAGCCCCTGGCTGCATGATAAAGACTACAAGGCACAATGAAGTAGAAGAGATCTGTTAGCAAGTTTGAGAAAAGTAATTTCAGATCTCCAAGTACCCAGGTCTGGAATTCAAAGCACAGCAAGAACCACATAATTTTTGACAGTGTTCACTGACAGATTTGGTGAGTATCTCTCTTAACTGCATTCTGAGTATCCAAGCTGTCTAAGAAGAGACCAGCTTTGCCTTGTTTTAGGTACTTACCTGTAGAATTCCTCTCGTTCTCTTTCATCCAGTTCCGTGATGATGTAAGAAAGAGTACGCTCAATCCTGGGAATAATCACTAAAATATATATATAAACAAGGAGTGTGTTAGACTGCTGTTATATTAACCAGGAAATTGTTTAATATAGCATAGGGACTATTATTTAAAGTTTCTATTTTTAAAAAGTAACAAGAGTTGAGCTAGACTTGAATGGAAACTACCTTTTTCCATCACAGTTGTCAGAAACTTCTGCTTAACAGACAGTACTTTTTACCTCAAACTAACTAGTTTGACAAAGTCTGCACATCCAACTGGGATGAAGAAAATATTCAAGTAACCCAGCCCATGGGAAGATTGAACCAAGCTCTAGACCTGCAGCTGGGCACAGTGTAGGCTACGTGCCAGAAATTTCCTTCTCAAAAGGGGAACCTGTTACCAACACCACTGAAGTTGGAAAGGCTGCACAGGAATTTTTTCCACAGTGAATTTTTTTCTGAGTGATAATCACAGAAAAAGCTTGTAAGCTCAAAGACGTAAGTCTACAGAAAACAGTATCAAAAAGGGCAATTTAGAATCATTGATTAAAACAGTGTACACTCTGTACATGCAAAGATGATTAAATAGCAGCTGTCAACAAGTTGAAAAGGAACTTGAAATAATCAAAGCACCCTCATGACTACAGCAAAAGTAATCATAGCAGCACTGGGCAACAAGAAACTGGAAGGTAAACACCAAAGAATGTGCATCAAGATTGCTCTGTTTCTTATAATCCAAGCTTAGCCAGGACTGTTCTCCAGATGCCTAATCTGCCATCCCATCCAAAAGCAAGAAGTCTGGGTTCTAGGCTGGACACCATAATCAGTTTCAAAAGGTATAACACTGGGAAAGGTTAAAAAACAGCCACTGGAACATTATTACACATGGAAACATCCCTCCCTTTTATTTCTATTCAACAAGGTAAGTCAAAGAGGCCTTGCAGAGAGTTCAGCACACACATTTTTTAGGTCTTCCTACTCAGTGCAACTTCTAAAGGCCTTGCTCATGTTTGCATATTCCTTTATTTCTGTGAACTCCAGCTTCTGCTGGACTGTTACATGGGGAAAGCAATCAAAAGAGCAGCAGTTTTCAGGACTCTGCTCTCCATGCTGTAAGGAGATTGAAAAATACTACACACAAAAATACTATTAACAGAGACAATACTCACCGTGCTCAATTGCATTGACACGTCTGTTTGTTATTTTAATGGCTTCATCCAAAGTAATAAAGGATGTCTGATGGAAAGATATTCAATAATTAATTAATTATTAATTTTCCTTGATAATTACAAACAGGCAAAATTCTTAATGGGAGCAGAATTGTTTCTGCTACTGTCATTGCTCTTACTATTAACAGACTACACCTGAATGCTGCACACTGGCAGTTACAAATCTACTATGCCCAATACCCACTCCCCAAAGAAAGTTTCTTCTAGGATGAAAACTGTCTGCAGCTTTGCACTACGATAGACTAAAGGATTATAGTGCAGCTGAAGGCATTAGGCTGCTACTTTACTTCATTTATGAACTGTGAGAAATCAGAGATCCCTTTCCCCTACTTTTCTTTCTTCCCATCAACCTGTAAAGAGGCCAGGTCCACAAGTAGCTCCACAGCTTTGGCATAGTTCCTCTTCAGCTTGGCCAGCTGTTCTCCACCCCTAGCCAAGCCAGTCAGCTCATAACCTGGAAAAAATACCCAACAAGAGCTGTTGCTAATGCCATTATGGTGTTTCCTTACTAGCTTAAACATACAATATAGATCAGCAACTGACAACACAAAGTCTCTGCCTGTTAATCCCTCTATATGGTAAAAATCTCTCTTTATGTAAAAATGTTGGGTTTTTTGTATGTCCATAGTAAGATCTGTCAGTCCTAAAGAACCTCCTACTTAACCTTAAAAACCATCATCAAGACCAATCTGTCTCTAATCTGAAAAACACACTGATGGAAAGAATTAAAATCTACTACAGCCCCTAATAACAAGCCCTAAATAGGAGTAAAGCATCGCTACTGCACCCGTACTGTAAACTGACGTAGCAGAAAGCATTAAGTATTTTTCCATTAGCACAGAAGAGCTTTAAGTACCTGCAAGATATAAAATACTCATTTTTGTACTTACTGTCCCCTCCTTCCTGGTAATGCTCAAAAACTGGCAAGGTTACACCTAGCAAAGGCAAAAAAAAATAGTTGAGACAATTTGTTATTTATTATGTACAATTCACCTTTCTCCCATTTGTTTCTAATGAATTACATGAGCTCAGAAGTTTGGTTTTCAAAGTGTTCACTGGAAAGATTGTCATGCTGGTTCTACCATTTTTACGGCATTTCAGAACTGTATTACTTCACACTTCATTGAGATATGGGCACATATCTCAATGTCTGGAACAGTCACCTGCTACGTTGTCTTTTTTAGCTCTGATCTTCACTTGAGCTTTGTTCACATTTTGGATCACAGTGGTACTGAAAGAAAGAAAATGTTTATCTTAACTGGGAGGATTAAAGTGGTCCATTAATTCACTACATACGAAGTGCAGTAGTATTGCTGTAGAGACTTGGAGATAGTTTCCAGCTCTGTTTTTGGGTGCACAGACTTCAAAGCTAACACAGAACCTATGACACAAATGAGTTTCAAAACAATGTTAAAAGCAGCAAAGTCTGTGACAAGTGTTATTTTAGAAACATCTTTCACCAAGTATACAAAGCCTATCTGAAAAATAGCAAATTTATCCACTAGCTATACAGAAATAGCAAACTGAAGTTTCTACAAAAATTCCCCTTGAAGGATTCTGGCGTGTCCTAATGTCTTCCCAGAACAGGTCACTGCAGCCAACAAGATTTGTTTTCCCTCATTAGCACCAGTCAGACAAGAGGTCAGCATCTTGCCCATAAGTCCACAACAAAGAAGAAACATAAATAGTTCAGATTATTCTATATTTGTTTCCTTATGCATTAGTTGCTTTTGCAAATGGAATCTATCTTCACAAATCAAAGACTTGTTTGTAATTTGTGTGTAATTTCTCTTAATATTTCTGGATACTTAAAAAATTTACTTTTCTTCCAAATGAGAGATGAGCAGTATTGAGCACCCTTCCCCATGTGCAGGGTTCCCACAGGTAAGCTCAGCAATGCTCACCTGAAGTCTCCAGCCGTGAACTTTGCCTCAGCAAGGGAAAAGGCAGCTTCTCTCATCACCTCACCCATCAGCAACTTAGTCTGGAAAGAGGGAGAGGAAGGAGGAGGTAACAAATATAAGGCCTTTTGCTCCTTGTGCACGATGAATGCTTTTAATTTTTTTTAATTAAAAGCATCAAGGATATAATATGGAATTTAAGAAAGAAAAAATCCTGTATCTCAAGCTAACTCTCAAACCACAAATCCTTCATAAAGGAAGAAATTCCTCCTGGATGCAACTTCGGGTCTCTATCTCCTGGTGTTCCCCATCGTGCAGGAAATGTGTATGTGGAGTGTCCTCTCAAGCAACAAAAAGGCAGTACCACCAAATGCATCAAATCCACTACTACAGTGTCCACTCCCGCTCCACCCTGACATTGCAAATCTCACATGATGTAGAAGCAGGAAGAAACTCTAGACATAAAAGAAAACAGAGACTAGAACTGGCTGGAAAAGGTGAAGAATATTAAGCGTTACAGAATTTCAGTGCTGCGGCTGCCAGGCAAAGGCACTTCTGCCCACATGTCCTCGGTAGCCTCTTAGAGAACACAGGTTATCCACAAAGTTGTCCTCTGTTCCAGACTCCCTTATGGGGATAGCAAGATGTTCCCATACTGTAGAACTAAGTGACAGATAACAGAACTTTTAAACAGAGTGAGTTTTTTATATGGGAAAATTCTAGTTTACCTACCTCGATGATTTTCTTAAGGATCTGCCTGAATCGAAGCGTCAAAGCATCAGATTTTTTCTTCAAGAGGTTACGACCAGTTTGAGCTCCTTTCAGACGGGCCTTCATGATGGTCTGAGCCCTGTTAAATGTAGGAAGAAATAGAAAGGACCCACGTGGTGCTAAAGGATAAGGAAAAAGTCAAAAGAAGCTTTTGGACACGGACATGATTCCAACTACAAAGCAACTAAGAAAAATCAGTGCAGTAAACCAGGGTGGGCAAATCAGGAAAGAAATTAATTTTACATTTAAAATGAAGGGAACATATCCTCCTCGTCAAAGACATTTACAAGGGTATTATATGTAAAGTTGAATATCACAGAAAAATGACAGGTTATTTTTCAGCTTTTTCAGCTTCTCCTTTTTCTTGCTGATGACTACTCCAAATGAACCATTCTGGTGCCTATTTGGGAAGTGAAGGATCCCTGTTTCCCTCTACTGTTGTGAAATATGTCTTATTTTGAATATTTTCTTGATTTTTAACCAAATTGGCACTAGTTATAGCTCAGAAGCACCAAGCGTTAGTTTAAGCTACTGCTTTTTCACACAGTTACTAACCACAAAGGACAGCTCTAAAACATCTATTAAACTCAAGACAACTCTGTTTGACGTGGCCTGCACACTTCCTCTCTGACCCTGGAAAAAAAAAGTATAATTAAGATTCTTCCTTTACTTCCCCCACTTTACACTGAATATTATGAGAATAACATCTACAAGATGCTTATAACTGGATGCTTAACATTAACACAAGGTGCTTATAACTGGAAAAAGGCGAGTCTTTTCCAAATGCCCAGGACAGACGGCAGCAAGGTCAAGGAACAGGAAGGCTTTGCTTTCCTAAGGAGCCGGTTCCGTCCCTGGGACGGCACCCGCTCGCTCTGCTCCCACCGCCAGGGACCGGCTCATTCCATCCCAAGCCAGATCCCTGGCTCCGGTGACTGCATCCAACCCAGCCGTGTTTACTGTAAAGACAGAGCCTTTCTGAGAAGGATCGTGTCCAGGACTGAAGAGCTTCATGGCAGCAAAACCTTTCACAAAGATACAATGATTCTGAAAAATCTGTTTTGCTGTTGAATAAAAAGATTTGTTCCAGAGGCAGACGGGCTTCATCTGATTGCCCTAACTTACTTTCCTAACAAAGTATCAGCCACGTTATTGGGCTAACGCCTCCTTTGAGGGCCAGGCCTGTGAGGTTAAGGCCACTGCACACGACCAGCTCGGCCGGGGACGCCCCCGGGCACCAAGCGGCTTTTGTGTAAGACGGGCAGCAGCTTCCGCGGCTGAGCCCTGTGCCCAGAGCAGCTCTGCACACAGCGGCAGTGCTGCAATACCCGTTTAGCACCGGGTCGGTTCCCGTTCTGCCCCTGCCTGCTTTCCATTCCGGGGCCACCTGACTGCATGACAAACGGTCTGCTGCGAGAACATGGAAAATAACGGCCGCCGTCCCGCTTCCTCTGTGTCCTCAACCCCCTCGGGGCGGCGGCCGCTGCGGGGGGCAGCCCTGCGGCCTGCTCCTCGCGCCAGCGCGGCCGTTAAATCCCCCGCCGTTAGAATCTGCCT
>JAUBOD010000560.1:220833-230900 GCA_032353885.1 Nothura maculosa
AAGAAGGAAAACATAACTTTTTGGAGGCTTTGTATTAAAAAAAGTAGCAATTTTGAATCAACTGTGAACAACTCTGATTTTGACCAGCTAGTTGTGTTATAATTCTTAGTTCTGCGGGTCTTCTTCTTTGGAAAGATACTGTGTTTTTTGTGTAATTATTATTTCTTTCTTTCCTTTGTAGAGATCCCAGATGAGAAAAGTGGTCCCTTTCGATGCAGTATTGTAGACCTTCTCCAGGCTTGCTACCCTGCCTTGACTGAAGAGAGCATTACTAATGAGATTGTTTTATCCCAAAATCTCGATCAAATTCTAAAAGCACTGACCCATGTTGAGCACTCTCTGGGTAAGTTAATTTTTTGATCATGAAAACTAGCAAATTCATCTAATGTTTTTGTTGTTGTTCTTGTTAGGCTGTCTGAAACTGAAGTCTACGGGTACGATCCAAAAAAAAAAAGAAAAAAATACTAGTAAAAATGTTCTTTTATGTATGCATATGTACTAAGTCACAAATATAATATACTAAAGTTCATCTTTAAACCCTATAACTGGAGCATTCTTGTCAAGGCTAAAACTGGGAGTTTACCGGAGAAGAGAAGCAAATGTAAATGAGTATATCTGAGGTTGTTACTCTTGCTATTATTCTTACAATCTTGCTACCCAGTCATAACAAGGAATTCTTTAAGTATATTTTAAGCTGGCAGCTTAGATATAATCAATTTTATTCTTCCTATTGCTTTTTCCTTTTTTTTTTATAGTAAACAGCTGTGTCTTGGATAAAGTCTGTGTTAACACCTCACAAGTAGATATATTTTCAGGGTTTTCTAAACTTGAAAGAGGCAAGGTTACTAGTTTTGATGAACTGTTGATTTTATGCTGCTGTGAAACGTCTGTTGTTTCAAATAAAATTTCATTGCTCAGATTGCAGGCTGTAATTGTAGAGAGGAAATTAAGCAAAATATCTCTGTATATTTGGCATTTAATTTTAACTTGAATCTGCATCTTTTTCTCTTAAACTAGACTCTAAAGGGAGCCTGCTTAGCAGCTTGGTAGAACAGGCCTCTCTGAAACCTGTGGAACTGGAGAAACACCCAGTTTGGAATCAAACCCAGCTCCTGCTGAAATGTATTGACCAGTACATCCAAACCACGCCAGAGAGCAGCTCAAAGACAAACTTCCTGAAGACCTTCGTTGACTATATTACTACACTGGCTACTGTTGTGTTTCGAAGCCTGAATGCAGACCTAGGTAAGTGGCTCCTGCAGGAAAGCCTGACCATAGGTGAAGTGACCCAGGCTGCACAGTCTGGCCTGCTGCTGAACAGCCATGTGAAAACAAATCCTTGCCAAACCTGTCAGCTACTTAGGCATTGTCAGATTTTTTTTTCTCTACTGATTATTATATTGCCTTTTTTTATTAGTATTTCTTTCTTAGTGTCTAAATCATCCATGGCTAAGATAGTATTTGATTGCAGTAGTGGGAAATGGGAATAGAAGTGTTCACAGAATCATAGAACTTTTAAGATTGGAAGGGATCTTTAGACATCATCTAGTCTAACTCCTCTGCACATGCAGAGTCACCTAGAACACGTGGCACAGGATTGCATCCAAGCAGGGTTTGAAGATCTCAAAGTTCCACAATCTGTCTTGCCAGTCTGTTCCAGTTTCACCAGCTGCTCAGGTATCAGTGTCCAATAGCCTTAGCAAAGGAAGAATCAACTTTAACATAACAATGCTACACACACAGCAGTGTCTGCTGCCCTGTATATTGTCCCCATGTAGTTGTATACACACTACATATGCCAGTTGCATGCACTGCATGTATTTTACTAGTGCTGCGGATCTGTTTTTACCTCACTTAAGTTTTTATGGTCCTCTGAATTTGAGCAAAGAAGCTTCAGGCTCAGGCTTTTAAAACTTTTGTTTCTAGAACAAGACTTTGTTGGGATATTGCTAATGTTTTTTTCTTATAACAGATGTTCTCTCTTGCTCTAATTTTTAAAGATCCATCTGCAGAAGTGAAAGTGGGGAATCCTTTCATACTGTTACAGCAGAGTCCATCTCACCTGCTCTCCCAACTTGTGTTTGAGAAGCAGGTTCATCCTGACAGGTTGGTGCTTTTCAGATGTGCTTACCTAGGTTGATTTAGTGTGAGAGTTTGGATCAACCAAGATTGAAATCTTCTGTGGTTGCTTAGCAGTAAGTTCCACGTCTTTAAAGGAAGGGCAGCTTAAGCTCTGAATTACCATCTTTGTGCTGTATAAATTCTCTCATACAGCACAAACATAGGATTTGGATTCTTCCCCTGTATGTACCTCTGAAGGATGTAAAGGATTTGTGTTTGCAGAATGCTTGAAAAGTTTATGAAAGCAGTTAATTGCCTTGTACTGTTCCTCTGCTTTGGGTGAGCTGTTTTTGTTTTCAATCCTGCAGGCTTGCTTCCCTTTTGGCTAAAGAAGAGTTGAACTTGAATTTGCAGCAAGTCGTTGTTAACTGTTGCTGTGAGCCACTCTCTTTGTGCAGCACAAGACAAAACAGCCAGAAACTATCCCTTCTGGTAAACATAAGCAACTTGGCACACCTCTATGCCTACAACTGCTTGCCAGATGTTGAAATACCCATCTACAATCCTGCAAGAGCCTCTGAGGATGACTGCATGCTGGCCCCGTCCTCCATGGCTGGCCTGAACCAGAACACACTCACTGCCTCCTCCCTGGACTTCCTAAAGTCTCAGTCAAGGCTAATGGCCACCGTGGCATGTTTGGGTGCAGCTAGCGTACAGGAAGCTCCAAGATCCAGTTTGTCCTGGATGGAGTTTTGGGGCAAGCGGGAGGTGCCGCTAGGTATGGAACAGATTTCCAAGGAGTGCGAGGCTTTGTTGAAGGAATTCTCAGTCCTGGAGCGATTTCTTCTGATGATGTTTGAGCCGGTTGGAAATCAGCAGGAGGAGGGCAGCAGTTTGGCTGGTATCCTCTGTGGCAAGGCATACATGTCTCTGGTTCTCTTGGGACTGCATTCCTCCACAGCTGTGGATGAACTAATGAGGGTCTTCGAAGAAGCACTTGCAGCAAAGGACTGGGACAGAGCTCTGAAGGTCTTGGATCTGTACAGCCAAGGTGTGGAGGAGCTGGCCAGTGTGAAGGATGCTGTGCTGAGCTGTGCAGCTGCTGATGGTAAGCAGCATTACATGGGGCTGGGGGTGCGGGAGTTGTTTCTTATTTTTTTTCTTGTAAAGAGTATAGCTGGGTACAGGAAGTTGAAACTAAGGGCATAGTTGGTGGTTAAATCCGAAGAACAAAAATAATCCCTTCCCTTTCTCCATCATAAACTTAATTTCACTGATGGTGTGATTTCTCTGCTGCAAATGAGTAAATCTTAACAGTAAACGTAGATTAAAAACAATGTACCACAGAACTGGAATGAATCTGTGATATTGTTTGTTTGTGAAAAGCAAATGCCCTGGATGTTAATTATAGTACTGTTAGTGGAAGATCTCTGCTCTCCCTTCAAGGGATGTATGCGTGATGTATCCTGTGAAAGGGAGAACCACTCACTGGAAGTCTAAAGACTGTATGTGTCCCCTTCCCCGCTTCTAACACTCATTCCTTGCTGCAAATATGATGCTGGGATAAGTCTAGCATGGAGACTTCTTTTTCCCTCCTCTGGGTGGGGTCATTCAGTGTGGATAAGAATTTTCCCTTTCAAACCATAGAAATTGAGCTTCAAACTGGTGATTTTATGTTCTCACATACTTTTCCCACAGGTAAAGATGGTTGGCAGTACTTGTTTCCTGTAAAAGATGCAATGCTGAGGAGCAGGCTGGCCCTGCGCTGTCTGGACACATGGCCCCTCGATGCCTGTTTGGAAATCCTATCTTATTGTGCTTCGGATTTGAACATAACTGATGAACTAAAATCTGCTCTGCAGAGCAGAAAGAAAGAACTGCAGGTTTATCAGAAGGTACAAAGTTGTTCTGTTGAATAACCAGTAAGACAAATGAGTAACAGAGAGTATGCATGCCCTCAAAAAGCTGTGGATTTCTCTTTCATTGCAATAGCTTTTCAAATTTTTCATTCAAAACGGATCATGTTTTCAGTGCTGTGTAGTATTGGATTTAATATCCAGTTAATACTGCCCCTCCATCCTTCATAACTTTTCTACTCATCTGTTAGACTTCAGGTTTGCAAACAGATCTAAACTTCTACGTGACACCACTCTTTAATTACTGTTTTTCTTCCCAAGTAATTGTTCTTCCAGTATGTACAAATTCAGGAATCTCTGGAAGCTTCCCATGGTAGCTCATCATTTTATAAGAGGAGAGATGTGCCTAGGCATGGTTTATGGGATAGGTGTCCCAACAAAAGCTTTGATTTACAATACAGACAGCCACTTGCAGCATGATGTAGGTACCTAAGCTAAGTCAGACTAACTGGCCAAAAGTTTAACACAGACAGAAAAGCCAGACCAAGAGAAATGAGGAGTCATGAATTCTGCCTGGGAGCTGTTCTGCTTGCTGGCGGTAACGTCAGGTGTGTCACTGGTGTAGCAGTGCTAACAATGTCAGCAATGTGTGTAGTGTTTTAGTAGCTTTGCCTTAATTATTTGTGCAAAGGCACTCATAAAGCAACACATCTGAAAAACTCCTGTGGTTCTTCTTGGGGTAGAAGTGCATTACATCATTGCAGAAGACAGGTGGAGATAAACAAGGGATTCATTTTTGACTTTCTTGGTGTGATGAAACTCAGAATGTGATTCAGCCTTCAATTCAGCCATTTTCTTAGGCTTTATGGTTAGTGTGGGTAACTGTTTTTAAAATCTGTGCTATTTTAATTATTTTCAGATAATGAATTTGCAAAATGAACCAATGTGGAGTGACTGGCAGGATCTGAAAAGAGCCTGCACTGATGATCCTCAAAGCATCATGGATATCATTCTGAAGGCAAAGGTTAGGCATCCTCATGTGAATATTGTTGAGTAGGATGTGTTACATCTTAAATTGATGAATTTTGATAAAGTATTTTGAAACAGTGTTTAAAAGAGTACCTTAAAAAGAATAAATTCTTTATTCAGCTCTGTGCTGCAGAAACAGGTGCAAATATCAAGATTGCATGCTGAGTCTCCAGTAACTCTTGTTCTGAAATGCTGCCTGTTCTCTTCTCTTAGAATTTTGAATTCTTTGATAGTGTGGCTTTTGGTATGTTACAGACTTAGTTACTTCGGAAGTGTCAATGCCCTAGATCCCGGGTGGTCATAGCTGGCTTGAGAAGTGAATGCCTAGAAAGACAGCCTCAATGGGGAGAAATGAATGCTCTCAATGGGGCCCATGTCTGTGGCAAAAGAAAAGCTCCTCTTCTCATGATCATTTTAATTATTTATGTCTATGTAAGGGAGAAGAATCTAATCTACAGAAGAGCTTGAGAAGCTAATCAAATCTTTGAAAGAAACAGCTTCATTTCAGGAAGCGTTTTTTGAGGGTTTTTTTGTCATTGTTTTCTTTATCATCTCTTATTTATTTTTCTAGGATTATGAGTTGTGCGAGGAATGGGGCCACTTGTATCCTGTCCCAAGAGAAAATTTAATAAGCTTTCACCAAGAGCACCTCCTTCATTTACTGGAGATGGGAGACATGGAAAAAGCTTTGAAGGTAACACCAGGACTCTGGTCTAACAGTCAAATTAGTCGAGAACAAGATATCCAAACTTTTAGATACCATGAATTGCTTGTGTCAAAGGAATGATGGGAGAGGGGAACAGAGCAACTGTCTTCATTATAAGATCAATATTTATTATTAGATCTATATTGCATGATGAAGTCTTCTATTTTCTCTAACTTAACGTCAGCAACTGCTTTTGAGATGCATTTTAGAGCTATTATAGCGCTCAACCCAAACAGCTCAAACTATAGTTAGAGCATTCCATAGATTTTAGGCCAGTCTCGAGCAATGCTTTTGCTTAACAGTTTGAGGTTGAGGTTTTTAACCAATACTATGTTTTTCCTGCAGTTATGAGGACTGCATTATTGTTTCCTGAAATGTTGGTATTTTTTTCTGAACTAAGAATAGTATTGGAACATGAGACTTGCCAATGTTTTTCTTTTGTGATGTCTCTATATTGCACATTGGCAGATTGGTTATTAGGTGATACAGTAACTATAATCTTTGACTTATGAGCAGTTTTCCTCCCCCTCCTCCTTTAAAGGATGCCAGTTGCTTAAGAGTCCTGCATTTCACCCAGTCAATTTAAGTGAAAATACACCTTGTCAGTCTAGTTTTGGGATGAAATTGTATAAATGTCTTTATGATCATTCAAATTAAATGAAAATGCAGGTCTCTTTTTTTATTTGTGAAATTATAAGGAAATCTTTTTGTGCTGCTTAAGCAGAAGAATCAAGAAATGAAAGTTATAACAAAAATTGGTCAGTTGGACATTAGTGCCTGGTGTGAATTCATCTGGCTTTAGTAATTAGGGGAGGCATTGCAAATAAAGGAGAGAGTGAAATAAAAGCGAAGGCTGGATTAGACAGTTATAGGCATTAGAGTATTTTGCAGGGTAGACTTCTTCCATTGATGCATCTTCTGTTTTACATTTTTTTTAATTTTTGCTTGCTTTAGTTGTAACTTATTTATGAATGTATTCTCATTAGAGCAGTTAGGCACTGAATGATCTAAATGAATCTAAATTATGTCATTTGTGTGTGTGTGTGTATAAGTAACAGAGGCTATTGCACATTAAATAAAATGCTTGTAGGACCATGACAGGGCAATAGTCTATCGTGGACTGTGTGATATAAAAAGCCCTTTCTGGGAGGTACTTGGAACATGCTGCGTTTTGTCTGTATTTGCAGCTCTTGCAAAGAATAGAAGACCCTGATATTTGCCTTGCCATCAGCGAGCAGTGCCTTGATCAGCACCCCAGCTTGGCAGCCTCTCACTTCCTGGCCGACTACCTCACAACCCACTTCTATGGGAACCTGACAGCTGCACGACATAACGAAATCCAGGCTCTTTATATGGGATCAAAAGTGAGTACAACTGCAGCATTGTGAGATTTGCAGCATTGTATAATTCCATAAATATTTGCCTGCAGTTTTTACCAGAGCCTTCTTACCTAGGGCCACAGTTTGAGTCCTCTCCTTTGCCAACAATACCAAAAGAAGGTGGAGATGGCTTAAAAGTAGTCTTTCCCTTTCCTGTTTTTGTAGTTCCTATATTCTGAGGTGATAGCAGCTCCCAGTGTGACCAGAGCATTCTTGTGTGTGTCTCAGCTCTGGGAAATGAAGGACCATACAGTCCAGCAGAAGGAAGTTGTTATATACGGTGTTTATCAGGACAGTTGCTATCTTCAAGTGAAAAAGAAAGTATCTTAAGCTTGTTCTCTGATGTGTTAGAAACACCAGGTGTCCTTCCAGTGCTACCACTACAGAGGGAACTCTGCAGTAGTATGGATAAATATAAGCCCATTTGTATAGTGGTCTTTGACACTTAACTATTTCTTCTAAGCAACTCCCACATACCTTCCAAAAGTGAGCGATATTTCTTTCTGGATGGTCATTATCTTTACAGAAGTCATATCAGACTTACAGTCATACAGAAGGCTCTATGTTCCACCTAGGAATAAATACATTAAGCAGTAGATGCCTATGGAAACAAAATGCAGTCCTTTACATAATGAGCCCTTCTTCTAGGACTACAAATAGCAGATTGCTGCAGTGCTTGGTGCAACAATTTTGTTTCATTTCATGTTTGTATATTGTTCCTCTTGGAGGACTTGCTGTTAACTTGGAAAGTGTCCATATCAGCTGATAGTCTTTTGGAGAACTGCTGTTTTCTTCTTTCTATGCTTCCTGAAATAATAGATGTAGTGAAGAGACAAGAGAGAAAATGTTAGGGATTGGGCTATTTAGTAGATTTAGCTCTACCCTGCTAGAACACTGCTGTCATAGGGTCACAAAATGCTTTCTGTTTCTTAGCTTTTTTCTCTCCCCCTCTGAAATGAGGCAGTGTTTTATAGGTGTGAAACAAGTCAGGCAGAAGCCAAGTGATTTGTCTAAATCCATCCTGTAATTCTGAAACGGATCTAGGAGTAGACCCAAGAAATCCCACCTGCATTTCTTAGCCTCTAAATGTTATTCCATCCTGACATCATAAGCCACTCCTGTTAGTTTCTGATCTTTGCTCTTACAAAAACCCAGATTTGGGGATGTATAATTTTAATTTTTTCTAATTGTGTCCCAGGTGTTGCTGACTCTACCTGAGCTCTACCGTGTTAACTACTTCCACCTCTCCTCCAGGCCACTGCTCATGCTGGAGCAGCTCCTCATGAATATGAAAGTGGACTGGGTAGCTGTGGCTGTGCAGACACTGCACCAACTCTTAGCTGGACAGGACATTGGCTTTGCTGTAGAAGATATTGATAACTTACTCTCCAAGTATGCAGAAAAAGCCCTTGACTTCCCTTTCGCATTAAAAGAAAAGAGATCAGGTATCTGTCCTTGAAAATGTGTTTTTTGCCCTTGGGCCTGAAGGGCAAATTTTTCTCCAAAGTCATCTTGCCAATTGTGCCCATTGCATTTTGAGACATGTTTTTCTCTCCCTCCAATCCGAGACATGCTCATTATATTCTTGGCTTCCTTGTAAGTAGAATGATCTTAGGCTTGTAAACTTAAGGATCAACAGCTCCGTAAGTTTCTCAGACTTACTCTGTTGCTCCTTTTCAGGGTCTCCTTTCTTGTAATTCTTGTATATTTCAGCGTCATGTAAAATAACAGCCAACTTCAGCAGTGCTAATGCCCCTCACTCAACTGCATCGCCCCTAGAATAAAATGGAGATTTAATCTTTCATACTATTTCCTCCTTCCAGGTCTCTGTACCTTTTTATATGACTTTTTAACTTCTAGTTCTATTAATTAGGTTTGCACAGCTCTGTTTTACTAGCCCCTTCTCATCCATGCTAGCTTCAGTTCTCCTGGGCCTAACTCTGTGGTAATTATGGAACCTGAGGAGCAGAGGCTGCTGCAGGTGAAGTTCAGTGCTTCTGTTAACCATGTGCACACATGAAATGTCTTTCATGAAGCACAGCCCACAGCTCTTCATGAAACGTGAATTATTGTGGGCTACGCTTCATAAAAGATGTAGTGATATGTTACATAGCTAATCCTGTTTTGCACTAACATTCTTATGTGCTGCTGTGACTCTTCTAATCTTTCTATACGCACTTTAGAGTTATGGCCAATGATATTGCCTCTTTATTCCTCTGTTCTAGATTCTCTCATACGTATGCAAGAGAGTCTCAATCAAATGTTGGAATGTGAAGCCCTGTCTAAATCAGGATCACCAGAACCGTCTTATGCCAACATTACTGGTAAGACTGAGGTCTCAGTGCTATTTTATTTCAATATGTTTTTGCTTTTCTTATTCCTTACTTATCTCTGAACTCTGCATTCCACTATTTAATAGTAACTTTGGTCATATTTAGCACAGGTTAGTAGATCTCTGCAGTTGGATGCTTTGAGCCAAGTTAAAAGAAAACTTGAAGGGAGCTAAGGGATGGCTTGTTTTGGAATTTGGTAGATATCTGCAAAATGCTTCAGAAGTGATGAGCCTGAACTAGAGCTGCACAGTGATATATCTTGATGAGGAGATGTTGACAAGACCTAGTCTTAGACATCTAAAATGTTAATCACAAATGCCTGCTGATAAATAAGCAGCAAGTCAGATAACTTCAGTAAGTCTGTAGTATTTTCTGTACTTCAGGACTCTTAAACAGCTAAAATTCCATTCTTTGCTTGTCTTTCTGGGGTCTTTTAAGGCATTACTCTATCTGCAAGTTCCAGAGACAGAAGTCTGCAGCAGAATTTGCCTCCTCAGGAATTTGTGCCACCTGAGAAGCCACCACCGAAACAGCAATGGATACCTGATGACACTGAGATGATATGTATGGTCTGCAAAACTGAACGCTTTACTATGGTAAGGAACAGAGATTAAACTGCTTCCTCAAAGCTATGCTGCTTTTAAATTTTAAAATGAATAATATGTTGTCCAAAAGACAGTCTGCAGCCTTAAACTTTTTCAAG
>JAUBOD010000560.1:248074-260841 GCA_032353885.1 Nothura maculosa
CAGCATCTGTGCTAAAAACAAGGTAAGGAAAACAAAAAGCGGATTTCCGTATCGGCTTCCCAAGCAGTGGGACTGTTACACTGCTCTCATGTTTGCCTGTTGGCTTCCCCTGAGGCTTGATAAAGCTCTTCAAGGGCACTCTCATGATGATTGGAACTGCTTGGGGTTGTAATTTGGGTCAGAAAGAGAGTGATTATGACGGGAAAAAATATAAATAAGGTAAAAGAAAAGAAACAAAAAAGAATGGAATTTGTAGTGGGAGCTAAAAAGAGAATTTGGAGACCAGAGTGAAAAGCTTCCCTGGAGGAGCCTCCTAGCTGGTGCATCTGTCACTCTGAAGGATCAGATTATTTTGTTACATGCCTAGTCCTAAACTTATACTGAAAAATCTTTCCTCCTACAGGAGCAAAAACACCCATTTTTGCTCCTGCCAATAACGTGGACCACATTTGAACTTTCTGGAAGGAATTAAATCAAGCATCCGAACTGCCCATAAGTGCATGGGCTTTCTGCTCCCACAAGCTAGAACTACAGAGAAAACCAACCTGCTCTTACCCACAGTTGACTCCAGTGACCTCATTAACTAAACAGCTCTACTGGGGTGATTGGCCCCCGTTTGAGGCAGAGGAGATTAGAACATGGAGCTTGTGACATCTCTCTCCTGCACTTCCTCTCCTAGCACGATGGGAACTGCTACTGTGTGAGCTGGGAGCACAGTGCTGCTTGGAACAGATCTGGAAGGAGCAGGGCCAATATTTTTGTCCCCTTCAGCAGTCCCTTCTGCAGTAAAGAGTCCCACTGATAACTACTCTCTACTTAAGCAAGGTGGTTTTCCCATCATCTCCACAACTTCACATCACGTCCATCACTTGTACACACCTGAAATACTGTCCTGTCACCGAGTCGAGCTCCTCTGCCACTGCACAGTACACGCTGGTCTGCGCCCCCTCGCTGGGAGTCTTCAGGAAGAAGGAGAACACCTTCCAGAGCCACGTCATTACGCAGGAGTGCCGCACCAGCTGAGAATGCACAGAGCCGGGGTGCAGGCAGTTGGCCGTGACCTTAGTACCTGCGGGAAAAGCAATGCGGGACAAATGAGCCTGCACCAGGCTTGCCTCCTGCAAAGGGGTAACATCCTCCTTGTCTCAGAAAATATTCAGTAGCTTAAAAGGAGAAGTCCAAGCCTGCATACTGGGAGAGCTGATGAGGTCCTCACTGCTTGCTGGAGCTTCTCCCACTCCTTTGCAAAACTCTGCAATTACTGGAAGCCTTTGTAAAGCCACCTGCTGGAACACCTGGATGCTAAAAGAGCAGCAGTTTCCAGCAGGCTTTTGAGAGAAACAGATCTTTTGTGTTTACTACTATGTTCCTAATGAAAACACTGATCTGTTTTAATAAAATATATACTACTTAATTAGGTATATGGAATATACACAAATAATATTGCTGTGACAGAGATGCTGTGACTAACTTAAGAGGTTCTGTCTAGTCCTATGCATCAATTTTATTGTCCTTCAACAATGAAGGGAGCTGAGGATACCATGGCTCTTCGCTGTAGACAGCACTTGTCAAACCTTACATCCAGCTGTAAGTCCCATCAGCTTCTACCCCATGATCCAGTTGCATACACACATGCAGCTTTTGAACAAACATCAAAGGAAAATGAAATCTGCTCAACTGTCTGCTCTTCACCCCCCCCTCCTCATACACAGTGCTCAAAGCGCAAGCAGCCGAAGAGCCCTCTGTGCTGACTTGCCTTGCAGGCGCCGCGCCAGCTCCCGCGTGAAGAGCACGTTGGCCAGCTTGCTGTGGCAGTAGGCGAGGCCGCGGTTGTAGCTCTTCTCCCCATGGAGGTCGTGGAAGCGGATGCGGCCCCCGTGATGCGCCAGGGAGGACACATTCACTATGCGCGCTGGGGCAGACTGCTTGAGACGCTCCAGCAAGAGGAAGGTCAGCAGAAAGTGACCTAAGGAAGAGAGGAAAAGTTAGGATAGTTCATCCTTTTCTGGTCTTTCCCTGCTGGCATTTCCAAGTGCTTGCAACATGTTGTATGCTACAGCTAACTGTAGCATACATACAAATGTAGCAACATTTGTATGCTACAGCTAACTACTACCATCATCTCAAGCCCGGGAGAAAGAAAGCACAGCCAGTCAACAGTTCAGCTTTCATGGGCTGTTAAGGCCTGCTCCTCAGCTTCCAAAGCCTGGAGCTATCACATATATCATCTGTCCCAGCTGATATCTACAGATTAGAAACCAGACCCACGATAAACAAATACACTGCATTACTTCTTCTAATGACATGCAAGTCCTGAGGAAATTAGCTTCTATCTCCAGAGCTCTAGCTCAGGCCTTCGATACTTTCCCGGAAAGGAAGGTGAGGAAGAGAAAATCCAGAAGCACAATCTCTTTTGGCATTTCACCACAGACATTAAAAGAGTTAAAAACTTGACTACAATGGTCTTACCAAGGTGATTGACTCCCAGGTGCATCTCAAAGCCATCTGCTGTCTTGGAGTAAGGACAAAGCATCACTGCAGCATTGTTAATAAGGATATGGAGTTCCTTCTCCTCTGCGAGAAACAGCAAACCCCATTCAACAAGGCAACAGAGACAAAAGACAGTCAAAAACCTCATGCCTGAGTTGCAGCCATATTTCCTCAGTAAAATCAGAGCGAGTCTCCTACCACAGACTTGTTCATGGCCTCTGACAAGTCCCTGCTGTCAATCCATGGCACAGGGATACTCAGGCCAGGAACTGGCATCTGCTGTAATCCACTGGCAGCAGAACAGAACCCTCTCCTCTCCTCTGGCCCTGTTGATAGCTCTAGAGGGTGGAATTTGCCTCCAGGGCAGCCTCATTTTTCTGCCCTTTCCCAGAATGGAATTGTCACACAGAACAATTGCATTTGTGGCAAATGAGGTCCATAGAACAAAGAAGGGGAAGATATTTTCATAAACAAATCAGCAGTGTGCATCACTTGCACAACACCCTCAGCTTCTACCCTTAAAACCGCCATGGAAGACACAAGGCCACCCAGCAAGTTAACAGCAGGCAGGGAAAGAGCAGGGTGTTAATGGTCCCAGGACAAACTGCCACACCCCTCCTCACTCCAAAGAGTAGAAAGTGGTTCTTGACAATTATTCCCATTGAAAAGAAGGATCTAGGGGCTGTACCTGCTAGAACATTCTCAGCAAACTCCCGGATGGACTTGGTATCAGCCAAGTCCAGTTTTTTCACAATGATCTGCTGGTTCCCTGTTTCAGCACGGATTTCATTTGCTGCAGCTTCTCCCTTTGCTATATCTCTGCAGGCAATAATCACCCTGGCACCTGCAAGAGGGAAAGAAGCAGGAACAGAGGCTGAGATCACTGGGAGCAGACTGGAGGATCAGGGCTCTGGCAAGCTGGCTCACTGCCCAGAGCACCTACAAACAACTTGTTAGCTTAGGGAACTGGCATCAGCACACATGTTGCAAGCTCTAGGGCAGCCCAGAGTCATCTTTGGGCCAGGGAAAAGTACACTGGACATTCCTCTGCCCAGCTTTTTCCAGGTCAGGCAGGTGTACTGGCATGACTGGGCTGTAAACTGTCCCTATCATGGCAGTGTCAATCCCGTGGCACACACAGCTACTTGGACCCTGCTAGGGTATGTGGTGAAGGCTTATCCCCAGAAGCACTGAGGGACACCAAGGGACAATAGCAGCTGAGGAAACCCAAGTAACACCTTGCCCAGCTGCTGCCAGGCCCATCCCAGTTCTTCTCCACAAGCACAGAGACACAGTGGCAAGTGAAGCAACCCAAATCACTTCCTCAGAAAACCAACTCCCTGTCCTCACAGGGGAGTTTCTCTTCACAGGAGAAACTACCCTATGTGATGAGTCTACCAGGGGAGCTACTAGTGAGCCACTCAGATGAGCTGATGAAGCAACTTAGATATGTGTGTGGGTCTCTAAGGGGGAAACCACTGGAAGAGTTGGCTACCCAGAGGGGCTGGGGAGTCCTGGACAACTGTCAGGGAAATTGTAGCATCTGGGGTTGATTGAGAGACCCGTGTGTGTACATCTCTTTCTCTTAAAAGACCAAGAAAACTGGAGCACTTGCTGTTGTGGGAACCAGGGAATCCTGGCAGGGGATTCCTAAGCCCCTCAGGGGCTGAGGAATCTGAGGGTGTTGACTGGGAGAAAGAGGTAGGGAACACAAGACCATAAGCAAATTGCCTGGCAGGAGACCAGTCGCTATGGCCAGGGACATAGACTGAGTACATGTGCAAGGCCAGCTACTGGACAGACCTACAGTGTGTATGCCTGCAGGCAAGAGTGAGGGGTCTCTATGGGCAAGTGGAGCAGGGCTGCAGATTTCAGGGGCTTATATGTCTGGGTGCCAACAACTGGGGTGGCTAGGGATCCAGGGCCCAGGACTGGACTGAGTGTCTAAGCCCAGCTGCTAGAGGGATCCACATTGTATGTGTCCTACTAATGGGCCTTCCTCCTGAGCAGCCAAAAGGCAGGAACAAGATGAGGCTGTTCTTGCTGTTTGTGCGGTGCTGAGTGTTGGATCAATTCCTTTTGGAGCTGAAATATGTGGCCAACCTTGTGTACACATGTTCTATATATGTGTTTGTGTGAGTGCCTACTGGGAATACACGCTCAGCCTTGCTGCTGTTTGGACATGGAGCTGTGCCAACCTCACCCCACTGAGCAACTGGATTTGACCTTCTTGCCTTGCAGACCTCAGCCATAATAGTTTCTTAGCCAATTATGAACAGGTAGGTTAATCTCCACACCTGCTACCCAAAAAGCATTTAAGCCAATTTAGCCTGAAACAAGAATAATGAAAAATAGACACTAGTGAAACGAAGCCATTCCCCAGCTTCTTACAAATGTGTCTCAGTGATACCAAGGATACGCAATGCTCTCCAAAGGAGGGGGCTGTAGTACAGAGCTCTCTCGTGTCACAAGACATACTTTCAGAGTTAAGGCAGTGGAAGCAGTTGAGCAACTCAGGACTCAGTGGTTTCACAGCCTGGAGAAGCAACATTGGGACTCCTCTGTAATATGTAAGTGTGCCCAACACTACTACTAACTGCAAAGTCTGTTCAGACCCCTGCACCAGTCATTTGTCATCAAAATACATTAGTTAACACCATGATTAGATCTTGTAACTGGAGTTTTCATTAAGAAGATGGATCACTGGGACATGGATCCATCTGACGCCCAACTCTGTAGAGGAAAGTGCAAGGTAGTGCTCCCTTAGATGCAGAAAAGGGACTGCAGACACACACACACACACACACACACACACACACAGAAATTACAAGTGGGTGTTGCTGGCACAGGGCAGTGACTTGCCTCTTCGTGCAAGGTCTCTGGCTGTCTCCTTCCCGATGCCAGTGTTGGCTCCTGTGATTATCACCACCTTCCCATCTAGCTTAGCCGTTGACTTACACTGTCCTCCAGCAACATACCTCCTGGAGGAGAAGATAACAGGAAAAAGAGGGTAACACGGACAGGTCCAAGGGCCGGACTTCTCTGGTTCTGAAGTTCAGGCTCATCCCTTACAGCTCTTGGGTTGCCTCTGCCCCAGCACTTGGCCCAATCACTGCATTCAGAACAGAGAGGCAAAACCCCCACGGGCCGCGCAAACCTCATCGCTCCCAGGCAGATCCCCGCCATTCCCAACGGCCACCCCAACGGTCACCCCAACGGCCACCCCCAACGGCCGCGCGGCCGGGACACACACGGCGGGCGGCGCCCGGCCGCGCCGTTACCTCAAGTGGAGCCACGGCTCCCCATTGGCTGCCGCCGTGGGCTCTCCGGCGGCTCAGCCAATGGGCGCAGGCGGAGCCGAGGCCCCGCCCCCGAGGGCTCCGGAGCGGGCGGCGATGCCGCCACGGGAGGTTCTGCCGTTCCAGGCGGCCAGAGCTGGCGAGGAAAGAGAGGCCGCGGGGAGCCACGAAGGCGGCCTCCCCGGGGCCGGAATGGGCGACCAGGCTGCTTCCTGCTCGCGCCTCTGCTGCTTTATTGTCCCTCTCCCCGCCGCTGAGCTGAGGGCTTCGGATGCACCGGCCGTTAGGCGCGGGGCTGCAGAGGTTCAAGTGACGTTCTAGCCCAGCGAGGGGAAAAATCCTTTGACTTACTTTAATAAAAATAAATAAATAAGAAAAGCGAAATCCTAAGGGGGAAGAAGCCCTCGGTCACCGGGAGGCTCTAATCGCATCTCTCCTCGCAGACACCACGGGTGCTACCGAAGAACGGCTGTGCCTCTGTATTTCCCTGAATCAAAAGCTTTTGTTACCCCATAACCGCTGCCGAGCTGAGACCCTCGCCACGGAAAGCGCCCGCGCACAGCGGCTCCGGCAGGGCAGCCCGCGACCTCCTCCCGAGCGCGACCGCTGCAGAGCCGCAGGCTGTAGCTCCATCACCCGGGATAACGGCACGGGCGCCGGCACTGCTGCCGGCTCCGCAGACCCACCTGACGTAGGGGGCCGCCGCGAGCAGGAGGAGCGGCAGCAACACCGCCGTCCCCAGCATGGCACCCCAGCAGCCGAGCGCCGCCACCACCACCTCCTCCATCGCCATCGCCGCCGCTCTGCACCGGCCCGCCAGCTGAGGCCCCGCCCCGCCCCGCCGCGCCCCGCCCCGCGCGCGCGGGGTGCGCCGGGAGTTGTAGTCCCCCTGGCACGCCGGGAGCCATAGTCATGCGGCATGAAGCAACTGTCAGACGAGGTCCCCGCCTCGCGGGTGGCCCGCGCGGTGCCTGATGTGCCTCGCCGTTGTTGGCGGCTGGCGGTTGTTCCCGGTGCCGCTGTCGCGGCTCTTGCTGGGCGAGTGGCGGCCGCTCTCCGCAGGGAGCAGCCTGGTGGGGAGTTGCCGGCGGTGCCCCTCGCTCATTGCAGTTTTATGGTCGGGCCGCGCTTGGGGGCGCCCAGTGGTGCGGCGGACGGGTGGGTCCTGCAGGCGGCCGGGAAGCGGCGGGCGCCGCGGTAACGGCGGCGGGAGGAGAGGGCCGCTGCCATGGCGAGCCGGGGCTCGGGCTCCTCGGAGCACCTGGAGCGGCTGCACGAGATCTTCCGCGGGCTGCACGGACACCTGCGGGCGGTGCCCGAGCGGCTGCGGGGCAGCGCGGCCGGTGAGCGAGCGAGCGGGCGGGCGGGGCGGCCGTTAACCGTCACCGGGGGAGGGCGGTAACGGCGGCCAACGGCCACGGAGTTACAGCTGCCCGGCGAGGCCCCTCTGTTGGTGCCTCTCCGGCCCCTTCCTCGGCTCTGCTTCCCTCCCGAGAAGGGAAGAGGGGGCGGAGCGGCCAGGAGAGCGCAGCGGCCTCGCGTTATCGCGGCCCGCGGCCGGCGGGGGCCAGGCCGAGCGGGGGCTGCCCCGCTGCTCCGCGGTGCCTCGGCCTCGCCACCCCCCCCGCTGCCCAGTCCTGCGTGCTCAGATCCTAACCCCGAAAAGCAAATGGGTTTGCGCGGCCTGTGCCACTCTGCATGCTCAATAACTCACGCTGCAAAAAGCTCTGCTTCTTGTCTGGCTCTCCTGCTAATGATGAGTTAACCCTAGGGTCACCACTTTGTTATTAATGTCCTAGAAAGCTTTGCAGGAGAAAAACAATCAAAACTGCAGATTCAAATGGTCAAATTTGTTGCAAATCACCACCAGTCAACAGGAATGTAAAAGGTGACCTAAAGGCCTTGGAGAATGGCCTTTGAACCTGGACGTAGCTTGCATACGGCTCTGGGAGATGGTTCAGTGGGAGGGTGACTCTGCTGCCTTAAAACACCAAATTCGTCTCAGAGTACCCAGGGAAAGCGCTGTGCTTGTTGCAGCGCTCTTGCGTGGAGGACATCAGAACCATATAGAACCATAGAACAAGAAGTAGAGAAACAGAAGTTCCTTCTAGGACAGCTTCACTTCCTTGTAGGAAGGAGGCTGCCTAATTTTTTGGGGGAAAGTGGAGATCTGTTCAGAATCCATGGAGCTGTAATAGTAATGGGAGGAAAAAAAAAACCCACAGTATTTGCAAGGAAGTTTTTGCAATGCTTGTGTATTTTTCAACAAATTACAAATTGTTACTGATTATTTTAGACATGCTATGAAATTTTTATGTGATCTTATTCTTTAACTCTGTTGCTGGAAAGAAAACAACACCTGGGCAAGAATGTGTGAGAGTCCAAGATACGGGAGGAATTTTGCTGTCGGGTGGGGGCTGCTGCCCTGCAGCTCTGCTGTCTGCTCCTAGGGCGTCTGGGGAGGCTGTGCAAGTCTCACTTGAGATACTTCCTCCTGAGAACCTCGGGAGGCAATGAAGGAAATTGTGGATACTCCTTTTCAGATGGCCAGCACCTTCTCAAAACTCCAGGGAACTGTGTCCCTTAAGTTGGGAAATGCTGATTCGTTCTCCATATCAGCAAGATAACAAATACCTTCATCTAGAAACCGCTTCCATTTTCACAAACTTTAGCTTTCCTTTCTTTGGCTGCTTGTCCCACTTGGGGCCACATCAGGAAGGAGCCTTTTCGCTGCTGCCTCAGGTATCGATTAGTTTGAGATTGCACTTGAGAGCTGTTGAGACTCTGTTGAGAGCTTCGTGCTTTAAAAACTGCTTCTCATGCAGAGGAACACACAAACAAAACCCAGGTTCCCAAATGATCCCTGAGGTCAGGGTTTTGTTTGCTTGTTTTCTACAATGATGTTTTTATAGCGTTATCTAAACAATATAATCAAAATAGATAAGTTTTACCAACATGTTTTGCCGCCCAAGGTTTTATTAGGACTGAATCACTGTCCCTTGAGAGAGAGGTGAATTAAGCTATTGTATATTTATTAGATTTCTGTTAGGATTTGATTTAATTGTGCGGTGACTTAGACTCCTCTGGTGGTCTGTCTTCTTCCACATTTCTGCAAAACCTTACCAAACATTTATTTTTGCTTTGTTGAGTTATGTGGTGTTTTAGAGTTCTACTTCTCTGATAGTTTTTTTTGTTCGTCTTGGATATTATAGGGTTGTAAGAGCTGATGCTGTTTTTTTTAACAGATAAAAATATATCTTAAGATTTTGTTTCAAAGGTGTAACAGTACCAAAGGCAATTCTTTGGCTTCCAAAGCCCCAGGTAGGAGTGTGTTAGCACATCCGAGACTGCCTGGTGACTGCCTCAAACAATTCGGATGTTGAGCTTTGGTGCTGAGTCAGTCAAACCACTGGCTCATCGGAGAAGAGGGAAGCATTTGGGCACTAATGTGGGAACTGATCTGATACCTTGATGGAGTCTTTGATTTCAAAGTGCTCCAGGCTGAACCTGATTTCCACATAACTTTATTAGTGACCGCCAGAAGGTGGGATACTGTATCTGCTGGAACCTTAGGCATCATTTGGGAATGTAGCTTGAGGAAAGACTCCTTTTGTCCATGCAAGCTAGTGGCCAGCTGGTGGAAGGGTGGCCCCCCTGTCCCCAACCTGTTGAAGTTGTCATAAGAACAGGCTGATGAATTTTGGCCTGGGGTCTCTGTAGCAGCTTCCTTGTCCGTGGTCAGTTGAGCTGTCTTGTAATTTACCTACAGCTTGTCTAACATGACACTTCTTCTTCAACAGAGGAGAGAAAAAAACTAGTTCGAGAATTTGATGAGAAGCAGCGTGAAGCAAGTGAAACAGTAAGTTTAAGCCCGGATTTGTGGCTTCTGTAACTGATTGAAACACTGGTGTCTTAAAAGGGCAATACTTCCAAGTTTTACTTTCCTTGGGTATTTATGCTGGCAAGGGAATATTGGGAGGGTTTTTTTTATCTGTTTAATCTGTAAATCTGATCAATGTGTCCATTAGCCAGAACTGCAGTGTGTGCATATATGTATCTACACACACAGACACACACACACACACACACACACACACACACACACACACACACACACAGATGTATATCTGTGCATATACATGCACTCATTTATTAATTTATTTATTAGTGCTGAATTTGTGTACTGCTTTTCTCTGTTGAGTGAAGGAGAGAGAGGGCAGTGCAGTTAATTGTTAGAGATGATAGGGGACACTCTCAAAAGCAAGGAGTGAATTTTTGTACTGTCTTTTTATTCTGCTGTCTTTATTTTATGGCAGTCTTGACCCATCTTATCTTTCTGTAATTATGTGATGGCTAAATACATGGACCTTGAAGCTTCCATTGTGTAAAGCAGTAAAAAGACACTGGCTTCATAGAGAGCAAGTGACGTGGGCTTCATAGAAAGCAAGTGACATGAAATAATGCAAAAATACACATACTGTGTCTTTTTGGGTTCGGTATTATAGATTAAACTTCCTTTCTTGTTAATGAAATATTTATTATCAGCATAACATAATTTTTTGCTTGGGGATTGTTGAGTTTTCTGGTTGCTTTATTGAAGAAGTTGCATACTATGTGATGTGAAAGACATAGAAGTTGTAGTAGGGGAGAGCTTTAAATAAAACTATGGATGATGCCAATAACATGGCAAACTGTGCGATAATGAAAGAGGAGAAGTTTAAACTTGATATTTTAGAGAGATTCTTATGTCAGTCACAAGGGATGCAAGAGACTGCAAATCTGACATAAATGTATCCACATGGGCTTAGTAACATTAAGCAGAATGGAATACTTCATAGCACATAAGGACTATGTGGTTTGGGGTTAATTCTACCTCCCTTCTCCCTCACTCCACCTCCAAGTCCCATAAAAAGCATGTGAATTCTCTCCCTCACCAGTGAGTTGTGAGTATGGCTGTTGGTAAGAATAAATGAGGTACTCCAGAAAATGAACATGTTCTTTCCTTGCAGCTGCGGGAGATGGAGGAGGAACTGAAATACGCTCCTTTGCCCTTCCGCAACCAAATGATGAGCAAAATCCGGGCTTACAGAAGAGACCTCTCCATGTTCCAGAGAGAGATGAGAAGTACGGATTTGGGATTGGGCCCTGGAGGTCAAGGAGATACAAAATATGGAATCTTCTCCACAGAAAATGAACAGAGTGTGAGCATTAGATATAAATCATATTTAAAGTTCTGGGATTGTTAACACAAAGAATTCCAGGTGTATTGCTGATAATGTTTCTACTTTAATCTGCTTAGCTTTGGTGCCTGCCTAACTCCCTGTGTATCGCTCTGCATGTAAAATGAGTATCTCAGAGAGAAGAAACAGCTAGAGCTCATAAGAGAGCTTTTTTGTTCTACAATAATGTTTTATTATAATCAAAATAGTACTCTTTGGGTATCATCTGGTTAATATTTTATAGGGCATGTTAAAGAAAAGAATTTTAGGACCTGGTGCATGTGCTGAAGTGCTATTTTTTAATCATTCACTCGCAGCACTGAATGCATTGAATTCATGTTGTGACTGGTTTCAATCTCAGTCTAAAATCAGCCAACTGTGTGACATACATGCACCGTGGAGGTTCTTTGGCAGAATTTGCTATTAAGCAGTCCTAGTTTATATCATGTAAAGACAATGAAGAAGTCATTTTGTAGCACTTCATGCACAGACCTGCTTCTGCAGCAAAAGAAACTTGTCTGCGTTACTCAGACTGAATTTACTTGCTGTCTTCAAAGGCAAGTGCTGTAATCTGTGAAGAAATTAGTGGAGATGGGGTTGTTTTATTTATTCTCCTTAAATAAGGAAGCATTGAGGGAGCTTTGTCTTTAATGTCTTAGTCTACAGTAGCTAGGTGTTTTTTCCATTGAATTCTTCTGTAGTATCTGAGGATGGTAGATTTGACTTTCTGAAGTTTAAGAAAATACTTTATTTTGAGCTTCAAGATCAGCAACCGTTTTTCATCCTTTAGTTAAAGCTAGTGCCATGAAGAGAGATTTTTTCCACTTAGCAGTCCATCTGCTAGTGCTGTTTGTTCATCATACTTTTGACTGGCTAAACCCTTAATGATCTCCCCAGCAACCCGTTGTGAATCCACAACGAACACAGAGCCACCCTTAGCTCTTGAACATGCCAGAAGCCTGGAGCCTCTCTGTATAACGGCTGGGAACGCTTTGTTTTCCAGACTCACGTGCAGGCGCAGAGGGTGCTGCTCCTGCAGGGCACGGACAGCCTGAACCGGGCGACGCAGAGCATTGAGCGCTCGCACCGCATCGCTGCCGAGACCGACCAGATCGGCACGGACATCATCGAGGAGCTCGGCGAGCAGCGGGAGCAGCTGGAGCGCACCAAGAGCAGGGTGAGCGGGGAGCCCATGGTGGGCACGTGTGCCAGCAGTTACTGCTGGCCGTGGCACCGGTTGGGTCTTTAGAGGCTGAATCCAGGCTGTCACATATCTGCACTGGGCTCTTAAAAGAGGAAGAGACCCCATGGAGGTGCCCAAGGCCTGGTGGCCAAATGTCTCCTACAGGCTCTGTGCGTGAGTGGGTGCTTAGACTTACCCACTGCTACTATTTTTCTGTGCCTGTCAAGGGGAGAGCATAACAAATCAAGCATCTGAACACCAGCACTGTAGGTTTTCACCATTCTACCCTACTAATAGCCAAGCTACTGTTTTGGTGTATAAGCACAATGATATGATAGTTTCCATACCATACCCGTGGGATGTCTCACAGGAATGAAATCCATGAGCCAGACATCCAGTAAAATGTGTAAAAGCCTGGGTTTGGTCACAAAAGGAAAAGGAATGCAGGCTGCTAAAGGAAGGAGTTTTGGGCTATCCCAGGGCAGTTTGAATTCCCATGATAGAATCATAGAATGTGTAAGGTTGGAAGGGACCTTAGAGGTCATCTAGTCCAACCCCCCTGCACACGCAGGGTCA
>JAUBOD010000560.1:264253-280372 GCA_032353885.1 Nothura maculosa
ACACACACACACACACACACACACACACACACACACACACATATATATATATATATATTTTTTTTTTTTTTGCATATATAGAAAAGTAGCCAGACATATTATGCCTTTCTTAATAATGAGTCAGCTTTCCAGCTGTATCACACTTGGAGAACAGTAGTGTTGGCTCTGTATATGGTTAGCTTTGAATCTGTTGTTAATTAATTGCAACATTTCATTACCAGCTGCTTGTGAGTGCATTTGTACGGAGTTCCTGTATATTTACTGACTTAGTAACTTTTGTTTCCTTTCAGTTGGTGAATACAAGCGAGAACCTAAGCAAGAGTCGCAAGATTCTCCGTGCCATGTCCAGAAGGTGAGGAGTGTGACTGACTTGGACCAACAGTTACTCGGGGGGTAGCATCACTGCCTCCCAATTTGAGGCAAAAACAGGGAGCAGAGCGTCAGCTGGAGCTGCAGGGAGGGTTTGTGGCATGTGTGAACAGAGTGCAGAGCAAGAGCAGAGAGGCCAGTTGCTGTTTTCTCCTCTCTAGTAAGTGCTTGATGACGTGCATGACAGCTGCGCACTACTGAATTGGGGCTGCTCATTTCGGATAAGGTTGTGTAGCCTGACAAATTGATGGAGAGGATTCGGACATAAGCAAATTAGAGTGCATTGCTAAAACATGGTAATGTGTCATGAAACTTTAAGGTCAGAAGAAGTTGTGCTATAAATCACTACAGCGTTAAATGACTTGGCTGCCTAATGACATAGACCAATGTGTTTAGCCCCCAGTGATGCTCTAGAGCAGCTGCAGTGTCCTACCAGAGACTGAATCTGAGCATAGACTAGTTTGTTGACGAGGTCCTAGTATCCCCATTTTTTCTTAACTATTACAGTTTAAATACCTTTATAGACCAGTAGATGGAGAAGTGTGTTTCCAGTATGTACTTTTACCTTAACAGCTTTTTTTTTCCCATATTGCTGTCATTTAGAGAAGTTATAACAATGTGTAATTCTCAATACAAAAGATGCATTATTATGATGTGTTATTATTTAGAGGTTGTGAGTTTTATTTCTGTGCTTACAGTTGCAAGTAAAAGCTCCACAGTGTGGGTTTTGGCACAAGGAGTTCAACTCATGTTTCCCGCTTTGCTTAATTGAATTACCAGGCACATGTAGAGCAGTCTGATCTCCCTTCTTTGTACTTAGCAATTGGGGAACAGAACTGCTGCTAGTGAAGCAGATTTAAGCAGAATTTCCAGAAACACAGTTGTGAAAACACTGAGCTTGTTAACAGCTATTCCAGCAGTGGCTGCTGGTCTTAATAAGAGTAATAGAGTGATGGGTTTTTTATTTATTTTTAATCTAGAGTAATCACAAATAAGTTGTTGCTGTCAGTTATCATCATCCTGGAACTAGCCATCCTGGGAGGTGTGGTCTACTACAAATTCTTCCGCAGCAGATGAAGTTTGGTGGCTAGAACAAATAAGGGCTTTCCGTACAGCTGAGGAGCGGAACGGGGCAGCCGTTCCCTGGGGCTGGCCGAGGCTGCAACTGTCCCATGCGACAGTGAGTTCCAATGAAACTGTACTAACCCTAGAGACACTGAGTGGGAGCAAAAGGAAACTGCACAGACTTGAAATACTGGTAAGATGAATAAGAAGGTAATAAATGTTTTATTGTCTCAATTTGTAT
This sequence comes from Nothura maculosa, assembly GCA_032353885.1. Taxonomy (NCBI): domain Eukaryota; kingdom Metazoa; phylum Chordata; class Aves; order Tinamiformes; family Tinamidae; genus Nothura; species Nothura maculosa. The sequence continues at coordinate 265,929 of JAUBOD010000560.1, forward strand.
ATACTTAACTCATGAATAAAACTTAGTACATAATACAGTAGTCACTGCTCAAGTGGAAAAGCTAGTTTATTTAAAAAGTGAGATGGTTCCCTACTCATCAAGTATTGACAGTCAATCTATTCACTCCAGCGCCTCAGTAGAGCGCTTTAGTGTCCAAGGTGTCCCGCAGCGTGGGCTCCTAAATCCTCACTTGCTCCTCTCTGTGGGGCGCGCCGGGGCCAGGCAGCTCGTGCACGGCGGCGTGCGCGCCCTCCCTCGTGTGCCCGAAGCAGGCGGCCAGCACGTCCACCGCCAGGCGCGCCGTGCCCGTCACCGCCTCCGGAGAGGCGCCCAGCAGCGGGTTCACTTCCACCATGTCCACGGCTGACAGCAGGCCTGGGAAGAGAATTCACACTGTTATTAGGGGACAGGGAGGAGGCCAGCAGCACCTGCTTCACTCTTTGTAGCAAGTCTCTGCTGTTTGAACTTGCAATCTGCTTGACCCATTAGAGGAGTAAAAACCACTTTCACGTGAGGTTGTCATTCTCAGACACAATTTGGTGGTTGGATTTGGTGGGTTCTTCTCCATGTTGTCACTGCCTCGCTCATCCAGGCTTTTAGTGTTTATGGAAACCAAGCCTGATGCTCCTACTGCAGTTATGAAAGGAACCGCCTCCCTTTCAAATTTTTAAAATCTTTTAGTCCTAAAAGTAGAGGATATAAAATAACTTTACATACACTCTTTTTTTTGCCATCCTACTTTTTATTCTACTGAGGTCTTTTCCTCCCTCCCTTCTTCCCTATCATAACTTCTATTAGAAAAAATCCCTTGTTTAAAGAAATTAAATGACATCTCCATGGCAGAGGAAGCTCCCATTTATTGTCACCTGTAGACCACTCAGTGAAAGCTCCATTTGCAAGCCCTGTAGCCCCAGACTGGACTGCATCTGTGTCCACATCCATTGCCCCTTTTCTTATCTGCCCTCATGCATTTAGGAAAAGGAGATGGTAGTTACTTTTAGCATGAATCACTAATATTGAATATATGTTAATAATGAATATAATTGTTAAGTATTTCATTTACCAAGTATTGTATAATTGGACAAATTCCACCTCCCTCTCCTCACCCCCCCACCTCCTTATTGAAGGTTAAGTTGACTTTTCAGTCACTCACTTAGGCAACATTCATGTTATTTAGTTATGCAGAGGAGAGTGAGCGCCGTGGGCCGTGCGGTGCTGCTGGCAGCCCTACCTGTGTTGTGTATTTCCTCGGTGATGTACATGCCCTCTCTGTACGTCAGGCCCCCTAGAACAGGAGTCCCCGTGGCAGGAGCCAGCGAGGGGTCAAATGCATCAATGTCAAAGCTGAGGTGAATTGGTCTCTGTCGTCTGGAGAGAAAAACAACAACAAAAAACCCTCAAAACCTTTAACTTGCTCTTTATGCATTTTTACCATTGAGACTGATTAACAAAGTAACATCACACGGCAAGCTACTACGTGTCCCACCTTTTGAAAGGATTTTTAAAAACATCCTTTAAGACTGAAATGTTTATTAGGTCAGAACTTTTTTCCATGTATGCTGAGAAAGAGGAAGTTTGTCTTTCTGATTTCATTGAGCTTCTGCTCAGACCTGAATGGCTGACACAGGAGAGCTCTCCCTGTGACCACCCTTCCTGAGGCCAGTGTCCCAAGCTGCAGCAGTGTAGAGAAGCTGCCCTGTAATCCAGCCACCTCCCTCCTCTTGCAAGGGAGGTTGGGATGAAGGGCTGAAACACTGATCTGCCTGATGCCTGAAAGGGCAAAGCACCAAGCTTGAGGATTTAACAGCTCATCAACATGAGAGTGGGGCATTCTGTGGTTTTTTTAGGACAGTAGTTGAAGGCTTCCCTTCCAAGCTCTGCCACATAAGTCTAGCTGATAATAGCTGAATTACTGCAGATGGATGGGCAACTTCTTACTTGGCAGAGCGGCAGCTAAGAAAGGCAAGGACAGCTTCACACTCAACAGCAGCAACAACCACTGTCCTCACAGGACTCAGGGGCTTAGTTACTCTTCCTCGCTTTGTTCCTCTCCCTGGGGCCAGATCCTTACACCATGGTCTGCTCCCTGAGCTGCTCCAGTTTGCTGGAGCAAAGCAAAGACACACACATGAGCAGAGCACTTGACACTGGGCTAGGTGAGCATGGTCGGAGGGAGAACTGCTCCCAAATGCTCCCACCTCAGCTACGGAGAGCTGAATTCCAGTTCCCATCAGTAGCTACAGATCTTTTAAAAGGGTTACTGTACACCCTGGATTCAGGGTTGAGTCAGCACCTTTGCTAAACTGAAGCAAGATACGCGATTTCTTAGGAAGCAGGGCAACTCATCTACATCACAACTAGTGACTAATGTAACTTACAGCCCTTTGCCAATCCCTGTGACCTGACTCCATATCAATATGCAGAATCATGACAGTCAGTGACTGTTCCCTGGGCACGTTCACAGTTGTGTGAGGATCGCTGCTCACCTGCTTTCCATCAGAAATTGCCTTCATTTAAAAACCTTTCAGAAAAGGTGGATCTTCATTCTTAACAAGCAGTGAGATGTGGAAGGGGCTTTGTATCCATAAGGATTACAGATTTGTTGCCAGGTCACTAATCAGCTTGTGTGTTATCTTTATGAAACAGCTTCTGTTCATCCACAGTTAGTTACCTGCCCATGAGGTGCTCAAACGTCCTTTCCATAACTTTTTGGATTCCAAGGCGATCGATTTCCCTCATGGAGAAATATTGGATGTCATAGTTCTTCAAAATATAACTATTAAAGAAAATATGTATTATAAAAAAATCACTCATTATTGGCCTAAACTTAAATCTAAGAACCTTGAGGCACAGCCAGCTGTGGGTAGAAACCTGGGATTTCAGAGTTTGCAGAATTCCTGTTTTAAATGAACTTACTATTCAGCAGGGTCCACATCCCTCAAGCCAATGTACACAATATCAGATGCTGAAAGACAGGGCTTTAGCCAGGAAAAGCCAGGAAGCTGTGGCATCTACAAGCAAAGTGGCAGTATTGGATTAGTTTAATGACATATTAGTAATAGTTTAATGACATAATTAACAGACCTGTGTTTAGCACATCCCTTAAAACTCTGTGCTTATTTATAGTATCCCTTCTCTAACCTAGAGGGAAGAAGGGATCCCTAGAGAGAACCCTCACTTGAAGGTTTGGTTTCCTGACTGCATCCATGCCAATGATATGCCATTTTTTCCCTGAGTTAAAGGAGGAAGTTTTTAATTCTACTGTATTTCCCAGTTTGGGAGAGGGGAGCAGGACTAGAAAGGCCGGATGCACAAATGCTGGGTAGTTTGCATCAGGGAGGATGATAATAAGTAGCATGAAATTAGATACCCAGATCTTGATTGCTTATACAGCATCACTGTTTATTGGTGATGCTAAATAACTTATCCAGTGCCTATGCAGAAAGCTAAAGGCCAAGCAGCCCCTAGAGCAATTTTCAGGGCATCTCTATCTCTGTAGAATCACTAAAATCAGTAATGACATTAATCACTGAAAGGTCATGCAGAAGGCACGCAAAAGCAGTGGGTGAAAGTGGATCTGTTTAAAGTAGGAGGGACCAAAAGCACAACAAGAAGTTGGAGCTCTAGATTAGGCTTTGTGACAAAGAAAGTCCTTGTTGTAGAAATCTAGACAACACTAATAGGACAGCAAAAGAAAGATGTTGAGTTCCAGTAAGTTCAACTTAGTGGTAGTAATGTAGCTAAACCATGCAATGTTGGCCAAATCTTTCAGTAAGTTGCTCAAGAGAAAGATGCTAGGATGGGACTGTGAATTGTCACGTTGTGAATAGCTGTATAAAACATCCTGCTGAAGAGGGAAAGCTCTTTGCATGTGGTGGTGTTGGGTTCTGTTCCTTTAGGGGATAGAAGATTTATGGAACTCACATTTCTTTTCCCCTCTCTCACCACCAGTCCCCTTTGCAGAAGTGGGCTCTGTGGCCCAGAATGATGCAACCCTTGAACTCATGGGGAAGCAGCTGGGAATGCCACAGCCTGTGCTGTCACCCTGCTGGGCCCCAGGGATGCTTTAGGAAGTCCCTCTCCTTTTGCATTACTATTGTGTTCTCAGAGACCATGCAGGGATTTATGAAAGCAGAGCTATTTAAAAGCACCAAGCCATTCTATTCAGGAATTTACTCTGTGGATTTCTGGGAGAACCAGAGGAATTTTACCCAGCAATATCAATCTTGCTATGACAGGCACCAGTGCAGTATTACCCTCAATTGCCACAAAGACCTTAGGCACTGCTAGGCTTGCTCAGGAGGGGGGCAGCAGGATTCCTCCATGATATATCTAACAGGACAGCACTGCCAAGGGAAATGATGAAGGCCTTGGGCCTACCTATTAGGCCACACTGTGACAGTAGCCACATGTGGCTACGTGTAAGCTGCATGCCATGGTACACGTTTCCAATGATAGAGACTCTGCCTCTTCCAAAGGCAGTCCGAGCTGTTCAGATGCAGTCCATAAGCAAGCCAAGCTGTTCTAATTTGTAATGTTTGACAGGAGGACCAACACTAGGGTAGTAGGGACGTAAGACCCGTGCCCGTCAGGCTCAAGGCTGTCAGGACACGCAGTGCCAGGCTAAGCAGGGGCGCGTGCAGGGGGCAGCGCCGCTCCTGGGGGCTCCCTTGCAGCTCCCCCGAGGGAGCTGCTGCCCTTGCCTGATCCTCCTGCACGCTGCAGCAGTGGCACCGGGCGCAGCGCCTGCAGGCAGCCTTGGCTGACCCCTGGTTCCTGAGCAGCAGAGGGGGCACGAGCAAGAAAGGCTTTGTCTTGTTTCTACCATTACACACACACAAATATTATGGATTACTACATGTACTTCCATTTTAAAAGTCTGCCTTTGTAGCAGTTAGGAAAGCACCTCACACTGGAACAGGAGCAGTGTCCTAAGGATGGCAGCGCAGGCTAACTGTACAGCACGACACTTACTTTATCCTGGAGCTCTCGCAAGAGAAAGGAAACGGGTTGTCCGTGGAGGTTCCCAGATGGACTTGTGAGAGGGGTGTTGATGTCTGCATGCGCATCCACCCAGATGACGCCGAGGTGCGGGCACTGCCGCGCGTGGCCGCTGATGGACCCAACGGCCAAGCTGCAGGGACAGCAGCAAAGTCTTCAGACAAGGTGCAAAACATGTCATGTTCAGAACAAGTAGGGGGAGCAAAGGGAGACCTGTAGCTACACTTAGCAGCACTTATTTAAAACACATGGGCCATCAGTGACAATGATCATAGAAGGCCCTTCATACACTGCGTGGCAAGCACCAACATCACCATATTTCCAGGCCACCACTAGTAACTCTAGAGGACTATATTAGTCCTGGGAGATGGGAAAGAGCAACTCGCTGCAAAGTTAGCCTTTATTTTTCACCTTCTCTAAGTGATCTCTCAGAGTATCCAGTATGCTTGCTCATCACTGGCCTTGTGCTTTTGACTCTGCTAATGCCACCCCTGCCAATGCATTCTTACGTAGGGTCCTCTAAAAAGCAGCCTGTGTGCAGGCATCGCCAACCTATCCTAAAAGTTGTCAGCATGAGCTAAGTTGCAAAAAGAGACAAATTGCTAAGCATTTACCAGTAAAGAAACTGCAACAGTTCCTAAGGAATCTGGTCACACAGACTTCCCCAAAGAGGAAGGTCACTTATTTCTATGTCTGCAAGACAGCCTGGAACTCGGTAGTGCTGTCTCTGAGTAGTACTAGGGGTTATATAGTCACCTTCTGTAGCCCATCCTCTGAGTCCCAGAAACAAGAAGCTGTTACCTCGTAGTGCCAGGAAGGCCCCAGAGCTGCTCTGTGCCCTCCCCATGGGCTTTAGGCCAGCACTACTCCCTTCTGCAGCGTGCAGCGCCCGTGGGTGGTGGCTCTGCTCACCTGTGGTCGCCTCCGATAGTCACGCAGCTGTGTCCGGCGGCCACGGCGCGGCTCACGGCGTCGGCCAGCACCTGGTTGGCCAGGCCCACCGAGCGGGGGTACGAGACCTGGTTGTTGTAGAGCTCGTCATTGGGAACCTGAGTGAAGCTCAAGTCTCCGGAGTCGTACACCTGGCATCCTGGAAACGAGGCAGCAAAGGCAGAGTGTGAACTAATGTGAACTACTAAACAAGTCTTTCAAAATACTTTTCTTTCAGAAGTTCTGTCAGGCAACCAGGAAGGGCATTCATCTGACATGTGCACGTCCTTGCAAAAAACACCTCTCAGCTTTACCAATTGGAGAGCTTAAGATAATATTCTGAGTTGATTTTAGCAATAAGCTAAGCCAGCATCTGAAGCTCATCTTGAAAAGCAATTATTTATTGGCAAGTTTTCCACATCTGCCTTCCAACTAGCCAGATGTATACAGCCTTAAATGAGCACCATACCCAGGCCACATTTAATCAAATTATTTTTTTTTTTCCCTCTCATCAAGTCCAGTGCTCCACTGCCCTGACTCCAGCCTGCTTTAAGGACCCATCATTGCCCATTATAGCTTAGTTGGCTGTTGAAACATGACAACATTGTGGGCCTCTGAATCAGCCTTCCTAAAATGTATTTCTAGCTACTTATCCCAAAGACAAGTCATTACAGGTGGGAAACAAGGAAACTTTTTGGCACATTATAGACTCAAAGGGATTTTGCCTGGTGAATATTCAGAAAAAGGTTGTGAAATTCAGGTTGCTGGCAAATGGCAAGTGCTGGTTTTACAAGCAGTCCTAGGTGGCCATAGGTCAGGGTATTTGCTAGGAGAGAGCCAGTAGCTGAGCCCAGCTCCATGACAAAGATTCCAGGCACACGCTGCCCAGCACCCCGGGCTGGATGGTCTGAGCAGGACTCCACTTTGCTTTCCAAGAGCCAAGCCAGCACAGAGCAGCAGCTGTTCCTCCCTGAGCACATCCTCAGCAGCCTCTGCACAGCAGCTCCAGAGGCTGGAGCCGTTCTGGGCAGTGCCCCCAGCTCCCTTGGGAGCCAGTGCAACCATTCCCTTTTCCTGTGCAGGGCAGCTTCAGGAAAGAGTTGTGAGCTTGAGATACTTTGAATGAATGGGAAGGATCTCCCCTTTCTTATCTGTCCTTGCTTGACAGACTGCTGTTCATGCACTGCTGCTCCTTTTCCAGTATTATTGAAAAGGGGTGATGAAGAAGTGGGTGTTGCTGGAAAACAAGTCTTGGAAATGAGATTCCACCAGTCAGACATGGAATCAGCCAGCAGGCAGCAAGAGCTTTGGAGGAAGCTCCCCACATTCATCAAGTTTTCCACCCCCCTTTGGGCTTCTGGCAGCTGTGGAGAATGAATCTGCAGCCAGGCAGGTGCCTTAAACACAACTGGCCAGCACATCATACACTGCAGTGGAGGAAGGGGCTGCCACTTCTGCTTGACCCTCCCTTACAGGGCATGCTAACATACAACAGCATTTCACCCAGGGTAAGATGCAAGAGAGTCACAGGAAATTGTATTAAGAAGCTCCACATTTAGCTCCCTTTGAGGGGGAGACAACCACCCCATCTTTCACACTGCTTTAAGGAAAAAGGCAGAATGTATTTAAGGCAAGGCAGCTGGGTACCAGGTAGTGACATAAAACTCATCCTTTTAACCTTCATATTATTCTAAAAAACGGCCAAACATGGTAGATGAAGAAATGTGCGTGGGGACTATTGCTCATATTCCAGATCCTTTCTCCTTTACTTCATCCCCTTTCCAGCCCCCATCTATAAGGCAAAAAAAATATGTACAGTTTTCAAATCAAAACAAAGCCATGTGGTCCTGTGGTCACTGTGGGGCTCATAGTAGAGATAGGTCAGATGGACAGATGGACACACACTGCTGGATTCCAAAATTCTGGGATCCTGCCCACCTTTGGGTAAACAGCAATCCTGCATCCCCTATATTAAGATGCCTCTCTACTTTCTCCTTTATAAAAAGCCTCATCTCCAAAGTCAGCAGCTGCTTCAGCTTTTGTAACCTCCTTCCAAAGTTTGCTTGTTGTTGCCCAGCTGGAGTGTCTGTCCCTTGTAGCTGCTCCTTCCTCAGCTGCAGTGCCCTCTTATTTAGGCCCACTGCGTTCCTGTAGGTGCAGCAGATGGCTCAAGTTTTCTCCGGACAACTTGGATGCTTGCAGCAGTCTTTGCCATAGTTACCCAATTAAAATAGAAGCAGTTACTCTCAATCCTGAAACCTAAAAAAAAAAAAATCCTCTAGTTTTAATACACCTGGATTTATCAACAATGACTCCAAATATAAGCACTGTTTCTTGGGATCCTTTATAATTTAAAATACACATTAATAGCTATAAACAAACAACCTAACTCATCAGATTTTTAAAAAGAACATGTATGGGTCTTCATGCACAGCAGTGCAAGTTCTTAGCAGTGGAAGGCGGTGGGGATAAGTGGAGAAGGCAGCTTCCTTGCAGCACGGCACCCATCACACCGGGGTCAGGACTGTGACAGCGCCAGGGCTCCTCCCTCGGTGAGCAGAGACCCTCGCTCAGCCAGGCTGAGCCCCGCAGCCAGGCTAGAAAAGGGGAATTCACCCCAGAGCTGGGTGACAAGCATCAACTGCAGCACGTTTGTGACCTACCCAGCAGCAGCAGCAGCTGCACAGAATTAAGCAGTTTACTCTTTGCAACCTCTCCAGCTGTTTAGAATTGAAAGAAAAATGCTTGTTGGGCAATCAGTCCAATTCTGTGGAAGTCACATAGGAAAGTGACACAGAGCAGAAGGGAGGGGACCTCTAACCGCTCAGACTTTTTCCTTCCCAAAGCTTCAGAAACAGCTTCATAAAGGCTGCCTCCTCTCTACCAGTCTTTACATCCAGCTTTATACAGACCTTAGGCAAACACAATACTCACCTCACCTCCATGCTCATTTTATGGTAAGAAACACCATCAAAAGAGGTTTCTTTTTAAAAACATAAAGGAGGAGAAAAACAACAAAAAGTTTCAGCCATTGAACCAAGTTTTTAATATGAAACATTCCTAATTTGGTAATTTTTTTTGAGCAAACAGATGAGAAAGTCACATAAGCATTGAGCCAGCATAGCAAGGGATCAAGGGGTCACTCAGACTGGATGGAGATGGATAGCAGCCCAGGTAACTGCAGTGTAACCTATAGCCATTAAAAGACACTCAAGTTTAATAATTAGGAGCCTAAATTTTACCTAGGAAAAAAAAATAAATAAAAGACACCAATGCAAGATGAGGCTAGATTTAAGAGTTGCTGGCACATGTTTTTTACATAAGCTCTGAGGGTGGCCCTTGGCTGCGAGCTGCTTGGCCCCGGGGTGCTCCCCTCCTGCCCTCCTGGGAGGGGCAGAGCTTCTGCTCTGCTTCCCCTGCAGGCAGCAGTCACTGCAGTGAGTCATTGACCCACACAGATTTAGCAAAAATGTTCTTTTGTATAAGCAGATGACGCAAAAGCTTTGGGCATAACTGGAAAAACACCTAAGGGACAGCAAGGAACTCATCCTCTTCTACAGAGATGGTGCTCCAGAGCAGCAGTTAGAGAAGGAGATGGATCTTTCTAAACTCAGACCCAGGGCCATGCTAGGGAAATTGGCTGCAAGCCTCCCGGGTGAGAGAAGAATTGAATTAAAAGCATATTAAACAGCAGAAGTGATATCCTGACACTGCTTGTTTATACTGGATGTTTGTAAGCTAGGAGGTAAAATAATTTAATGGGAAATTTCCTCCTATGGTTTTCTAGATCTTGCTGTCTACTTTGGAAGGAATTTGCAAATCCCACTGTTACAACATCTCGTTTCATACTATGTGTGACATGAAACCCCTTAGAACTGGCACTGTTGCTACATCTCATTTCCTCCTGTGCATCATAGGAAACCATGCAGACAGAAGCAGGGCTGATGCTGCCAGCAGAGCCTCCTTCTCTGTTACAGGCTGCTTGGTGAAGCCCCACAGGTGCAGAAAGGCTTTTCAGGAGGCATGGAGCATTAGGAGCCCTTTGAGACAAGGGCCACATTCTCCTTTCTGGGCACAAAAGGAGAGGCTGCAAGCCCTTAGCAGCCTGACAAGCTCATAGGCTAGTGCTGGCGTCCCCTGTTAATCCTCTCAGGGACACGGGTAAAAGGTTGCACGGCAGCAGACAAGGGAATCATTCATTATGACCAGTACAAACTCTTATAACAGGCTCCAGTTTCAATCCATCTACCAGGAGGGGAAAAATATAAAAATAATAAAAGCAACTACACAAACAAGGGATGGATATCAGCTATGAAACTAGGCCAGACGGGATCCCAGCACAGGAGCCAGATTTCAGCAGTCTAGTTTAATCAACCTTATTGCTTTGAGAGTTATCACACAAAGTCTGTTTAAATATACGCTCAGGGGGAATAAAAAGCCATACTCCTTTTTGGTATGGATTTATTTAACAAATTTCTACTAGTTAAATTTCACATCTCAGTAGTTCCATTCTGCTTTGAAGCACAGTTAAGAGTTGTTCAAAATAACCCCTGTCTTGGTATCTGTTTAAAAGGCTTCTGCTCATAGGAAAATAAACAATCCAATTGCGATTCCAAGCCCAATTCAGCAGGGCTGTCTTCCCCAAGAAATAGTTTTCTGACCCCAAACCAAGCAGTCACCTCATTTCTGTGAGGACTAAGTTATGAAATGCAGTGCGCTTGACCTCAGGAGGTCTCCGCAAACGTCAGCCTCAGGTGTTGGGAAACACTGGCCCCCTGGCTTGCATCAGACCAGGGGATGGGGAGGCTGCTGTTACCCTCTGTCCCTCTCCTGACGAGCTCCAGCACAATTTGTCTTCATTTACACTTCCAATTCCCTGTAAATAAACCTAACCCCAACCCAGCACGTTTCTGACAACAACAAAAAAATGTAAGTGGGACATAGACACACCAGAAAAGCTCTCCTCAACAGCAAGCACCTCATCTTTTTAACTAGTACATGAGTAAATAGTTATTCCATCAGTTATCCCAGGCAGGCAAGTCTCAGGAGAAAGGGAGGGTAGAATATATCAGGCCTTATTGAGGTTTGAATGGCAAATCTGAATTTTTGGCACTTAACCAGGGTACCCATATCCCAGCTTTTCACCATATAATTTTATAGCCTCCCATCCTTTTTTACATTCACACAAGCACATACCTGTCATATGGATCTTGTGCCTATGAGGTTACAGTAAAATACAGGGTTACAGTTTGGAGCAGAAATGTAATGCAGATTCTAAGCACTGTCAGGCAGGTCGATAATTCAGTTCTTTTTCTGGATTTGCCCTGTCATCTTCACACCTTTGTGCTCCTCCCTGCTGACTCCTTTCCTTCAACACTATTTATAACAAGAAATAAAACAGCATGTGACATGAACCAATTCCAGTCCTGAGGTGGGTGAATTTATGCTATCAGCAAATAAAGCCACGATGTACTGATTTTATAATACAGGCAAGAATGACTAGCACCACCAGTAAAAACAAAAGAAATACAGGGAACTGAAAAACATTATGGTTTGGATTTGATCAGACTCCCTGCTAAATCCACAAACATGATGCACAAGAAATTCCTATTTTACAGAATTACATAGACCTCCTCCCTCCTATAAGGGAAGGCAAGTTCATCTGCCACCTACCGTTCCCACCTTCCAGCCCCCAAAGCCTCCACATACTGCAACTATTTCTCTTCACTGTCACAATACATAGCCCTGCAAAGCTTTGTATCCTGTCCTCCCTAAATCAGGCAGCTAGAAATTTGCTTTTATTCAGCAATTTTCTGACAGAACAGAGGAATCTCCATTCTGGAGACTCGTTTTGGGTGTTAGTATTTTAGCTTCTCTTAGGATAATAGTCAAAAAAAAACAAGAGAGTAGCTGGCCAGGACCCTGCAGAAGAACCAAAGAACAGGGATTAAGACAGAGAGAAGAATGGAAAACTTCCTCTCAAAGGTACCAGTGAAAGCAAGATGCAAGAAAGGGCCAGAGGAAGGAACCAAAGATCTGCCATTCCCTTTAAGGGAGGCGGAAAATAGGAATTTAAGTCATTAAATTGGCATGTGACCACATGGAAAGCCATGTAGTTCCTTGATATTCAGAATAACAGAGTACATTGGAACAGGCTGCCCAGGGAGGTTGTGGAGTCTCCTTCTCTGGAGGTCTTCAAAACCCGCCTGGATGCCGCCCTGTGCTACCTGCTCTAGGTGCCTGCTGGAGCGGGAAGGTTGGACTAGATGATCTCTAGAGGTCCCTTCCAACCTTGAAGATTTTGTGATTTACTTAAGGTCCAAGCCAGAGAGTGTGAGGGCAACACAAGCATCTTAGCATCCAGATACTTCCAAAGGGAAGGGACAGGACTGAGGGGAAGGCTCTGAAGGGACATCAGAGCATCTTTATTTTATAAAAGTCAAATTCATTTTGAAACTATAATAGGAAAATAAATAGAACTGTACAGTATTGGGCAAACAGTGGATTTAATTACCAGAAATCTCTTCTACTTGAAAACACCAAGCGCAATTTTGTCTCAGAGTTACTGTCAATTTGCAGTTTCAGTTCCTAGGCGCACTACCTCCTCCTTCCACCTAGACCTGCTCCCACTGCACCAAATCTGCCCTTAATCTGCTGCAGGGAAGCATCACCTCGCGAGCTGGCCCCGTGCACGGCTGCAAGCTGGTGCTGACAAAGACAAACACAGCAGGCATGTTTATAGTGCTCTCACATTCCCACACACTTCCCAAAACTGTTTCCCCTCACCCCTTATTCCTTATAACCCGCCCCGGGAAAAAAAAAAAAGGAAAAATAGTCAATAATGGGAAAAAGGGGATCTAAAACTTAGAGGATCCTGTTACTTATGGACAGGAATCACAGACAATCATAGAATTATTGATTGAATGAGACCTTCAAGATTGAGTCCAACCATAAGCCCTTCTACACTTGCCTGCTAAACCATGTCCTCAAGTGCCCTATCTACATGTCGTTTGAACATTGCCAGGAACGGTGACTGCACCACTTCCCTGGGCAGCCTCTTCCAATGCTTCCCTACTCTTTCTGTGTAGAAATTCTTCCTGACATCTAACCTGAACCTCACCTGGCACAACTTCCCTGCAAAAGGCTTTTTTTTAAAAAAAGGAAATAGAATTAATCAGACTTAAGTTGACAACAATAAGGAGAATAGCACTGGACCTTCTTGGAAGAGAGAGAAGCAAAACTCATAAGGATAGAGGGATAGAAGACAAAAAAAAAAAAGGAAAGCAGCTGAACTGCTGCTGCCCAATCAGCTCACCACAGGAGGCCAAGCAATGGAATTACTGGCACATTAATGCAGGCAAAGCTATCTTGCAGGGACACTTATCCTGCTAGGGAAGAAATAAATATCCCCTAAACAAAGCCAATGGTGGTCAAGTTTTCATGAACAACAGCTATGAACTCACAAGGCTGCACGGCATTTAGCCCTCAGGCAGGTCGCCTTTGTGGCACCAGCAGCTCTCCTGCATGCTGAGGACCATCCTTATCTCCAGGGGCTTTCCCAGCAGAGTCTGTTCTAACTCATGTGTCATGGGAGCCGCTTCTCAAGGGGCTGCAGCTTCCACTGCCCGCGGGCCCCTTCCAGCTGCTGGGCCACAGGGATGGAGGATGCACCTAGGGGCTCTCCAGAGCAGCACCTCCCATTTCAAGTGCACTACACTGAACTTTGGAATGCATTTACTACACACGCTACATCCCCTTTCCACAATCCATCCCTGCTCTCCAGCCATCCCTGTTGTGCAGTTGCAGATAAAGCTTCATAAATTAAAGTTTCTCCCCGCAAGAATTCACCTTTACAGGCTTCTATCTCATGGCTCATTCCTAAGAGCTGTGATTTTTTTCCCTCCAGTTCTTGCCCTGAAGAAGTTACAGATGGGAGAAACCAAGCCACAAACCTATCGATTGTTTTTCTCATGGCAACAAAAGAGAACAATGGCAAGAGTTAAGAGACCATCCTTTCCATTCAGATAGCGTTAATGCCAGGCGCTCTCCAAGCAAAACCCCAGACAAAGCCTCCCACCGAGCTGCGCTCTCCAGAAAATTCTGCGCTGTCGCCGGGAAGCTGCGACCCTTGGAGGAGAGGGGGCAGAGAGAGGGGCCGGGGGAGGCGGCAGCGCCGGAGGGCGCCGCGGGTCCCGCCGCTTTGTGCCGCCGGTTCCCCCCGTCCTGGCCGAGCCCCGGCGCTTGGCTCGGGTCCCGCCGCGCTTCCCGCCGCGCCGCGCACTGCTCACCGAGCCCGGCCAGCCGCTCCACCAGCCCCGCGGCGCGCAGGGCAGCGGGCCCGTGGTCCACGCCGCGCCGCTTCTGCCAGACAAAGAGACGGGGAGGGGGAGAGAGAGAAGGAGGGAGCGCGTCAAGGAGCTGCCGCAGCGCCCGCCCCGCAGCGCCGCGGCCGCGCGGAGCCCACCTGCCCCCGCGAGAAGGGCGCCCCGAGCAGCGCCACGGCGTGCGCCGCC